>JAJHZJ010000309.1:5639473-6186973 GCA_023548195.1 Bettongia penicillata ogilbyi
AATTAATTTTATAATATTATATATATATATATTTTATATATTTTATAATATATATATTTTATATTTTATAATTTTAATTAAATTAAAATTTTATATTTTATAATATATAATATAATTTATAATTAAATTAAATTGTAAAATAATTACAATTCACTGAGTCCTCATTGTTACTCAGAATGACTTGAAAAGACATTGTGTGTGTGTGTGTGTTCAGAATATGCCATGAGGAATTTTAAAAACAATCCCTTACCACTGGTTACTGGTAAAAATAAATATCCCTTGATTTCAATATCACCCCACCACCACCAAGACGAGGGTGAACTTTATTACTATCTTTCACAATCTAAATATTAACTTAAAAGAAATCAATACACTGCTTCTATCCAGAGTGGAAATGTCTTAAGCTATTTATTGACTAACATATCCCTGATTGTCTCACACCCCAGGTGGGTATTAGAATTTCTAAGTTCATTGGAAAATATGCAAAATCACATGTAAGGCAACAGTTTTTCATGATCTCCACATTTGAAGCTTTCCAGCGTTTCCTTAAATGACTGCATGGAACCTATTATGTTCATGTAATGGACTCCAAGGCAGGCACCTGAGAATGTGGCACATTAAAACCTGCCATACTTATTCTAACCATACATGTTGTCATTATCACCTCCAAAGTGGTGAATATTATGGAGAGCTATTAAGCAGTGAATATAAGAAATGGAGTCAACAGACTTGCTTTGTTTTAACTCTTCTCTACACCATAGAGAACAACAAATGCCAGGCAAATTTGAGGCACACTAGAAGCTATCAAGCTGGTGAACTTGCACAGCCCTCCCTCACTCAAAACAAAGTCAAGTGCAAGTCATGTCATCATTTCTCTGATGGCATGGTCTTCTTCAGCAACGAAGGACAAACATAATCAAGCTAACAAAGTACTTTCATAAAAACAATAGTGCTATCTGTACTTACTCAGATGGACTGGGTAACTGTTCATGGAACTGATCACATGGTTTAAGGGTTATTGGCTTAGTAATTACCTGATCAAAAATCACAACTTTTAATCATGTCCATAATCTCACAGTGTACTGAATACAGTGATTTAAGAACTTAAAAATAATAAATATACACAATGCACTGTACAAAAAAATAGACAATATATGTGTGGAATAGTGGAAAGGTCAAACCTTACCATGTCTAGGCAGCCTCTGTCCCATTCATGCTCTGTCATACCCTTGCCCCCATGCTGTCTGCCTTTTGTTTTAGGAAATGTAATTAAATCAATTACAGCTATTATTGCTTCTGGAAAAGACATGCCAATTCACTGCTTCATTGTTCTTCTCACTATGAATCCCTAGACACCTCCTCTGCTGAGCACTCCCTTATACATATTCTCTGTGCTAGGTGATGCAGTGGAAAGACCCCTGTGCCTGGAGGTCAAATGACTTGAGTTTAAATATAGCCTTAGACACTAGCTGCATGACTTCGAGTAAGTCATTTAACCACTGTCTGTCTTACTTTTCTGAAACACAAAATAATAATTTCATCTAACTCTCAAGGTTGTTGTGGAAGGGCTTAGTGCAGTTCCTGGCACATAGTAAGTGTTTAATAAATGCTTGTTTCCTTCCTCCTGCTCTTATTAGAATATAATAGGAGTCTTCCTTGACAGTTGGGACTATTTCACTTTTGGATTTGTAGCCCCATCCCTTAGCATAGCACCTGGCACATAATAAATATTAATAAGTACTTTTTCATTCCTTCATTCGTTCATAAATGTTGTGTTTGATATCAGAAGAAACGTGAGTTTGGAATTTGCCTCTGACATTTACTAGCTATATGATCATGCAGAAGTCACTTAATCTCTCTGAGCCTCCTCATCTGAAAACAACTCTGACGTCCTTTATGTAGGTACCCTGTCCACCGGTACGGATGGAGACCTACCCATGCTTTCTCATTCAATGAGATTTGTGTCCAAATTCTTTCACAATTCTTCTACATGTGATATACCTAACATGCTGAAGGCTACTGTCCTCTCTTTTGGACATGTGGTTTGTCCATCAGTTAATCCTTGCTCTAGCTGTATGAATGAACTACTTTCTTTTCTGGTTGTATAACTCTGATGATATCTTCTAACCATTTATTCTGCACAATTCTTCAATGGTAGTATATTGCAAGCTACTTAAACTCACTATATGCTTTGGGTCTGGTTTACTGGCAGTGTCCATCATACATATTTACTGATGGATCAGTTCTATGGATCTTCTATTCAATAGCCAATAAAGCCTCTAATACATATTCTTTTTCCTTTTTCCATTTGACTTTTCCTTTATGGATTGTTAGGCCAAGAGACTGCCATATTGCTAAGCTGGATATAAAAGTTTGAGAGCAATAAAAGAACTTTGTAACTTCCCTCAATCTAGTGTGGCCTCTTCCTTCTCCTCATGTTTAATTCTGTAGTCAAATGACTATTCCTTCATGGTGTCTGTCTAAGATTGTATACATTGTGTGATCTGTCCCTCATTCTTGAAGAGGACCATGACATTAGGAAGATGATGACATGACTTGCAATTGAATTGAATTTGAATGAGGGAGGGCTGTACAAAGTCATCAGTCTCACTTTCTCCTTGAGACCCATCTGGGTCCAGTGGTCAGATATAGATCTGGAGATAGCTCTAAAGGTAGAAGGAGATCTTGACCTTTTTTAAGCTTTTTTGTGTTCTCATTTTGAGTTGAGGCAACACTCATTCACTGAATAGACTTCTTAGGATGGCCCCTTTAACAACCACAAATCAAACTGGGAGGAAAAGACCCTCAAGGTTGATGGCCAAAAGAGAAACATATATGTATGTATAGATACATATCTACACATACATTCACAAATATATACTACATATATGTGTATATAGTGGATAACTCTCCATAAGTTTGTCCTTCTAACTGCATATTATAAGCAGAATTATAGTTATTCTTCATGATTCAACTTTTTTTCTGGTTAAAAATTTAACTCTTAAGTATTTTCAATGATTAAGTGTCTCACGTGGGAGGCTCTGTAATGTTCTAGAACTTGATTTAGTCAGGATAATGTTATGCCAAAACAAGAGCATCTGAAAGACTTCAGCATTTTGCAGAATCCTCTAGACTTGGATTCCACACTGGATCTCCCCCTTGACAGTGGTGAACACCTTTGGCAAGCATCCAGTTCCCCTCTTGTTTTGTATTGCCTTCCTTGATATTAATGGTGAGAGGGTCACTGAACAAGGTTACATATATAGTTAAATCTTTCAAGAAATACTGTTAACTCTGTGACATGAATTTGGACAAGTGCATAGGAGACACCTCATTAGAGAAGAACTTTTTAGGTGATATTTAGCTTTAGCAAATCAAATGGCTTTTTATAGTAAAAAGAACTAAGTACAATGTTGGTATTCTCCGTATCTTTTAGTCTATTACTTGATGGTAAAAACATGATGCACTTTGGAATATCCCTCGTAAAAGATGATTTTTTTCCCTTCTATTATCTTCATCTACAAGGTCTTGGTAGATTATTCTCATAAAATTTTTATACAGATGAGAAAGTAGGCATACAGGTTATTAGTTGGTGTTTTCTTTGTCCCCCCTTTCTGAAATACTAAAAAATCTATTATTTTTCCATGTCTTTGATATCATCCCCTTCTTCAGATTCCTGGAGAATCAAATCCTTTTATTACCTACAGATCTCAGACCTCTATATTTGGTCTGGTTTAGATGATTTTTTATCTTCTTTTTGTCAATAATATTTCTGCTTTTTAAAGCACCTCTAGGACTGTGATATTAGGTTCTAAAATTGGTGATTCCATCATCACTGAAAATGTTTTGTCAAAAATATCTTTGCATATCTTTTCAACCTTTGTCTTCTTTCCTCCTTCAGAGTTTCATCCTTATATAACCTTGGGATGGTATTGTTTAGTGTAATCTCCTGTTAAGCTTTCCTCAAAGTAGTTTTTCTAATGTTTCTCTTTATGACATAAAAAATTATGATAATGTTCCACTATTCTCCTTTTTAAGATTTTATAAACAAGTGCATATTCTAAATCAGTGTTGCCTTTGACTGTCTTAGAATTTCTACTTGGTAATTGACTTAAACTTCTATAT
This sequence comes from Bettongia penicillata ogilbyi, assembly GCA_023548195.1. Classification (NCBI taxonomy): domain Eukaryota; kingdom Metazoa; phylum Chordata; class Mammalia; order Diprotodontia; family Potoroidae; genus Bettongia; species Bettongia penicillata. Next base: position 5,643,599 of record JAJHZJ010000309.1, read on the forward strand.
GGAGCTGACTTTATTTTTTTATTCATGTGTAAATTGGATTTAAGTGAGGCAGAGTTGCACAAAGTTGTCAGCCTCACTCTCTCCTCCAGAGTCATCATAGTCCAGGGGCAGGATAGAATTGAGATGACTGGAAATGACTCAGGATGCAATGAATGACCTTGGCATCTTCAGTGTCTAACCAAGCTCTAAGAGTTCCACATAGCCTACTTCAGCTGCCTTCATAGCCATTGAAATAAATTGTTCTCATCAGCCCATTCCACCAGGGAAAGTCTTCACATGCTTAGGGTAGACACCCCCCAAACTCATCAATGGGTTTGAGACCTCTTGGTTACATTCTGGACCATCTGCTGAAATGCTTTACTGGAGTGTGGTTGCTGCACATACTACAGCTTCTTGGAGCCACAGGTGAGAGTTAGATTGAACAGGTAGACACCAAAGGTGGAAAGCAGCCCTGAAAAAGGCTTAGCAGCCATCACACCAAAGATACTGGTGTTAATGCCCTTTTTTCCTTCCATTTCCTGTTCATAACTATCAATAATTTGTCTCTAGAGGTCAAGCTGAAGTTGTTATTGCATGTGGTATCTTTTTTCTCATTTTTATTCTTCTCAGTTTTAAATTTGTTTTTTATCTTTAATAAATGAAGTACTGATTGTACACAGGCAGTTGATTTAGTAGTGATTCCTAATAGAAATTATTTCCTATCTGTTCAAATACGATATTTTTAAAATGTTATTCAATACTCACCCTGCATAGCATCTTTCTTTTCTTGAAGTATGCACAATGAATAGTTCTAAAAACTTTGTATATTCTTACTCTTTAACCAAATATTCCAATATATGTTTCACCATATTTTCCTTTGCTTAACTTCCCACTGAAGTTATCAATTGTCAAAATACATGATGTTATAATTTGGAGGATGTTGTGGAGTCACTCATGGAATTTCCTCTACCTCTTCATTCTCTGAAAAAGATAACATATAAGCTATCATTATTTATATAGTGTCTTTTTTGCGAATAATTATCATGAGCACAACAGTACAAGATGACCAACTGTCTCAGAAAATGATGCTTTCTATTGCCTTTTGGACATAGAAAACCAATTCCCTCAATTCTTTTATTGTTTGCTCCAAGGAAAAACTGTGAGTCATCCTTCCATTTACTTACAATGTCCTTTTGCAGTCTGGTTTTGTTTATAGTGAGGACATCGAGATATTACAGTTCAGTAGCTCCAATAGTATGTCTACCCTCTAGTCCTGAGATAAGGATTTCACACTTATAGAGACAACAAAAACGTTAACATAAATAGAAAACCTAAAGATTGTGACTCTTAGTATCCTCTTCTCTCACTTATGCTACTTTGTCACCATCCCTGACAGTGGTTTTCTTTGTTTCATGGCCAAAAACCTCATCACCAAGTGGTCAGCCCACTGCTCTTGACCTTTCCAAACTGATAGCTCAGATTGGAAAACAGTGCCTCAGTCTATCATCAAGGCTGTTCTTGAAACCTTCCCAGCATGAAAGGAACTCACAAAGCTAATGCTCCACTGTCATAGCCTTTGAGAACACATGGACATGTCCACTCTGTGAGGAGGCAATGAAGTAGGGCTTTTTTAGAGATGTTATGCCTTACTTGATATAAGTAATCAGAGGGTCGCAGAAAAATGAGTATTTTTATTTTTATATTTTTCATGGAATATTTTATGATTTCAATATAGGAAACATCTTTTCAGAAGAGAAAATGTTTTAAAAGCATCACTGGGCTAGGTTGAATTAAAACAGTTTTTAATAATCAGCAAATAGCAAGTACAGTTGGATTTTATGGTATTGATACATTTTAGTCAATTATGCAACTATAAAGAAACAATCTGCTACAGAATATCCTTGACAAAAGGATCCCACTAGCAGAAAATTAGGAAAAAATTTTCACAACTAGTGTCTGTGATAAAGTCCTCATTTCTAAAATATATAGAGAACTGAATCAAATATACAAGAATACAAGTCATTCTCCAATTGATAAATGGTCAAAGGATATGAACAGGCAGCTTTCAGAGGAATAAATTAAAGCTATCTATAGTCATGAAAAAAATGCTCTAAATCACTACTAATTAGAGAGATGTAAATCAAAACCACTCTGAAGTACCATATCACACTTATCAGATTGACTAATATGACAAGACAGGAAAATGTTACATGTTGGAGAAGATGTGGGAGAGCTGGAACACCAATTCATTGTTTCTGGAGCTATGAGCTGATACAACCATTCTGGAGAGTAATGTGGAACTATGCCCAAAGGGCTATAAAAATGTGCGTACCCTTTGAGTCAGTAATATTGCTTCTAGGGTTGTATCCCACAGAGATCATAAAAATGGGAAAAGGGCTCACATATACAAAAAATTCTTATAGCAGCTCTTTTTGTGGTGGTCAAACCTGGAAATTGAAGGAATGCCCACCAATTGGCTGAACAAGTTGTGGTGTATGAATGCAATGGAATACTATTGTGCTATAAGAAATGATGAACAGGAGGACTTCAGAAAAACCTGGAAATATTTATATGAACTGATGCTGAGTGAAAGGAACAGAACCAGGAGAACATTATACACAGTAACAGCCACAGTGTGCAAGGACTATTTCTGATAGACTTAGCCCTTCACAGCAATATAAGGACCTAACTGTAATGTAGAAGGAAGTAGACTATTTTCTCTTTTGTTCTGTTTTGGTTTGTTTTTTCTCATACTTTCTCCCATTTGTTTTAATTCTTCTGTGCAACATGACTAATGTGAAAATGTGTTTAATAAGAATATATGTGTAGAACCCACATAAGATTGCATGCTGTCTTGGGGAGGAATGGGGAAGGGAAGGGAAAAAAATTTAAAACTTATGGAAGTGATTGTTGAAAAATGAAAACAAATTATAAAAAAAATAAAGCTTAAAGTGCTATATATAAAAAAAAATTAATAGTGCTTTATATGTCTACAAAAACCAAAGCTTACCTCTTTTCTTATATCAAGAATGCTATTGGTGAAAGTGTACCTTATTTCAGAGAATCTGGATCCATAATTTCAACAGTGAGGATACATTTCATACTGTATGTGGATTGGTGTGGATGAATTCCCAGTATGCCGATGCGTATTGGAAAGTTTTGAACCCACATCTTCCTAAGTCCAAGCTTAGTCCATTAGCCACTATGTTATGCTGCCTTTTCTCATGTAGGTCACTCTAATAAAATTTTTGCAGAGTCAACTAATAGCAGTCAGTCAAAAGGCATTTATTAAACACTTCTTAGGTGGGTGGAATACAATGCAAAGCTCTAGAGATACAAAAAAAGGCAAAAACAGTCACTACTTTTAAGGACCTCTTATTTCCTGCCCCCACCCCCCACCAAAAAAAATCATAGCTATGTATATACAGGATGAGTAAATGGGAGTTAATTTCAGAAAGATGGTTTGGAAGGGACCAGAAAAGGCCTCTTGCTGAAGGTAGGATATGAGATGAGTCTTGAAGGAAGCCAAGCCAGGAGACAGAGACAAAGAGTGACATCATTCTAGGCATGATAGATAGGTAATTGTCAGATGATGTGCACAAGAGACAGTGATAAAACTATTGTCTTATCACAGAGTATATGGAGGAGCCTGAAGTGTAAGAAGACTGGAAAAGTAGGAAGGGAACTGCTTGTGAAAGGATTCAAAAGCCAAAGTAAGAGGACAGTATATGGAGGTAATATGGAATCACTAGAATAAATCACCATAAAGAGAGACACAATTAGATCTGCCCTTTTAAAAAATCACTTTGGCAGCTGAATGAAAGGTAGACTGGAAAAATTTTAGGCAGAAAAAACAACCAACAGGCAATGACAATAGTCCACGCATAATGTGAAAGGGGCAAAGATTGTTATTATTGGGAATAATCCAAGGTTGAGTCTTGGCAAGGCATAATTGTCAATAGGATAAGAGGGCAAGAGACTAAAAATAAGGAAGAAGATTGTAGCTAGTGTAAGAGGGATAGGTTAGGAAAGAATTGAAGGGTGGAGGGATTGGAGATCCTCACAAGGTCAAAGAACAGGGTTAGGGGTGACAAGAAAGAGGGAAAGACAGAAGAATAAAAAAATTACATTAGAAAAAGGAATTTCATGAAAAGAATTTCAAAAACTTCAAAGTGAAACACTTGTGGGTGATGGCAAGATGGAGGATGTGATCATATCTGTATAGCTGAGGTGGAGTAGAGGAGCAGGTCCTGGGAAATCAATAATTTGATTAGTTTGGGTATTTGAATATGTTGAAATCTTCTAGTATGAGGGCAAGAGTTGGAGGGGAGAGGGGAAAAGACTGTGGGTAAGGTGCTAAACTCAATGAATAAGAAAGGAAAGTGCCCTAGGGGTCAGTAGACAATTACTAGACTCTTGATTGTATGATAAATATCAATTTAGTAAATCTCAAAGGTGATATTATGTAGCACCAATGTGATATTCACAGCACCTGTGGTGGCTATGACTATCCCAGTGCAATTCTGAATCGTGGAATAAAACAGACTCTCCACATGGAAGACAGAACCAAAACATTTATTCAAACACCAGAGAGCCTAATCCCAACACCAGAAAGCCAAATTCATCATAGCAACAAAGAAATCCGTCATAGTAACCAAGAAGTCTATACATATTATCAGGCCTTCCCACAAATGAACACCTTCAAACAAAATGCCCTTCTCTCCCCCATAGCCAGCTGCCTGCTTATCTGTGTCCTTCTCAGTTCTGACTTCTCTCTGACTAACTTCCTCTCGACTTTCCTCAAGCTCCTCCTCTTAGTTATTCCATGTGACTTAAGACTCATGTGACTCAGACTTCCATGTGACTTATTACACAGGTCACATGGGCCTATTAATGAATGGGAAAGATCTTCCCATTTAAATTACCATTACACATTATTAAGTGAATATGGTAGAGACAGCATCTGGAAGTGGCAATGGGAAGAGAGAAGTGAGAGGACAGAAAGGGTGGCCAGGGAAATTATGTGATAAGATGGGAACCAGCTCTCAGTGAGTACAAGAAGATGGAAAGCACAAGAAAGAAATGGTTTAAGATGAAATCCAATTTGTAACCTATGGAGCAAAAATTCCAGAGAACATAGTGGAAGGGTAGAGCTGGAATGGAAAATTGGGAAAGAGAATGAAAGTAAGGGAGCAGGCAGTGGGGGAAACCTAACAGGATTTATACAATGACAGCCAGGGGCTCAGAATCATAGGGATGGGTTGAGAATGATGGAGTGGAAGTATACTTATGATTAAAGAATGAATATGAACAGAGTATCAGTGGCTGGAGAAAAGTCCATTGGAGGAGGAAGGTGATTAGACATCCTTTAATGCCCAACCTTATGGTAAGTGGTGATGTTGAGTCCTAAGAGGCCCAGGAACATAGGAAGCAAGAGCAGTATAGACTGGGGGATTTCAGCAGAAGTTGGAAGTTTCATGTAAATCTCATGTAGAACAAGCTCCAGAACACTGGAGAAGGTCCTGAGGCAAATACAGAGGCCTGAACCCTAGATCCAAGGCTGATGCAAAGCTCCCTGGGAAGACTTGGGGTGAACACAGAAGATGGAAAAGAAGATGGATACATTAGTAGCTACTGATATTTCCTCTTAGGATTATAATGATATTTATTATTTTCTTCTCTCATTTTGTAATTAACAAGAAAATCAATCCATCAGTACCCACAAAAATCATACAATTTTAAGCATGGATTTCCTCTTTGTGTACTTGATCTATTCCACCCATTTTTCCCATCTCTAATGTCTTTGTCACCTTTTCTACACACTATTCTCTGCACAATGGGGAAGGAGAATCTAAATATGGTAACATCACTGTTATCAATAGGAAAAACAAGCTTGCAATAGAAAATCTTGACAGATCTTTTCCATTTTCATCTGTTCTGCTTTCAATTTGATCCTTTTTTACCAGGCAAAATAAAAATATTTTAATCATCTAATAGCATTGGTAAATGGCATTGTAAATGACAACATAGTATTTAGTGAAAAAAAGTCATTAGTTAATTAAATACTTTTTCAATATCCCAATAAACATTTATCATGGTATTCCTTGCCCTTTTCACATGATTAAATAACAGATGATGATCTTTTTATGAAGGTCATAAGATGATTCATAAGATGAAATGGAAGGAACCTCAAATTGTTACAGAGTAATTATGATTAATAAGCCTTCGTACAAATAAAATACAAAGTTAATCAAAATGTTTACAGGAATTGCAAATTCAGTATTAGGCTTAAATGAATCATTTCTTTAAAAAGAAAATTCCCTTGAACAAGTTTTTTAATAAAGTTGAAAACCAACTGGAAAAAAGTGCAAGAAAAACCATCAGGACCAAAAATCTTTATGCTCATCTAATCAATATAAGACTTTAACAGAACAAAATAAAACCATTCACTTTGTACTGTATACTAAAAGATAATGTATCAAGTATATGCTTTTAAATTAATTCACTGACATTGCTTTGTTATTACAAATAAATAAGGAAAGGGTTTTCTTATATAAAAGCTACACCCAAAAAAGTGTTGGTTAAGATAGTGTAATTCATGAAATCTCCCATCTGGCCCTTGTGAGTGTACTACAGATCACTGTGTAAAGTAGTCTGCCCCAGGGCAGCTGACTGACTATTTTCATGAGATGACCCACTAGAGGGTTCCGTACTATGAACACATTGTCCAACACATTTCTTTCTGGTATGGCAGCATTCGACTTTTGCCTATAGCTTTGACTGAAAACAGGTGGGGTTTGAGGTGTTCAGAACTTTCTTGAAAGAATTTGTAGCACATGAAAATTCCCTGTAGAACTAAGTTCTTTCCAAATGTTTAAAAGCAAGCTTGCATATAAATGCATATATATGCATATACATATATATAAATGCATGTAAATTGCATATAAAATATAAATAAATTACATATAAATGTTATTTTCTTCCAAATCTTTTTGTGCAGTCTTTGTTCAACTGGAAACCATGGTTACTGTATCAGATGGGAGGTTAATATATACTCTTTATTGTTCTTCATCTTATCATGTGTTATTGACTTGTATCTCTGCTTCCTCAGGCCTTCTCAGTTCATCTTTCCATACTCTCAGGATGATCTGTTTGAATCATTGATAAAATAGGAATTGTGAACCCACCTTACAGGATTGTTACGAGGAAGAAGAGGTCATGTATATAAAATGGCTTTGCAAATATCAGAAAAGAGTTATTTAAGTGTCAGTATTATCATTACTCATATGTGTTTTCACCATGTATTGGAAGCCAAGTGTGGTGGCCCATGCCTGGAATCCCTGCTACTAGAGAGGCTGAGGCTGAAGGAAGATTTAAGTTTAAAAGTTCTGAGATGCATTAGAGTTAAAGCCTATCAGGTATTAGGTCTGGCAGCAAAGTGGATAGAGCACTGGGCCTGGAGTCAAGAAAACTAGAGTTCAAATCCAGTTTCAGAAACTTACTAGCTGTGTAACCCTGGCCAAGTCACTTAACCTCCCTTTGCCTCAGTTTCTTCATCTGTAAAATGGTAATAATAACAGCACTTATCCTGTGAGGATGAAATGAGATGATCATTGCAGAGCACTTGGCATAATGCCTGGCACATGGTATTTTGTGATAATTACTATATAAATGTTACCAATATGGTAATCAACCTGTACCTCAAGGAAAGTTGAATTGAACCAGATTATAAATGAATCAGGTCAAATCTCCCCTACCAACAGCTTTGGAATCAAGTCTGCAAGTGTTTGCTTTACTTCCAGGCTAGGCAATATAGAGAGATGAGGTCTCAAAACAAAAATCATGGAAGAAAAAAGACTGAATTCAGAGTTCTGAACATTGAATTCAGTGTCCGAAGTTTCTATTTTAAAGTATCAAAGCAAAAGCTATTAGAAGATAGCCATCAAATATTCTGTTGATTGGCTTAGCCACCACTCAGGTAGGCCCTGAAAACATATCCTGGATGTATTATCCTGCCTTCTGGAGGTTTAATTCCATAAGAAAGATTTATGAGCCATTATCAGAAGGCTGGAATCTCAATAAAGCTCTGTATTCATAAAACTCCTTTAGTTACACCTACAGGAGGTGCAGAAGGTTCTCAATTTGTTCACGTGGTAAGTACTGAGACATGCCCTACATGGAAAGGGCAATGAAGAGCAAGAGACCATTAGAAACAAATTTTTCCCTTTTTTCTCTCCAACTATAGAAACACCATCCAAGTAGCCACAACATTTTTAAGAGAGGTAAACGGGTAAGTGAATGAGACATTCTTGAAATTTTGGGGGGCCAAAATTTCTGTGACATCCCAAATTCAATGTAGTTTAATATAAATTTCATTTATACTTTCAAAATGAGCCATTACTTTAACAGTGATAATGTAGAGTAGAAGGATTTACTACAAGGGCTAGAACTGACAAAGTGAAGGGGGTGGGGTGTAATGAAAATAGCTAGTCGGTAGGCAAAACAAAACCCAAATCCTATTCCTGGACAGAAGAAGATTCTTCTTATATCCATTAATGTGGTTTTAATTAAATGATTTATATAAATGCACAACTCACTACTTTCCTTTGCCTCCATAGATATAAAGTGAGATAATATTTGTAAAGTGCTTTGCAAAGTTCAGACTGCTATATAAATGTTAGCTGTTATTATCTCTATCAGATTGTCTATGCATCTATGTATCTATTATCTATCTACCTTCTATCTACTATTTATCTACCATTTGCTATTATCTATGTCTCTAGCTACTCCTCTCTATCACATCTATCATTTTCTATTTACTATCTACCATCTATCTACATCTATTATCCATCTAAAATCATCTTTCTATTATCTATATACCCACTATCTATTCTCTAACATCTATCTATCTATCTATCTATCTATCTATCTATCTATCATCTATCTATCTACCTATCTATCTATCTATCTATCTATCTATCCACCTGTCTGTCCATCCATCCATCCACCTATCCATCCATCCATCCATCCATCCATCCATCCATCCATCCATCCATCTATCTATCTATTCACTGAGGCTAAGTAGCCCATAGATAGGCAAAGCCTTGAGTTCCAGCCTTGCCTCTGATATAAATTGACTATATGGCTGTCCCTGGGTAAGTCACTTTGCTTCTCAGTACCACCAAGTGACTCTCTACGAATACAAAGTGCGGAACAGTCTCTATTGGTACGCTGATGAAATCACAGGTTGAAAGTCACACCCTCTCCTCAATAAAAGGAAAGATACCTTATAGGTATAGCCTTACAGGATCATCACTCTACCTAGAGAACAAGCTTTCTTTCTAATTAGCTTAGAGATTCCTAAGATGCTAAAGCCAGAAGGCACCTTAGAGTCCATTTAATATGACCTTTGTGGTCTCTTCCAGCTCTGAAGCTATTGTCCTTTGATCCTAGGAATGCTTCTCATTTTGTAAATGAAAAAAAGAGGCTCTCAGAGGTTCAATAAGTTGCCCGACATTACATCTTATTATTAATAGACCTTAGAGCAGAACCCACATCTCCAGAACCCCCGTCCAATGTTCTTTCTACTTGATCCCACTGTCTGACATCTGTTAACTTGGGCTTATGACAGAATTTTATCTTAAACACAAAATCTAAAAGGTTTAAAAAAAAACCCACAACTGGTAAAAATCAATTAACACAATAATTGGAAGAACAGCAACAAAACATTGAACTTGCTTTTTCCAGTGCCTTCAACTTTTACATTTAATGAAGCATTTGCATGGGAAACAGAATATACTGACGCAGGTAGATATTTGTACATTTTTATCATCTAGATTTTTCCCTTTAGATAATAGTAAATAGTTTCTAGGTTTATTAAAAGACCATTAAATGTCATAGGTAACGTAACCAAATTGCAGTGACTATGAATTTAAATATACTTGCTATGAACGCTTTCCTTAAAAACGTCATATTCCTCTTTCCATCTATCCTGGAGTACAGGTTTATCAGTTTCCTCTGAAGACCCATTTGGGCTTTTTTTCCTGTTTTTAGTCTGTTTCAATGCTCTCCTCCTCTTCTCCTTCTATTCCTCCTCCTTCTTCACCTTCTTCTTCTTCATACAAATAATTCCAAGTTTACTCTAGTACAGATGATATTTTTCTATAGCCAAAAACACTTTCCAAAATGCACTATAATGCAATAAACTCATTTTAAAAGCATCTTTAATGAAAATAAACAGTCAAAACAGAGATTAACAAAGATCAAAAACCCTCAGAGCGGCATAACTGGCTGTTTTCACTACTCTGGTCTTGGTTTTAACAATCCAATCTAGGACACAAATGTACCAAAAAATAGAAAATTGATTGCATGACCATAACCATGATTAAATGGCCTTCTGTAACCTGAACTGCTACCACCTGTGCTGCATTAAAAACAGGATATTGTGGGTCCCTCTAAACTCCAGCAGATAGAAATGATCACTTGTGCTGAGTACCATTCAGCTTTCCAAGTACAGGGTGAGTAAGCAGCTAAGTCTGTAACCCCGGACAACAGAGGTGATTGGATTGAGTAGCCTGGATAATGCATTTTCCTGAATCCAGAATTTGTCCTTGGTTTAGAGACCAGTGTGAAACTGGTTCAGGGGGGAAAGTTACATTTTCCCTCAACATCTACAAAGCATGTGTCTAGTAGAAATAAGTTTTCATTAGCACAGCATAAAAAAATGCTACAGACAAGTTCGAATCAATAAAAATTATAGCACTGAGAAACACCCTGAATTTAAAAACTTAAAACACATTTGCTAACCTTTTTTAAAAAAGATAATTACAATCATTCTACAATAAAAGCACATTTTAAAGATAATTTAGCTTGTGTTCCTTTCCCACCATGTGCTTCAATTATAAGTGATAAAAATTATTCTCAGGGTTCATGTGAAGAGGATACAAATTTTAATTTAGAGGGTGGAACTAGATGATCCCCAAGGTTCCTTCTATCTCCAGCATTCTATGATCCTGTGTTTGGAAGAAGAAAAAAAAAATTATGGAAGATGAATTGTTGTTGCTTACATGGACTGCCACCCAATGGAGATTTGTTGTAACAACAGCAATTTCACATCTGATGGAAGGAAAAGATGGTCTGTACACAATAAGAAATCAACACATTAGGAAGAAATTAATGCCAGAAATAATGAAAAACATGAGTTCCTCCAAGGTCAGACTGGATCCCTCTAGATTCATTTCAATTCAACAAACATTTTTCAAATTGTTTCTAGCACGAACTACTGTACTGTGCCGAAGCCTATGGTGAATAGGAAGACACAGTCCCCAACCTCTATGAACTTATAATCAAGTCAGGAGACAAGACAGGTACACAAAAAAGCATAACAGATATTAGAAGATCCTAAATATCCTGAGGCTCTAAGGCACTGGAAAATTCAGAGTCAGAATCCATCTCTTTTGGATTCTAATTTCTAACCTGTTTAATGCGGAAAGATCATACTGGCAACAATATAAAGAGGTGCAAAGTGCTATGAAAAATTATAGAAATGAGAGATCACTTTCTGCCCTTGTCCACACTGTTGTGCCTCTGCTCTGACCTTCATTTTTCACCTCCTCACTGCAAAAACCTTGGACTCACACCTGGAACTACCCTGGACTCTGATAAGTAAACTTCTGCCTTGTCTGTCATACTACTTCCCCACCATCTTTACAGATTTCCAACTTCCTCTATGTGTTGTCTTCCCTCATCAGAATTCAGTTCTTTGAGATCAGAGATTGCTTTGCTTATTTTCTTTTATATCCCTCAATTTTAACAAACTACTTGGTACCTAGTAAATGCTTGTTTCCTTCCCCTTATATGTCTCCGTCTGTTCATTCTATCAATCTACTTATTTATCTATCTGTTTTTCTATCTATCTATCAACTACCATATGAGGTGATAAGAATAGGCCTTATGAAAATGATCTCATCTGAGCAGAGATGGGGAGAGGAGTACATGTCATTGTAAGAGATGTTTAGAACAAAAGCACAGAGAAAAGGGTGGGATGAGTTTGTGAAATGATAAGGAATCCAGTCTGACTAGAAGATTGAATATATGAAGCAGAGAAGAATGAAAGAAGCCTAAAATGGTAAAGTAGAGCCAGATTATGGAGGTCCTCAAATGCTCATTAAATTTTCTTGAAAAAGCAATACAGTGCCATCAGAGATATTTGAGTGGAAAACTACTGCAATTGGTTTTGGTAGACAAAAGTATCACAGGGCTCTGAGGCATTGGCAGGGTCACCAGCAAATTCCGAGCCAGAATCCATCTCTTTTGGACTCCAATTTCTCACCTGTCAAATAAGGAAAGATCACACTGGCAACAGCAAGTAGGATAGATTAAAATGAGGAGAGATTGGAGGCAGGGAGAGTAATTAGGAGGATATTTCAATTACTCAAAAAGTAGTAATGAGGGCTAAAATGTCTACTCCAACTGAGTACATTCTGCTATATTAAGGGCAGGTCCTTACTAAATATGTTTGTCTACTCTATCCCAGTAGGAAAGTCTGGTTCAGGACTGGCTTAAGTTATACAATGAGATAGTCTTTGAGTGGCTCAATTCATATTAAACACAAGCAATAATTCTATTAGAAAATCTTAAAGTACTTAAAATGAGACAGCTTCAACACCTCAAAGAAATAATATAATGAAGTAATGAAGGGGTATTTAAAAGAAATAATGTAGAGATAATATAAATAGCTGTCCTAGAGGCAATTGGGCAGATTTCAAAATCTTAAGTATTTAAATCTTTTTTTAAAAAATCATAATACGTAATGCTATCCCTGGATTCTGGAAAAAATAGTAGAGGAAAATATCTAAACAAAATTCAGGCAAGGATATTGCAGATATTAAGACCGAAAAATTATTAACTTTTTTCTTTATTATAAACGTTTCACAAGGTGACAGAAGATTATAAACTGAACATGAGTTTCAGCTTGCTCTGTTTGCTTTGCTGATACTTTGACTTAAAAGGAAGATGCTGCTTCTATTTCATATATATGTATGTAGATACATATATATGTGTGTGTGCATATATATGTATATATATATATACATACACACATATATATACCTATACATGTATAGGTATATATATGTGTGGGGTGAGGAAACATTCTCTCTACACAATGGCCCCCACCTTAGGAATGTAGATATTTTCACTCTTTCCCAACTGTTCCCTTAATTGCCTGAGCATGACTCTCCCTCAGCCAATGCCTCCTCTATGCCCCTCACAAGGGACAGAATAGTTTCAAAAGATTAAAATAAACACCCCCCCCGCAAAAAAAAAAATCATTGAGAAGAGTGGAACCTGTTTGAGTCTCCATGCCACTGAGAAAGTTCCTGTTTTTACCAAGCTTCTTTATACCATCAAAGTCTGTTTATTCATGACTCCTGTATAGCCTTGAGTAGATGGTTGGTCCCAAGTCTCTGTTTTAATCTCTTCAGCTATTGAGTAGTCTATAAAATTATTTTAATCAAAATTATTATTTTTTAATCAAAGCTCAGAAGAATCTCTTTCATTTGGCTTAAGCCCCCAGTTATGTGCAAAATCTTTTCCCTATCTTCCCCCATCCCTAAATGAGTCTGAGAGTTTGTTCTCTGCCTCTCTCCTTCTGTTTCTCTCTGTATCTCTCTCTAAGAATAAGCTTTTTACAGGTGCTTTCCCTTACATCTCTCCTCTTTCAAGTCAAGTCATCATGCATTTATCAAGACCAATGCAGATAGCAAGATTCAGGTCAAGCAAATCAACAAGCACTTATTGAATATCTAGTGCTAGGTACTGTGCTAAGCATGGGAGGAAAGGTGGGGCAAAAACACAGTCCCTCCTCTTAAGGAGTTCATAGTCTAATAAGACAATATGTAAACCACTATGTACAGCAAGATACAGGCAATATAAAATAGAAATAATCTTTGAAGGAAGGAATCATCCTTAAGGGGGATTGGGACAGATCAAGAAGCACGAGGTCTACAGGCTCAGACCTGCCTGAGTCATCCACAGGGGCCCAAGAGGAGAGAAGCTTGGAGGTAGAGGTGCTGTGCCAAGGGTGGCTGGGCTCTGACGCAGTGAAAGCCCATAAGTGAAATGAACCCCAGTGAAGCCCCAAGGAGAGAACACCAGACTCACTGAAATTAAGAACGTACACATGAGTTATGCCTGGTCATAGGCTTACATCTAAGTAAAGGTATCTTTTAAGTTGCTGAGAAAATCAAAGATTATGAACAAGTTAAAAACAGAAAATGCTTAGAGTAAATGCCAGCTATTTGCAGTGAGACAGAGGGTAGAATTAAACATCTGACTATCCTCTCAGTGCCTGGTCCATTCCAGCCACACCCTTTCTTGGTGGGATTGATTAGGAGTAGATAGCAAAGGAGGAGTCTGCCGAACTGCCAAATTCCTGCTGAAACACATCTCTCCATCTTTTTGCCTCTTTTGAAATCGGCCTTTGCACTGATTCCATTGTACTCATTCTCTTCCTAGCAAAAACTGAAACCAAATTCCCTGGATTGAACCTGTCCTCCACTGGTTCTCATGATCCTTTCCCTTAAAGCAAAAGAAACTTACGCTGTCCCTAGAACTAAAGTTCCCAGAAGTCAATACACTGAGACTCTGGAAACTGCCCCTTTGCCTAAAGGGTCTTAGTCTCCTCAAAACCTCATTACATGGAGAAAACTCAGATTTTTGCTTCAATATTTGGTTCAGCATTAGCTTCTGCAGCTTAATGGATGTGGCAAACTCAGAGAGAGCTAAGGGAACAGACAAAGGAATGATTCAAACGTGGAAAAATATACTGCCTGAAGAAAAGAAGCATGCCAGAATATTCGGTGAAGCTCTCTATGTTCATTACATGTTTTTAGAAGCATATTGGTGATCAACTCTTCCCCATCTTGCCTGAAATTGAAACATAAGAGTAACTGTGAATTAATATGAGGAGTAAAGGTGTTGCTATAAATATCAGAAAGGGATTTATACTAAGGAAAGTCATGCATGGCCATCTCCTTGTCAAGAAGTCTTTAAGAAGAGTCTAGAATCTCATTTGTCAAGGATGGTTGAGATCCCTCATTGAAGACGAATGATGAAACAATGACCCTTCAAGGAACAATCCTTCCCTCCCAACTACAAGGTTATATGAAAAATAACATTATTTGTGTTTCTGTTTAGAGACATGAAATAAGGGTAGGTTATTTTCATGTTAATAAATGTGTTTAACATTTTAAATTTTTCTTGTTTTTCATTTACTTTTCCACAGATTTGGATGATTTTTTTTGTTTTTACATTTAGAGAGTATATACTTAGCGGACTACAAGATATATAATAATTGCCTAATTGCAGTTTCCTTCTTGGTATCCGGGGACTAGAGTTTCTGGTCATCAGAGGACATCTGAGCTGCTGCCAGAACCATGGCAGCCTTTTAAAAAGGAAAACTGCCAGAGAGTTTCACTGTTCAGGAAATTCCCTGGTCAGGAAAAGATGATATGATTGCCTGCTCAAGCAGAAGGTGGCCATGGGATTTGTCTGAGTTAGGTCGCCTGACACACATGCCAGGACTGTCTCCCACAGAGGTCAAGGGGACATTGGTTTGTGGAATGTTGTCAGGGTCCCCAGCAACTTTAGAAGCATAATTCAACCTGTCTGAGACTCAGTTTACTTATCTATTTTATGAAGGCAGTGGCTCCCTGACAACCATTTTAGTTCTATGAACTGACTCAGTAGCATCTAATTCAGGGATTCTTAACCCTTTTTTATTTGGACCCATTTCACACTTCTTTGGCAATCTGGGGAAGTGTATGAACTCCTTTTCAGAATCATGTTGTTAATGTATAAAATTAAATACATGGGATTACAAGGAAATCAATTCTATTGAAATAAATAATTAATTTTTTTCCATCTAAGTTCATACATCTTCTGATATATATCTATAGACCTCCTGGAAGAAAGTGAACCCCAAGGTAAGAATCATTTATCTAACTGAATGCATAAGTTTCCAGGGTACAAAGAATAGTCTCAATGAGTTTACATGTAAAATTTTATACTGTCATTTATCTTCCAGAGTAAGAAATCACCCAAGAGAGAAGGATCATGTGTGTATTTTGTTCTTTTCCAGTTCTGAATGCAATAGAGGGAACATATTGGTCCTACGTACACTTCCACAATTTCTTCTAAAAGTTCACTGAAGACTCCTTCTACTTCTCACATTCTTAGAGGAAAGGAGTCTAAGAAAGTTGCAGTGAGAAGATAATTACATTGGATATTTTTTTACCCCTGGTTATTGAGTTACCTTTAAGGACTAAATCCACTCTTATCAGTTTGTTGTCTTTGAATGAAAAGAAGATGTCTTCCTGTGGTATATTCACCATGTACTGACTTAAGATGTAAAACAGAAGCTGAAAGCCAAATTTTGAATACCAGGTATTCTGCAAACATTATATATAGTTGCCTCAGTAACACTATTAGATCAGTCTCAAGATCTGGGTCCCAAAAGAAAATCTGTTTTGTTCCTTTCTTTAAGATAGATAAATATAGATAAATTAGATAGATAGACAGACAGATGGATGGACAGAAGGACAGACAGACAGATAGATATTTCTGAAGAAAAAAATGTGCCAAACATAATAGCTTTTAATCAGAATAAGGCATTTAAGATCAAACAAGATTATATGAAACACAGAAATGTTCTCCATTAATAAAGATATACAACAAAAATATGTCAGAGTCATAGGAACCACAAAGAATAGTTGACCATAAAGGTCCCAAAAACAATCTATCTAGAGCCCAGGTTCTGAGCCTTTCTGTGTGCGATCGACTCCTCTGGCACTCTCGTGAAGCCTTGGACCCTTTCTCTGAATAATGTTTTTAAATGCATTAAATAAAATGCATACGATTACAAAGGAATATAATGATTGAAATAAAGATATCTATCTATCTTTCTATTTATCTATCTATATCTATCTATCTTACCATCACCAACTTATCACCAGCTCCCTGAAATCTACCCAGAGATTCATGAGGAGTGGGTAAGTTACGGATAGAGTCAGGTCCCCTGAATGGGGGACATGAAGACTTTTTTGCATCTTTGCTATTCAGTCAGATTGAGACAGTATTCCAAAAGAATGCAAAAGAAGTCTTGGTCATGCATTTACATGTGCACCCCCTCCATCTCCAGTCAGAGAAGTGTGGTGTAGTAACAAAAGAGTTGGAGTCAGTCAGAAAAACTGGGTTAAAGAGTCTACTCTACAATTTACTAACTTTTTGACCATACGCAGGTCAAAGTCCCTGTCTGAGCTCTCAATTGTCTTACTTCTAAGAGAAAGGGGTGATTTCTGAAGCTCCCTTCCAATTCTAGTCATTTGTGATCCTGTCCTATTTCTCTACATACTTCAAGTCATTCCCTGTATTCTCCATTTTCACAGGGTCCTCAGGATCCCATTATGATGATGGAATCATACGTGATAGAGTAATGAAATGTGAAGGTTGGGCCAGATGATCTCTGCAGTATTCCCTAGCTTTAAAACCTCAGGATTCCCTTTTTATGAATAACAGTAATGAATATTTTCATAGCAGTTAGAGGTTGAGAAGTACTTAATTTATGTTATTTGATTTGAGGCTCACAATCACCTTGCAAGGTAGGTTCTATAGTTATTGTTGTTATCACTGTTGTACAGATTGGGAAATTGAGGCTGATAGGAGTTGAGTGACTTTCTCATGGTAACCAGTAGATATTCAAGGTGGGTTCATACGTAAAGCATTTTGCAAACCCTTAAGCACTATAGAAATATTATCTATTATTAATAAAATGGGAGAATAAATATTCAATATTAAGAAATAATATGTATTTAAAACATCATTATTTGAAGTACAAATTTCAGAAGGAATAAATTTGAATTAACTTAATTTGGGTTATTTCAAATTTCACTACAACCTAGATAAACTGATAAGGCTTTATCTTGGGCCCTTTTGTCTTCTATTGTCTATTCTTGAGCAATCTTAGCAACCTTCATGGTTTATGTTACCTTTCCAGATACCTTACAAGTCTATGTCCTGTACATGCTCTCTCTTCTAAGATCCAGAATTGTATCTCCTTATACTATTTAGACACCATCTAAATTTACTAACTATACTTAAAACTCAATATGTGTTAAAAAACAGTCATCTCCCCCAATTTGCCCCTCTTTTTGACCTCAGATTTCTGTTAATGACATCATACTAGTTACCTATGCTTGAAATTTTAACTTCATCTTTGACTTCTTCCTCACTATAGACACAATGTCACCAATCCTATCTATTTTAGTTTCACAGTATCTCTCTCATCGATTGCCCCTTCTCTATGCCCTCTGGCGTCACCTTATTTCAGAGTTTCATTGCTTCTCACCTGGACCATTGCCAAAGCCTCCTAACCTGTCTTCTTTTTTCTAGCTTCTCCTGTCCCCTTTGCTGCAATCCACCCTACCTACACACCATTGACAGATTAAGCTTCTGAATGCACAACTCTGAGCATGTCATTTTCTTGCTCAAAATCTTCCATAAACTCCCTAATGTCTAGTAATTATAGTCCAGATTCTTTTGTCTGGCATTCAACACCCTTCACAATCTTTATGCAAACCACCTTTCTAGCATATTCTCACACTATTCTCCCTCTCATACCTGGTCCTCTAGTTACATGGATGTATTCACTTGTTTCTAAAAGATGCTGTAGACTTTTACACCTCCATGCCTTTGTTCATGCAAGATTTTAAACATGGAATCAAAAATTTTAGAATTGAAAGACACACCAGAGACATGTACTCAAAATTAGTCCTTCTATAATTCTATCTGTGATTCTTGTGTCTGTATTGTCCTTCCTGCCACATCTTCAACAAATTAAATCTCCACCATCCTTCCAGGGTCCTACCTAAAAACTACTTTTCCTTCCCCAGTTCTCTCTACCCAAAATAACTCCTTCTTCCATTGAACTTAGATAGTATCTAGTTTTCATTCTCATGAATTTCCATGTTTGGTTTTAAGTTATAGTGATTTGTGTACATGAGCAATTTCCCTAAAGTAGATTATAAGCAGCTGAAGGCTAAAATATGGGACCATATTTTAGTCATAACCCACCCATCCCTGGTAGACTGTAATCTTACCCACTAAATCAGGAGTTCTTAATCTCAAGGACTACTCCAGAGGTCTGTGGAAAGATTTCAGGGGGAAATGAATTTAGAAGGAGAAAAAAAATGCATCTTTATTTTCATTGATCTTTAACTGAAAATTGGTATTTCTTTTCATTATTCATTTTTTTTTTACAAAAATATTGTTGTGAGAAAGAGTCTGCTGATTTCCTCAAACTGTGGAAGGGCTCCATGACACTAAAAGGTTAATAATCCCTGTGTGAGACCATAAATCCCATTAGAGAGTCAAACTCTTTATCTTGCCTGTGCTTAGCACATCATTCTGCACACTATAGCAATTTGACGAATGTTTGTTTAGTTAAATATTTGCATCCTCACAACACTTAGTGTTTCAAAAAATTTCTGTTGAATCAAATTATTGAGCTGATAAGAATGTAATCACTTTTTCATGGCATAAACATTTAGGGTTAGAGTTAGAGACTTATTAAGTGCCTACTATGGGCTAGTCATTTTGACAGGCTCTCCAGAAATTATATAGACATATACATGAAAAAAATCACCGTTTTTTCAAGGACTTTTACAATCTAAAAGGTTTTTCAGGTTTATTTTTCAACGTCCGCCTTCCCTGAAAATAATTCTTACAAATTCATTCATCTTTCCTCTTGATTTTGATGATTTTTCTATATCTTGTACTTTCAAGGTCATGGCCATGTCTTTTCTTGCTGCGTTGCTTCATACGTCATTGTCTATTTATGCCAGGCTCAGCCAACTTTTATCCCTGAAATCCTTGGCTTTGCCTATAGCGATGACTACCACATGTCCCTGATTTCCCACCCCTGGTTTTGTTCTCTATGTCCCTAACTGAAGCATGTCCCTGGAACTATCCCCAGTTTTCGAGACTCATTAAATGAAGTTCATCTCTGTGAGGAAACAGCAAAATAGCATAGCTTTCCTCTTCTCAACCCCACTCTGGGGTTATGAACCTCTCAATAGCGTGATATTCACTTCTGATGTACACTGTGGTTGAAAAATCAGTTGTGTACTTTAGAAAGATTAGATTCTAAATATTGAATTTGACTAATTCTGAATTAACTAAACAGAATTATTTTACTTAACACATTTCAATTCTTAAGACATCCTGAATTCAATATCCCAATTCTGGGGAAGCAAACTGAAAATCACAACCAATTTGAAAATTGTGTCTAAGCAAAAATAACCATAGCTGGTAGCCTTGGATGAGACTTTCAGATCTCTTCAGTTATAATTCTATTATTTCCTTACATCTTCATGATCCAAGGATACAGTTAGGAGTCTTGATCCATTACCGGAATCCAATTCGGCTCTAAATCCACACAAAGAAACAATAATCTTCCCCATCCACTCCTCTCATCTCTTTGATTTGTGGAATTCGTGACTAGATTCAGACTTCACTTGAGCCTAGGGAATAGTACATAGAGGACAAGGGCCCCTCCCTACCACTCACCTTCCTTACTCACAGCTTCCTCAGTGACTCTTGGGTAGATTTTTCTTTTAACCAAAAAATGTTTATTTGGGCCATACCCTAACCAGAGACCACAGGTAAAGATTTGGCTCCACAGGACATTGACATTTTCTCAACCTATTTGAGGGCTAGAATTCTTTACTCCAGAGCATATCTGAGCAGATGGAACAATTCAGATCTCTATACTAATGCTTCCTATTAATTCTAGAATGCTATGACTGTCATACGTAAGTTGTTATAGGCAGTCTGCTAAATGGATGTGACTACCTTTTCCAAGAGTCTACAAACCTTTTTTATTCTGCCCAGCCATCCTCAGTCTATAGAGGGCAGTAAAGTTAACTTATTGCTAAATTTTAATCCTACAACTTTTTTTTTATTTCTTTTTCTTTTAATATAATATAAATTTATTTAACTTTTTTACATTCAATTTCACAAAATTTTGGGTTCCAAATTCTCTCCCCTTTTATCCCCTCCCCCACCCCAATACACCAAGCATTCTAATTTTCCCTATCACCAATCTGCCCTCTCTTCTATCATCCCTACCTTCTCTTGTCCCCATCTTCTCTTTTGTCCTGTAGGGCCAGATGACTTTCTATTCCCCATTAACTGTATTTCTTATTTCCTAGTAGCAACAACAATACTCAACAGTTGTTCCTAAAACTTTGAGTTCCAAACTCTCCCCATCCCTCCCTCTCCAACCATTCCCATTGGGAAGGCAGGCAATTCAACATAGGCCATATCTATGTAATTTTGCAAATGACTTTGATAATACTCGTGTTCTGTAAGACTAACTGTATTTCCCTCCATCCTATCCTGCCCCCCATTGTTTCAATTCTGTCTTTTGATCCTATCCCTCCCCAAGTGTTGACTTCAAATTGCTGCCTCCTCCCATTGCCCTCCCTTCCATCATGCCTCCCTCCCTGCTTATCCCCTTCTCCCCCACTTTCCTGTATTGTAAGATAGGTTTTCATACCAAAATGAGTGTGCATTTTATTCCTTCCTTTAGTCGAATGTGATGAGGGTAAACTTCTTGTTTTTTTCTCAGCTCTCCTCTTTTTCCCTCCACTAAAAAGTCTCCTGCTTGCCTCTTGAATGAGAGATAATTTACCCCATTCCATTTCACCCTCTTTCCTCCCACTACATTTCTCTCTCACCATTTACCTTAATTTCTTTTAAGATATGGTCCCATCCTATTCAATTCACTCTTTGCTCTCTGTCTCCGTATGTGCATACGTGTGTGTGTGTGAGCACGTGTGTACGTGTGTGTGTGTGTGTTTTGTGTGTGTGGTCCCACCAACCACCCAGATACTGAAAAGTTTTAAGAGTTACAAATATTGTCTTTCCATGTAGGAATGTAAACAGTTCACTTTTGGTAAGTCCCTTATGACTTCTCTTTGCTGTTTACTTTTTCATGCTTCTTCTCATTCTTGTGTTTGAAAGTCAAATTTTCTTTTCAGCTCTGGTCTTTTCATCAAGAATGCTTGAAAGTCCTCTGTTTCATTGAAAGACCATATTTTCCCCTGAAGTATTATACTCAGTTTTACTGGGTAGGTGATTCTTGGTTTGAGTCCTAGTTCCTTTGACTTCTGGAATATCCTATTCCAGGCCCTTTGATCCCTTAATGTAGAAGCTGCTAGATCTTGTATTATCCTGATTGTATTTCCACAATACTGGAATTGTTTCTTTTTAGCTGCTTGTAAGATGTTCTCCTTGACCTGGGAATTCTGGAATTTGGCCACAATGTTCCTAGGAGTTTCTCTTTTTGGGTCTCTTTCAGGTGGTGATCGGTGGATTCCTTCAATACTTATTTTGCCCTCTGGTTATAGAATATCAGGGCAGTTTTCCTTGATAATTTCATGGTAGATGATGTCTAGGCTCTTTTTCTGATCATGACTTTCAGGTAGTCCCATAATTTTTAAATTGTCTCTCCTGGATCTATTTTCTAGGTCAGTTGTTTTTCCAATGAGATATTTCACATTCTATTCCATTTTTTCATTCTTTTGATTTTGTTTTGTGATTTCTTGGTTTCTCAGAAAGTCATTAGCCTCCATCTCTTCCCTTCTAATTTTGAGAGAACTATTATCTTCAGTGAGCCTTTGAACCTCTTTTTTCATTTGGTAACTCTGCTTTTGAAAGCATTGTTCTGCTCATTGGCTTTTTGAACCTCTTTTGCCAATTGAGTGAGCCTATTTTTCAAGGTGTTATTTTCTTCAGCATTTTTTTGGGTCTCCTTTACCAAGGTATTAACCCGTTTTTCATGCTTTTCTTGCATCTCTCTCATTTCTCTTCCCAGTTTTTCCTCCACCTGTCTAACTTGATTTTCAAAATCCTTTTTGAGCTCTTCCATGGCCTGAGCCCACCGGACATCCACCTGGGATGTCTGGGATATAGAGGCCCCAACCTCCACGTCTTTCCTTGATGGTAAGATTAGTTCCTCGTCATCAGAATTGAAAGACGGGAACATCTGTACCCCCTCAAAGTAGTTTTCTATAGTCTTATTTTTCTTCCCTTTTCTGGGCATTTTCCCAGCCAGTTACTTGACTTCTGAGATTCCTCTCCACCCCTGCCTAGATTTGCCCAGCTAGTGCTTGGGGTCTGAGATTCAAATGGGCTTTCTGTGGCAGGTGTGGCTGCTATTCAATGTGAGCTTAAGTTCTAGTGCTCAGGTGGGGGCAGGGCTGTCTCCCAGGCTCAGTTCCCTCAGGGGCTTTATGCGGATACCTTCCATAATGGCCCTGAACTTCTGCCTGCTGCTCCAGGAGTTCCGGGCCACCGCCACTGCCTCTGCTGCTGCCTCTGCCACTGCCTCCCAAGGTGGCCTGAGTCACAGAGACACCCTGCTCCCCTCTTGGCCAGTCCAGACGTTGCTCTCACTGACCTGTAGTGTCTGTGGGTGAAGGGACTTTCGCAGCCGCTGTAGATTCCGTCCCTGAAGCCTGCTCATATCTGCTCCTTTGGGGCCGCACAGCCAGGGCAGCACAGTGGTGGACTCTGCTGTCCGGAACATGACGGAACCCTGGGGATGGCTCTCCAGGGCTCTCTGGAAAGGAAATCTTTTCCACTGTGTTTCTGCACACCTTACAATGCTCCAGAAATTTGTGGGGAGTTCTTTTTGCAGGAAATATATGGGCTGTGGGTTCAGAGCTAGCATATGTGAGTCTTTATACTCCACCATCTTGACTCCTCTCCCCCTACAACATTTTTTAGGAAGGTAAATGGCTAGTTCGTGTCATATGTAAAATAAAATGACATCTTTGTAGACCCACTCTACTTTTTTCTTGTTCCTTTCTCCTCTGCAGAGACTCTGTATAGTGTAACAGATAGAAAGCTAGCCACAGAATATATAGGGATATGTCCTGAGACACAAACTTGCTGTGAAATCATTTAGCCTTTCAGTGCTTTAAGTCTGGACAATTAATTTTCTCACCCAGGAGTTCCTTACACCAGGGGAATCTCAAGTCCAGTCTCTTTCTCTGTTCCTGTCCTATTTCTCTACTCTGTCCACATCCTGGGATAAGATGCGATGTAATAGTTAACATTTATAACTTGGAAGAACTGGTATCAGCTTATGTAGGCTATAAGAACACTACAATTTTTATTACTTGTTTTTTCCCCTCCCTTCAGGCCAGATTTTGGCTCAACATCTGAATTTAAGATGATCCAAGCTGAGTCTCACTTGATTATTTCTTGCCCTATTTTGATCTTTATCTTTTCAATGTATTATTTCCTCTATCCTTAATGGGTTTTATAGGGGCCATCTCCAGTCATCCTGATCTATATCTTGCCACTGGACCTAGATGGCTCCCAAGGAGAAAGTGAGGCTGGGGATTTTGCATAACCCCACCTCACCTAAATCATAAATAACAACATCAACAACAATAGGTTTATAACAATTTCCATCCTGATACATTTATCATATTCATGAAAGATACTATGTAATCTCCCACAGTCTACTAGAAGATGAAGAAACATATAAAGCAATCCTGGTTTTATTATGATAGTATAGAGATCCTACTGGATACCTTTGCCCAACTTCATAAATAGCCAACTATCATAGCTGGGGTTTTTTAATGACTATTTTTCTGTTTTTGCAATGCGCAAACAAATCTTTTCAAGTGAGATTCTTGGGTTGTAATATATTGGCTATAGTATTAAACATTGGTTATATTAGGCCTACCAAATTCCCTCTCACTCCCTAATTTTGTTAATTCATTCAAAAAAGGGATTAAGTGTGCCTGGCATGATGTGCTATGTATTTTGTTTAGAGTTCCATCGTACCAGATGTTCGGAATAAGCAGCTGTGGGCATATGAGGAAAGGACTAAAAAACCCTTGTGCTTCATTATGGAAATAAATGAGCAAATATTGATACTGCCCACAAATATATTTTATGTGTTGTATCCCCCTTTTGGAATACACCTTCCTTGAGGGCAGGAACTATTTAGCTTTTGCATTTGCATCACATGATTATCGCTTAATAAATGCCTGTTGAATGATTGGCCACTTAACATATTAATAAACAAGAAACTTTGTGGTATACAGAAAACCCTGGCCTTGAAGGAAGAAAACCTGGTTTCTCATCCCAAATTTTCCAGTGACTGCCCTGAGGATCTTAAGCAAGTTACCTAGCCTTTTTTATGTCAGTTTCCTTATCTGTAAAATAAAAAGATAAAATGATTTGTTCTGTAAAACTTGGACTTGGTCAAAAAACCACAGCCAAGGATTTAGAAGGCCACATGTTCTCCACACCTGCAACTAGACCGACTTCCAAAGTCCTGTTTAGTGTTAAAATTCCATGATTCTACATACAACATTCAGATCTTCAAAATCATATAACAAAATGAATACTTCTATGTACTCTTATGAAACAGATAATGTAGAACTAGAGCTTTTATGTTCCACACCTGTGATTCCTACAGCCCTGGGTTGTGGGTGCTGTTTGCTCTTAGTCTGCACATAGGACTTACTGACGGAATGAATGAATGAAAAAGCATTTATTAAGCAAGCACATATTGTGTGCCAGGCATTGTGATAAGCATTAGGAATACAAATGCAAAAGCTATGCAGCCTGCTTTCAAGGAGTTTATATTCTAATAGGGAGAAACAACATACCTGAAGGGCAGAGATGGTCAGAGAAAGGTATTTTTGTCTTGAGAATCATAGGAATACTGATTTGATCTAGAGGGCAGTCAACAGACACACCCTTTCCAGAAAAAGTGAGAGTGTTGTTTAGATTACTGCATCCAGAGCAAGAGGTGGTAACTAAAAAGTTATGGAAAGATATTCATAGAAGAGCAGAGATATGGTAAGATGGCCCATGTGGATCACTGGGTATGAAATATATACTACGGTTAGAGGCTGGCTAGATATAGGGAGCTCTGTGACTTTGCACTTCATCAATCAAAGCTCTTCAGCCACAGGGTAGGAATTACAAAACGAACTGAATAGCTCTTATAGGGACTGAGGGCCTCTTGTCTGAATGTCCAGTCCTGGTGGAGAAAAGCAGGACAGTAGCAGATCATATAGCAAGATGGCACAAGTGGATGGCTAAATGGGATGTTTGTGTTATCCAAAGGTGTGTACTACTGATGGAGGAAATCTAGCACAGAATTTAAGTGGAAAATGATGATGAGGGCCTTCGGGTGCTCCTGTTTGCAGATGAAATTGTGTTAGCCATATCAAGGATTGGAGCATTTCTGAACCTCATTCAACTCTGCACCTTACTTTTCTTCACCTCTGCTTTATCTAAACAACTCCCTCATGCTCCATGTTCTCTGATGAGTCTGGGGGATGTCCTAGGCTTCTCTCCTGTTACTAATTATCTCTCCTTGGAGAGGCATTACATCAGCTGCAAAAGGTTCCAAACAAAGGGCAGTTGGCACCAACTGAGAAATACAGCAATTCATGAACTCCTGGAGTAACCTCTCCTGAAAAATTCCTCTCTCATAATCATCGTTTGGTCACCCATGCACAGGGAGGAAAAACCAAGCAGAAAAGAAGTCATTGGCCTGAGGTCCAGCCTCAGGTTTGCAAAGATAAAACAAGTACAGAGTATATGGAGAAAGGATTCTCTTCCTGAGATTACAACGTATCATGAGCAAAATTGCAACGTAAAACTTGGAGATACTTCAATTTCTTTGTTTTCAAGATGGAAGATAAGCATCACAAGCCCTAGAACTGTACATTTACAAATATTGCTCCCAAAGATTTCTTTTTCAAAAATATTTATTTATTTATTTATTTAACTTTTTACATTCATTTTCACAAAATTTTGGGTTCCAAATTTTCTCCCCTTTTCTCCCCTCCCCGCACCCCAATACCCCAAGCAATCTAATTTTCCCTATCTCCAATCTGCCCTCTCTTCTGTCATCCCTCCCTTCCCTTGTCCCCATCTTCTCTTTTCTCCTGTAGGGCCATATGACTTTCTATTCCTCATTAACTGTATGTCTTCTTTCCAAGTAGCAACAACAATACTAAACAGTTGTTCCTAAAACTTTGAGTTCCAAATTCTCCCCTTCCCTCCCTCCCCACCCGTTCCCTTTGGGAAGGCAGGCAATTCAATATAGGCCATATCTGTGTAGTTTTGCAAATGACTTCCATGATAGTCGTGTTGTGTAAGACTAACTGAATTACCCTCCATCCTATCCTGCCCCTCATTGTTTCTCTTCTGTCTTTTGATCCTGTCCCTCCCCGAGTGTTGACTTCAAATTGCTCCCTCCTCCCTTTGCCCTCCCTTCCATCATCCCCCCCACCTTGCTTATCTCCTTCTCCCCCACTTTCCTATACTGTCAGATAGATTTTCATACCAAAATGAGTGTGCATTTTATTCCTTCCTTTAGTCAAATGTGATGAGGGTAAACTTCTTGGTTTTTTTTTCTCAGCTCTCCTCTTTTTCCCTCCACTGAAAAGTCTCCTACTTGCCTCTTAAATGACGTATAATTACCCCATTCCATTTCACCCTCTTTCCTCCCACTACATTTCTCTCTCAACATTTACCTTAATTTCTTTTAAGATATGGTCCCATCCTATTCAATTCACTCTGTGCTCTCTGTCTCTGTATGTGTGTGCATGTGTGTATGTGTGTGCATGCATGTACATGTGTGTGTGTGTGGTCCTACCAACTACCCAGATACTGAAAAGTTTTAAGAGTTACAAATATTGTCTTTCCATGTAGGAATGTAAACAGTTCACTTTTGGTAAGTCCCTTATGACTTCTCTTTGCTGTTTACTTTTTCATGCTTCTTCTCATTCTTGTGTTTGAAAGTCAAATTTTCTTTTCAGCTCTGGTCTTTTCATCATGAATGTTTGAAAGTCCTCTGTTTCATTGAAAGACCATATTTTCCCCTGAAGTATTATACTCAGTTTTGCTGGGTAGGTGATTCTTGGTTTGAGTCCTAGTTCCTTTGACTTCTGGAATATCCTATTCCAGGCCCTTTGATCCCTTAATGTAGAAGCTGCTAGAGCTTGAGTTATCCTGATTTTATTTTCACAATACTGGAATTGTTTCTTTCTAGCTGCTTGTAAGATGTTCTCCTTGAGCTGGGAGTTCTGGAATTTGGCCACAATGTTCCTAGGAGTTTCTCTTTTTGGATCTCTTTCAGGTGGTGATCGGTGGATTCTTTCAATGCTTATTTTGCCCTCTGGTTGTAGAATGTCAGGGCAGTTTTCCTTGATAATTTCATGGAAGATGATGTATAGGCTCTTTTTCTGATCATGACTTTCAGCTAGTCCCATAATTTTTAAATTGTCTCTCCTGGATCTATTTTCCAGGTCAGTTGTTTTTCCCATGAGATATTTCACATTCTCTTCCATTTTTTCATTCTTTTGGTTTTGTTTGGTGATTTCTTGGTTTCTCGTAAAGTCATTAGACTCCATCTGTTCCATTCCAATTTTGAGAGAACTATTATCTTCAGTGAGCTTTTGGACCTCTTTTTCCATTTGGCTAATTCTGCTTTTAAAAGCATTCTTCTCCTATTGGCTTTTTGAACCTCTTTTGCCAATTGAGTGAGCCTATTCTTCAAGGTGTTATTTTCTTCAGCATTTTTTTGGGTCTCCTTTACCAAGGTATTGACCCATTTTTCATACTTTTCTTGCATCTCTCTCATTTCTCTTCCCAGTTTTTCCTCCACCTGTCTAACTTGCTTTTCAAAATCCTTTTTGAGCTCTTCCAAGGCCTGAGCCCACCCAACATCCTCCTGGGATGTCTGGGGTACCAAGGCCCCGCCCTCCACATCTTTCCCTGATGGCAAGAATATGTCCTCGTCGTCGTCAGATCCGAAAGTCGGGATCATTTGCATCTGTTCAAAAAAACTCTCTATAGTCTTATTTTTCTTCCCTTTTCTGGGCATTTTCCCAGCCAGTTACTTGACTTCTGAGATTCCTGTCCACCCCCGCCTAGATCTGCCCAGCTAATGCTTGGGGTCTGAGATTCAAATGGGCTTTCCGCTGCAGGCACCGCTGCCATTCAATGTGAGCTTTAGTTCTGGTGCTGGGGTGGGGGCAGGGCCACCTCCCAGGCTCAGTTCCCTCAGGGGCTTTATGCAGAGACTTTCAGTAATGAAGATCCTGCCTGCTACTGGGGGAGTCCCGGGCCGCCACGGCCGAGCCGCAGCTGCCTCTGCCACCACCTCCGCCTCTGCCTCCTCCGCTTCCTGCCCCTGCGTCTGCCTCCGCCGCTTCCTCCTGAGGGGTTCCGAGTCACAGAGACACCCCACTCCCCTCTCGGCCAGCCCAGCCATACCTCTCACTGACCTGTAGAGTCTGTGGGTGGAGGGACCTTCCAGGCCGCCGGAGCTTCCGTCCCTGAAGCCTGCTCAGATCAGCTTCTCTGGGGCCGTGGCCAGGGCAGCCCTGGGGTGGAGTCCACTTTCTGGGGCGCGATGGACCCTGGGGACGGCTCTCCAGGGCTCTCTGGATCAGAAATCTCTTCCACTATGTTTCTGCACCCCCTTCAGTGATCCAGAACTTCTGGGGAGCTCTTCTTACATTAAATCTATGGGCTGAGGGTTCAGAGCTCGTATACATGCGTCTTTCTACTCCGCCATCTTGACTCCGCCCCCCCAAAGATTTCTTAAGACAATTGAGATTAGTATGGAAACTTTCTGCCCTGCAGAGGTCCTGTAAGAATTTTTAGAGACCCACAGAATCAAGTAATATTAGAGCTACGGGGAATCTAAGAGTTCCAAGAAGTGTCTAAGAGTAATCACGTTGCTCCCTTACTCAAGATACCTTCTGTGGCTCCTTATTGCCTCTACAATAAAATGAAGACTCTACTGTTTAACATTTAAAACCCTTCACAAACTGATTCCAACCTACTCCGCCTACCAGGCTGATTACATATGACACCTTTTCACACATTCTTCATCCTAGCCAAACTGACCAACTTATACTACCTATACTAACCTTCTGTCTCCCATGTCTTTGCTTTGAATAAGTTTTTCCCCAAGTCCATCATACTGTCCCTCTTCAGCTCCATCTTTTGGAATCACTAGTTACCTTTGAAGCCTCAACTCAAGAACCATCTCTCCCTACAAGAAGCCTTTCCTGATCTTATCTGTTTGTTAGTGCTCTTTCTAACCCCACCCAAATTACTTTGTATTTATTTTTCAGTGTACATGTTGTTAAATATAAGTATCTTGAGAGCAAACCCTCTTTTATTTTTCTCTTTGAATTCCCCTAGAATATAGCAGCAGGTATTTAACAAATGTGTACTAAATGAAATTGAATCTAGGAGTTCAATTCAATCTTTCTCATAATGCAGATAAGGAAATTGAGACACAAGGAAAAATAATTGACTTGTACAAAGTTGCATGGTTAATGATGTCAAGTATAAAAACTGAACCAAAGTCTCCTAACTTCCATTCCGGTATTCTGTCCACTAGACTATATTGTTACTTTACAGAGTTGGATTTAATCTTTCAAAACAGCAATAAAATCTCACCTTTCCTTCAAATTTTTCAGTAATGATCACAACCGTAGAGATGGAAGGAATCTCAATGGCCATCAAGTCCAACTAATAGTAGAAAAATCGTAGAAAAGGTAGAAATAGTAGGAAAAAGAAGAAAATATGTGAAAAAAGGTAGTCTAATTTTTGATTGAAGATTTCCAAGGATGGGAACTGACCAACTCCAGAGTTCTGACATTCCTAATTGTTGGGAGGGGTGTTAAGTGGCATAGTGAATCTAGTACTCCCAGGAATCAGGAAGACCTGAGTTCAACTCCAACCTCAAACACTTAAGAGCAGTGTGACCTGGGGCAAACCACTCAGTCCTGTTTTCCTCAGTTCCTTCATCCATAAAATGAGCTAGTGAGGGAAATGGAAAACCACTCCAGTATCTTTGCCAAGAAAAACCCAAATGGGATCATGAAGATTAAGTCATGACTGAAACAACTGAACAACAATAGCAATTGTTGGGAAGTTTTTCCCTTAATATCAGTTATCTCTGCAATCTCTGTTCATTCTACTCTACAGGACCATATAGGACATGTCTGATCACTCCTGTCAATGGCAGTCTTTAAAATACCTCAAAACAGCTATCAGGACCCACTTGTGTCTTATCTTCTCTAGGCTACACATCTATGTCTTCAACCAATTATCTTATGACATAATTTCAAAGTCTTCTACTATGATGGTTGCCTTCTTCTGGATGCTCTCTAGTTTATCAATATCCTCTCTATACTGTGTTGCTCAGAAATAAGTTCAATATTACAAATGTGGTCACTTAGTATCCCAGGTGTGGAATAATTAAGGCAGAGTACAGTGGCACCATCAACTCCTTGTTACCAGAAGCTATGACTCTCAGTGCAGCTGGCTAGCACATTAGGTTTCTTTGGCTGTCATATCATGCTGTCTGATAATTAAGACAAATGGAGAATTAACCCAAATACATAAGCCCAAGTGCCATTTCCTAATAATAATGATGATTATAATAATAGTTAAAATTTATATAGTGCTTTAATGTTTGCAAAATTCTTTACAAATATTATTTAGTTTTATCCTCACAACAATCTGGGGAGGTAGATACTATTATTATTTTCTTTTATAAATGAGGAAACTGAGGCAGGTGAGATTAAGTGATTTGCCCAAAGTCACATAGTGAGTGTCTGAGATCAGATTTGAACTTGGGTCTTCCTGACCCTAGGCCTAGTGCTCTATCCACTAACCCAAAATATTTGAACAGATAATTTTCAAAAAAGAAGTGCTCTCAAATAGCCAATAAGAGAAATGCATATGAAAATAACTTTGAAATTTTATTTTGTATCAGCAAATTGGCAAAAAAGACAAAAGACCAAAAGAATCAGTGTCATGTGGGCCACTGTGAGAAGCTAAGAATATTATAACACTCTTAGTAAAGATGTGCTTTTTTCCAACCATTCTAGAAATCAATTTAGAGTAATGCAAAAATAAAAAAAAAATTCACTAAACTTCTAATAACCTTTGACCTCGAGATCTTACTGCTGCACATATACCCTCAAGAAGTGAAAGACAGTAAGAAATTCTCACATAGACGAAGATATTCATAGCAGCACTATTTATGGTAGCAAGAAAACTGGAAACATAGTAGATGCTCATTGATTGGGGAATATTCAAACTTAGATATGAATGTGATTTAATGTTTTTACACTGTTGGAAATGAGAAATACGGGGAATGATGCAAAAGTGAAGTAACCACATCAGGACAATGCACACGATGACCCACGATAACATAAATGAAGACTAAAATGAACACAGTGTAACCATAGTGCCCAACAGAGAAAATGTGCAAACACTTCTCTCCTTTTGGTAGAGAAGTAAGAGATTACAGGCATAGAATGTTGTATGTGCTGTCAGCCATAATCACTGGGTGGGTTGGTTTTGCTTAACTATTTTTCTTCGTAGAAAGGTAGGATCAGGGGAAGAGGGTTACATTCAGAATAACATAAAGCCAAGAGACATTAATAAAACATTTTCAATGTATGAACTAAATACAAAATAAATAGATGTTGTTATTAATCTTTTCCCCTTATTTTATGGTGCAGAAACTTGAATTTGGTCTTTATCCCTAGTACTTCCTTTTGCTATTATCACTTAAAATGTAATTTTATGTCTTTTATGGATACGTCTATCCCATTAATGTTTGTTGAATAACAAGCATGTGAATTGTAGTAGGGATGGGTGCTTGAAAATATTTACAGTATTTCAAAAATGACTAGGCAAGGAATCTAGGTCTCTAGAACAGGGCAGCTACGTTAGTAGGGTAGAGAAGAAATTGTCCTTATTTAAAAAAAACCTTCCCAATAATTAGGGTGATCCAATGGTAGAATGGACTTCAAGCAAGGGTTAAATAACCTACTGCCTGGTATGTTGTAGAGATGATTGTTGTTCAGGTGTCTCCACCATCTCCCTCCCCCCTCCCTCACCATCTCTTATGTTACATCCTGAGGACTATATTACTAAGTTTTAGTCAGCTATTGGGTGACAATTTGTGATTAAGATCAGTGTGGCCATGTCATCAAGTCACATCATTCCCCTGAAAACTTTTACTCTTACTAGATAATGTAATTCAGAACAGTATTGAGGAAACATTCTCTACCCTGCTCTTCCCAAACACAAGGAATTTAGTTGACGTAGTTTACAAACAACATATGCACATTCACACACGAACACATACGCATATACATACATACAAAGTATGCACATCATTCAGCAATATGCATGTGATTTCAAAATCAAGTTTCCTAGAGGAAAAAAAATGCTCATTTCTATTACCAACTCATTATTCTATTTTTTCCAATAATCCAACTGTAAAACATGGAGACAACCCATTGTGTGTTTAACAAGCTGACCTCCTTTTAAAAAAAAGTTTGATTAAATATTATAATTACATATCAATTAATAGAAGAAATTTTCAGTTAGCCATGGAACTCCCGGAACTTAATGGTCTCTTTCTAACCATTCTTTCCTGAACTCATCACCACATCAATGGAACTGCTCTTCTCAGGGTTATCAGTGGGGGACTTCTTGTCAAGCCTGCTTTCTTGATCATTATGCTCCTGGCCCTTTCTATGGCATGTGACATTATTGAGTGCCCACTCCTTTCAAGCCTGTTCTGTGGTTTCCAAACACATTTTGCTCATCTTCTCCTATACCTTTCATAACTCACAGAATCTTTGAATTGGAAGGAACCCCAAAAGACAGATAGAAACTTACCCAGCCTTTGCTTGAAAACTTCTAGCGAGGGTGAACCCACTACCACCGCAGGCAACCCATTCCATTTTTGAATAGTTCCAATTGTTAGAAACTTTTTTCCCCTCTTATCTACCTCTGAATCTACCTCTCTGAAGCTCCTAGCTTTCGTAGTTATGCCCTCTGGGGCCAAGAAGAATATTGCTTTCACAATTAAGTCTTTCAAATACTTGAAGATAGGTATCATGTCCTTTCCGTCTTTTCTTTTCCAGACTGAACATTCCCAGTTATTTCAACTGATCCTAATATGCTATGGCACCCACTGCCCTCACCATCTCCTCTGAGCATGCACCAACTT
This sequence comes from Bettongia penicillata ogilbyi, assembly GCA_023548195.1. Taxonomy (NCBI): domain Eukaryota; kingdom Metazoa; phylum Chordata; class Mammalia; order Diprotodontia; family Potoroidae; genus Bettongia; species Bettongia penicillata. The sequence goes on from JAJHZJ010000309.1 coordinate 5,677,743, forward strand.
TTACTGGCTTTTCCAAACTGTGATGCCTAAATATGAACACCATATTCTAGATATGGTCTAACTAGGGCAAAATACAGAAGACTATCATCTTCCTCATTCTGGTCTGTTTAGCCTAAAATTATACTAGTGTTTTGGTTGCAAAAGGGGTGGGTGGGAGACAATTTTTTTTTCTCCATTGGTTCTTCTTTGTTGTCCTATTTTCTGTGTATTTATTTCAAGTCTATATCAGTCATCTTCTAATTTTATCTCTTTGAATTAATTCTTTCAGGTGCCTAGCTACTTTTCTGATTTTGATATCCCTATTTCTGTCATTCTCTCAGTTACCTAGACTTGAAAACTCAATCAGTTTTTGATTTCACGCTTTCCATATTCATTCACCAAATGAATTAGATAGATTCTCAGGTCCTGTTCCAGCTCCATATCTATGTTCCTATGATATTGTGAATGCTTTCTTCAAAATGTTCCTTGCATGTCTTTCTTCTTTTCCATTTTCAATATCACTACCTCTGAGGGCAGCTAGGTGGTGCAGTGGATAGAGCACCAGTACAGGAGTCAGGAGGAACTGAGTTTAAGTCTCACCTCAGATACTTGACACTCACTAACTGTGTGATCTGGGGCAAGTCACCTAACCCCAATTGTCTCATCCTGGGTTATCCCCAGTCATCCTGATGAATATCTGGTCACTGAATTCAGATGACTGTGGAAGAGAAGTGAGGCTGGTGGCCTACACAGCCCTCCCTCACTCAAAACAAAGTCAAGTGCAAGTCATGTCATTATTTCTCTGATGGCATGGTCTTCTTCGGCAATGAAGGACGAACACACACAACACATCACTACCTTAGTTAGATCTTGAAAACCTTTTTATATGGTTGGACCCACTTTGTGGATTTGCTGTGACACCACTCTTTTTTTTTCCACTAGTAAACTGTAACACAATTTATTGGTGTCATATTTTGATTTTTAGCTGATACCATCTCTCCTTCCTGAATTAGTTTATCTTGAAAATCCACCTTGGCCTAAAGGGAGAAAGGATATAAGATTTCTAAGATCAAAGAATCTCCTGCTGGAAGGGACCTTAAAGATAATCTAAGCCAGTAGTATCAAACTCATATAGAAATAGATCCCTGAAGGCCATATATTGACTTAGAAAACCACAAATTAACATCACCTATATTTTATTATATTCTTATTTGTTTTGTTAAATGTTTCCCAATTGCATTTTAATCTGTTTCTAGCTTAATGAGGGAGTTGTATGTTTGACACAACAGTCTAGATCAACCCCTACAAAGAATTTTAATGATTTGCTCAGGGTTATGTAAGTACTAAGTCTGAGTTTCAAATTTGAGCCTAGGTTTTTGTTGCATGCTTTTACTCCAAAGCCATTATTCTTTCCACTCCATGCTGTCCATCTCTTTCCATTGTCCTGCTCCATGGTAATATCACACAACCCCTTCTCTATATGTTTTAAATTCTTTTGCTACTTTGCATGATAAAGAAACATATGAGTGACAATTTTTAAAATGGGAAATTTGCCAAATTTGTGGAAGCCTTATCAGTTAATCTTTATGGCTCCAGCAGAAACTAAGTCTGTTTTTTCCTTTCTCATTGAACTCAGTCTCTTCTTAAGATCATTATCTAATTAAACACACTCTACATGCTCTCTCTCTCTCTCTGTCTCCCTAAATCTATGACTATCAGTCTATCTCAGTCTCTGACTGTCTGTCTCCCTATTCTATCTATGGGAGACTGTCTGTCTATCTGTCTCTCTCTTGAGCTGTCACCCAGAGAAAGGACATCTGCCCAGTCTTCCACTCAACTGCCATATATCCTTGATCACAGGTTACCTCAGTTTCTTTTCTGCTTGTTCTTCTCTGGGTTTAGGCAACTGAGGACCCAGAGATGGAACTGACAGGTCAGAAGGGCCACCAGAAAGAGGAGTCAATAGCAAAGTCCACCAGAGGTGGTAAGCGTGACCAATGACAAAAAAAAAAGTACCTCCAGACAGGTATGAAAAGACTGTCACCCAAAGATGCCAGTGGCTTCAAGGATTATGATCTTTCTAGTGACAGATAAAAGCACTGGCTAAAGACTCTAGAAAAGTACAGATCCTCAGAACTCCAGCAACACCTTAGAGGTCTCCAAAAAAAGAAAAAAATCCAAGGTCAAGAGAGTTACCACATACCCTTTGCCACATGTGTTTTCTACATGCATATCTCAGGATCAGCACACTTTAAATCTAAGCCCATCCTCTCCAGAATCCTTGTTTGCCCATGGGACGTATATGGTTCCAGCTTGGGGAAAATGTTTCTGTAGCTTCTGTTCTCATTATGCCTTCTCAGTAAATTGCTTTTCCAAAGCTAACAGAGATGACTTTGGTCCTAGAATTCACACCCTGAAGATACTCATGTCCCAAGGGCCCCTTTTTTGGATTGGATGACTCCTCCCCAAACCTCCATTTAAGGTGACTACCCAGGACAGTCTCTTCATTTCCCACCAAGGTGCAGTCCTTCAGATTTCTTCACCATGCTCCAGTAACCTCTTCATTCGGGAAGATCATTTTAGCACTGAAATTCACACTTAGATAATATTCTTCCCCACTGGGGTCCTTCTCTCTGATTAGATGACTCCTTCTAGAACCTCCATGTAAGGAAGTGCAATGTTAATCAGAGAGTTAAAGATTTTCCCCACCTATTAATAGGCCTCAAGTACCTTTTGTTAATTTCTAATGCACTGGTTCTCAAGGGTTGTGATGTCCTCTGACTCTGAAAAATGTATAAATACTCTGAGGTGAGATTTAACTTCGGGGTTTACTGCTTGGAAGTGTTTGTTTGGCCAGAAGAGACTCTGGGCAGCAGCTAAGGATCCCCCATAGCTAGCATTGAAAACCTAAACGTTGGTGTTTCTTTCTCTGGTTGTTTGATGGCTGTCCTTCATTCTCAGAGAGGACCAAAATGACATCACAATGATAAAGTCATCTTTCAGCGTGTCCAACTGTGACTGATCAGACCAATATGAGCTCAGAATGCTCTACCACAGACTCGGCACAGATAGTCTGTGTGAATATTTGTCGTGGATACTCCAAATTTGTACATCTTATGTTTCGTTTGTGCTATTTCAGTTCTGCTTTGCTCATAGAGCACAGTACCCTTTCTGATGTGGGCACACCACGCCGAGTGGTCCTGTGCCAGTGTCTCTCATGTCACACAATCAAATCCAAAGTTCTTGAGAGAGATCTTAAGAGTGTTTCTTATATCACTTCTTCTGATCACCATGTGATCACCTGAGCCTTGAGACTTCTCCGTAAAATAGTCCTTTGGGCAAGCATTCATTTTGCATTTGAACAATGTGGTCAACCCATTGGAGTCGCACTCTCTGAAGCATAGTTTGAATGTCTGGCAGTTTAGTTCGAGCAAGGACCTCAGTGTCTGGTACATTATGCTGCCAGGTGATCTTCAGAATCTTTCTAAGAGAGTTCAAATGGAAGCGATTCTGTTTCCTGGCATGGTGCTGGTAGACTGTCCATGTTTCATAGGCTCACAACAATGAGGTCAGCACAACGGCTCTGTAGACCTTCAGTTCGATTGTTAGTTTAATACCTCTTCTCTCCCAGACTTTTCTTCGGAGCATCTCAAACAGCAAGTTAGCTCTGGTACGTCAACCTCATTGTCAATGTGTACATCCCTGGAAAGTACACTACCAAGGTAAGTGAACTTATTCACAATATTCAAAACTTTGCCATTTGTTGTAACCAATAGTTCCAAGTATGGATGGTGTGGTGGTGACTGATGGAATACCTGTGTTTTCTTGGTGCTAATTATTAGGCCAAAATTAGCACAGACAGCAGAAAAATGATCCATACTTTGTTGCATTTCAGCTTCGGAGGCTGCATTGAGTGCACAATTATCTGCAAACAAAAAAATCATGTGCCAACACTATCTACACTTTGGTCTGGCTGGTAGGCTTTTGAAATTGAAGAATTTGCCATCAGTACAATAGCTGACCTTGATGCCATGTTCATCTTCATTGAAAGCATTTGACAACATGACAGAAAATATAATGCTAAAAACCATGGGAGAAAGCACACAGCCCTGTTTCACTCCATTGGTGACTGGAAAAGTAAAAGAGCATTGTCCACTGTCCAGAACCTGGGCAAGCATGTATGGTCAGACAATTGGATCTGTCTATTGATCTGTGATGTATGTATTGCTTACAGTGAGCCAGTTGGAAGCCCTGTCTGTTGGTCTTTATTTCTCCGTTTGTATTTTCTCTGAAGTTCAGTTGACTTTTTCCCCTGAAGTAAGTGAATGATATATGTGTTTGATTAAAGTGATTGTTGACCCCTCAAAAGCTGCCTTTCCTTTTAGAAAAGCAGATCTAAGAAACTGTGATAGCAGGCCCTCCTCTGTATCTTGCTGATACAGAAGGGCAACTCAGCCAGTCATCTCTTCATTTCCTATCAGGTTACATTTCTCCATCATCCTCTGCTTCATGTACCTCCCTGCCCCTCAACCTTCAGTTTCCTATTTATATTTTTTCTTCTCTGTTAGGATGTAAAGGTAAGGAATTTTCAAGTCAGGGATGTTTCTTTCTGCTTGTATTTCTATCAGCACAATGCCTGGCACATGTCAAGTGCTTAATAAATATTTGTTGGCTAACAAACTGAGTTCAACTGATTCTGATTTAAATTAGGGTATATAGTAGTAGGTGCTCAGGAACAAAAATGTTAAACACTCAGCCCTTCGGGGTTATACCTAAAACTCCAATGGAGCAGTAAGTCACCTTGCCCTCTGGGGACTCAATCAGCCAGCATGAGTTGGAGTTGGGAAGAGTAAGCCCAGAGATGGTACCATTCTTGTATTTAAGATACTGGTCAAAAATGTAGTGCAAGAGGGGATAATTTGACAATATAATTATAATTTTACTTTGTTTTAATAAATCCTTTATCCACTGAAAAGTCAATATGTCTTATTAACGAGGTTGACTAACAAAGAGATTTCCCATATGTCAGTGATGCAGGACTCTGGATTTGGAGCTATGCCTCTTTAAGTTCTCCTTTTCCCATTATGTCTTGCCTGCCATCTCCAACATCACATTAGTCTGTTCATTATCTCTTCCCCTCCAACCCCAAAGCTTCATGGTCATCCTTGCCTGTCTCTTTGCCCATTCCATTTCCTCAACCTCAAAAGTCCACTGCAGTCCTCTGACACTCACATCTCTTACCTATCTCTCCTTTATGAAATATTGTGTGACCGCTCAGGTACCTAGTGTTCTTGCTTTCCTTAGATCTCATGCAGCACCACTCATCCAGACACTTAATCAGATACTTGTACTATTATTTAAATATTTCACATGTATATCTTACTCTCCAAACTGCTGGTAGGTCTCCCTGCCACAAGTTCCTCTGTACTTCCATTCATTCTCCACTCAGCTATCAAAGTGAGCTTCCTAAAACAGAGGTCTGGTCATGTCACTCCCTATTCAATAATTTCCAGTGACTCTCTATTACTTCCATGGTCAAACGTAAAATTCTGCATTTCACATTAAAGTTTAGCCCCAAAGTCTTTCATAACCTGCCCCTTCCTCCTCCTTTTCCAGTCTTTTTACACCTTACATTATCCCTTGTACTCTTCGATTCACTCACACTGACTTCCTAGCTATTCCTCACTGAAAACACTCCCTCTCACAAATCTGGACATTTTCACTGGTTGTCTCCTGTTCCAGTAATTTTCTTCTTCCTCATTTCGATCTCCAGACTTCCCTGGATTCCTTCAAGTCCCTGCTAAAATTCCACTTTCTTCCTCTAGGAAGCCATTCCTAGTCCCTCAATTCAAGGGTCCTCCTTCTGTCGATTATCTCCAATTTGACCTGTATGGAGTTTGACTGTAAGAAGTTGTATCCCTGATTGATTGTAAATTTCACAGGGACAGGGATTGTCTTTTAGTCTTCATTGTATGCGCAATACTTAGCATGACACCTGGCACTTAGTAGGAGCTTCATAAATGTTTATTGACCAGCTGACTCAACCTAGCTTCTGAATTAATGTCTTTGCTTCCTGACTTGTTCTTCTCCATTCCATTCTCCACCCAGCTGCCATAATCCTCTTCCTCAAGCACAAGACTGACCATGTCACTCCTTTGCTCAAGGCTCCCCGTTGCCTTTAGAAAAACTCTTCAGCTTGGCATTTAAAACTTCATAATTTGACTTCAGATAATTTTACATTATATCCCTTCATGTACCCCATTTTCCAAAAAACAAATCTATCTGGTGTTCACTGAATTAACTCTCTATCTCTAGCTCGTGTGTGTGTGTGTGTGTGTGTGTGTGTGTGTGTGTACCCCTCCCTCTGCCTCTGCACCTTCCCAAAGATTGTCCACATAATCTAGAATGCACCTCTCTCCTTTCCTTCATCTGCCAGACTTTTTAATTTCCCTTCAAGGTTCAACACAGATGCCACCTCCTCAGGGAAGCCTTTCCGGACCCCTCCCCCCCCTAGTATTTAGTGGAGTTTCATTATTCAAATTATCTTGTACTGATCTGTATATACATTGATTGCCCCTTCCCCCTCCTCCCAACCCATATAAATTCCTTGAGAGCAGGGATTGTTTTTCAGTATTTTTAATCCCCAAACTCCTAGCACAGTAATTGTTTAGTAAATGTTTAATTGAACTAGCTCATAAACTTCTTGAGGTCAGAGATTTGTCTTAAACTTCTTTGAAACTCCCTTGGTAGGTAGTACAATGCTATATATATATATATATAGTAAGTGCTCAATATTTTCCCACCTCCACCTTTCTCAACTCCGCCTCCCACCCTAAGCAGCTAGTTGGCACAGTAGATAGTGTTCTGGGCCTGGAGTGAGGAAAACCTAAATTCACATCTTCCTCAGACGCTTCCTATCTCTGTGACCTGGGCAAGTCACTTAACCTTAGCCTGCCTCAGTCTCCTCGTGTATGAAATGGGGATATGAACACCACCTTCCTCCCAGTGCTGTTATGAGGCTCAAATGAGACAATATTTGTAAAGGACTTAGCACAGTGCCTGGCAAATAGTAGCTGCTTAATAAATTCTTATTTCCTCTCTCCCTCCCACTTTGAATGAAAAGCTATGTGGATGGTTCTCCATGGAAGATCATGAGGAGCCACTGCTTATATCTTCCAAAAGTCAACCATTCTAAACACATGACTTGAAGACTGGATATATGCCGCATTGAGATGATTCCATTGCTGATTAATGGGATTTTGCTCCTAGTGATCTTGTATTGATTTAATTGTACTCATAAATGAAACTGATGAAACTTTGTAGTCTCAGAGAACATGGGTTACTTTGCGTTGTTCAGCCAGGTGGAGCAGTAGGCAGAGCTTTGAACTTGGAATCAAGAAGTCCTGCGTTCAAATCTGACCATGGACACTTACTGGTTATGTGACCCTACACAAGCCACAACCTCTATTTGTCTCAGTTTCCTAGTTTTTAAAACAAGGATAATCACGCTACCTACCTCTCAGGGCTATTGTGTTAATAGATGAGATAATACTTGTAAACCTCTTTGTAAACCTTAAAGTGCTATATAAATGCTAATTATAGCTACATCCAGAAAAAGAACTGATGGAAGCTGAATGTAGATGAAAGCATTCTATTTTTCACCTTATTTTTTCATGTTTCTTCTTTTGGTCTATGTTTTCTTTCACAACATGACTAATATAGAAATATGTTTGGTATGATTGCACATGTATATAACCTATATCAAACTGCTTACCATCTCAGGGAGGGGGGAAGACAGAGAGTGAGGGAGAAAATTTGGACCTCAAAATTTTTTAAAATGAATGTTAAAAATTGGCTTTGCATGTAATAGGTAAAAAATAAAATATAGTTTTAAAAAATTCTTGCTATTATTATTATTGTGCATGAAGGTATGACCCTGGTGAAAGAAATTAAAGTTTATAGTTCTTCTTGACTCTCATCCTCCTGGGTTCCATAACCTTTATCGACCTCTGATCCATCATCCCTTTCCAAACTTTAGAGCTGGTGAGGCACACTTGTCACCATCATCACCATGCTTAGTTACTAAAGGAACACTTCTCCCTTTACCTGTCCTAATTCTTTTCCCTTAGTTTAGCCAAGACAAATTTAGAATATTAGAAGGAACTTTTGCTAGGAAACTTAGGGGAAACAGAACAGATCCAAAAACTTAGAAGCAGACAATTTTCTAGAACATAGATTTCTCATCCAAATTTAACTGAAGTCTAGACACTGGTTGACTAGACTGGTGAAACTGAAAGGCACCAGTTCTCTAACCCTTTTCTTTGCCTCAACCCTGTTTGGGTTGGATGCTGGAAAAAAAATTTATTAAACAAAGATACTCAGACTTCTAGACTGAGGTCATTTGGTGTTGGTACCACTACCAGGTCTTACAGAATCTTAAATTCCTCTCAAAATTCATTTCCTGGATTCTCACTGTATAGGGGACCTTCAGGGAGCTATTGCCATGGGACTAACATGTCAATTTCACTCTGTAGTGGTCCTGGCTCTTTGAGTCTTACTCTGAGTCCTGGTGCTCCAAACATTCTTCTGCTAGGCTTCAACTCATCTTAAGCTAATCTTGAGAATGCTACCTTTGTCCCTTTCTGAGAGTTTTCTAAGGCTTTGGGACCTTGGACATTGTTTGATTCCTTTTTCTCTCTAAATTGGTAAGGTTCCATGAAGTTACATTTACTGGAGAGTTGTTCAAGTGGTTTTCCTGACTCCAACCTATCATATCTCTTTCCTATTTCTATTCCTATTCCACCTATTGCCATTCATAGGCTAGCATCTGACTCTAGCTTTCCTAGGAATCATTTAGTCTAAGTGGCGGGTTCCTTTACTCAGAGATTTTCTTTCTTTTTCTTTTACTTTTTAAATCATTGCTTCAGGTATCATAGATGATCAGAATAAGCCTTCTTGTTTCTCTCTGTTTTAAAGCCTGGACGATATCTTTGAGCCATCCACTTTGTTTTCTGTATGGTAAGGGCCTTGAGTTTTCAACTCTTTGCAGAACAGAGATGATTGAAATACCCTGTGCCCAGTGACTGATTCCGGCTTTCTGTGCCTGATTTACTAGGGTTATCTCGGAGGACTAATCTCTTGGGTTCTTCCCTGGTCCAAGTAAGAGATCTTCTAAGATATTATCATTATAATTTCACAACACTCAAATACTTGAATATACCAAAACAATAACAAATGTAACTTTCACCAAATCAAGCAGAAGAATGTCTCTTCATGTCCTTTTCTTTGAATTCCTTTTAGCTATCAGTATTCACAGATAAAAATCCATTGTAAAGGACTAGAATGAATCACTTCTGTATGAGTCAAAGATAGAGAGGAAGCATGAAGGATAAATGTTCAAGAGGACATACGTTACTAAAAAAACAATCCTTTTTTGAGAGAGGTCTTTTCCCTTATTATCACTTCAAACACTCAGTGCTTGACTATACTTATTATTCAAAATTTCCTCCAAACTCTTTAGGCAGCATTGGGCACCTAGTAAGACTTACACGTAGTAAGACTGAGAGCAGTAGGAATAAGATCTGAACTGTTGACGTGCTTTAGCTAGTTGTGTGTAATTTTGGGAAATGAAGGAATGGAGGAGCATTTATTATATAATTGCTATGCAATAAACACTATGCTAAGTGCTGGAAATACACATAGAAAGACAAACACTGTTCTCAAGCACTTCCCATATTCATGTGAGGAGACAACAAATACGAGAGTTCAGCTCTAGGGCAAATGAAAAGACTTGGAATCCCTGGAGGTTCAGCTGCAGTAAAGCTGGCAATGCACAGGGGTCCTCAGTGTCTGTACATAAATGGGCAGGATAACAGTACGTAAGTCTGTAAGATGCTCAAACAGGCCAGATGGTCCAGAAGACCTTATGATACAGTGGCAGGTCAAATACTATGACCTGGTGCTCCTCTAATTTACCACATGATCAGTAGTTGGTGATTCTCAGTTCATCCAAGTGAAATAAAGAATCTTTGCAAAAAAAGATCACTGAATTCTAAGTCTAATTTTTCTCATCTATAACATGGGGATGACCATCTATCTGTTTTGCATATTTGCCAAGTGTCCATGAAAATCAAATGAGTTAACACTTATGAATGTATTTTATATACTGGAAAGGATTATATAAAAATGTCATAGGATTTTGAGCTGGAAACTACTTTAGAGATGAACTGATAAAATTCCCTCTTTTGATAAATAAGTAAACAGAAGAGCAAAAAGGCCAAGTGAATTAATTGTTCAAGGTCTCACAGGGGACAAGGCTTTGAGCCTAAGTCCTCTGACTCCATATCCAAGACTCTTTCTACTCCCTCTGCCCCAAGACTCCCATATGCATGTGTTAAGTAAGGTAATCATGTCAACCGGGCCTTACTTGTCTGCCAGAGAAAATGTGCTTTATATTTCTATAGTGTTCTAATTTGTGTATTGCCCTGAATTCTCCCTTGTTATTTTCTCTTCGAATTAGGTCCATCCTGAATTAGAGGTGAAAAAGGAGGGGCGAATGTTGAACTTCCATAGCACTGTATCAGTTGCTACAATGGGGAAAATACACTCTTCGAAGTAAGCACAGCTAATTCCTTACAGCAGTACAAACAGGGACATTTGATGAATGGTCACAGTCAACTCTTGCCAGTTTTGAGCTCTGCACTTAGAAGGAGTTCATTTTTTTGAACCTACTGGAACTGCAAAGCTGTTGCATGGCATCATTACTTGCCTTTTGTAATATGGTGTATAGGGAAGATGGATTTATCTCATTCTGTGTGGCATAGCTTGGAAAGATAATCCTAGGTTTGTTCATCTCTCTCATATACCTGGATGAATAATTGAGCAAACTCTGCAAGTAAATCTATCGGCTGAGTGCATATTAACGTTCCCTTTTGTACTCATCAAATCCTTTAGAAACCTATCGGCAATGCTTTTATTAGCTTACAGAGATGGATGCTACTTGGCAAATTATGAAACAGTTGGTTATATTTTTTAATGGCCCATAAACTAACATCTGATTCTTTTTAAATGGAAAGTTTCTCCTCTTGAATACTTTCATTATTTTAGGATATGAATTACAACCATTTGTTATTTCCATTAAATAACCCAACTTTTCTAGTTTCTTAGTTGAACAGCCCAGCAGACTTAATTACATTTAAAGCTGACTTTTCATTGGGAAGCTGCACCCTGCCTGTGATGGAAGCTAAAAGTTTAGCTGGGTCTTGATGTGCGTTAGTTGGTTAATCAATCACTAGGCTGTCCTCATGTTGTAAGACAGGGTGGTTGGTTTTGTAGCTCACGTGAAAAAGAATGGATCTGGATTCATGCAACACCCAGTGGATTCTCAAATCGTTAATTTTTGGATTTGGTTCTTACTTTGGCAACAAGTGAGCAAATAAACAAGCATGACTGAAATTAATTTATTGCATTCAAGAGACATCTGTAATTCTGTACTTACTTGTGGAGGAAAAAATTAAACGACTTCAGCTTCAACTATTTTGCTCTTTATTCCAGCTCAATAAACCTTGCCCTCCCAAATTACTCAAATCCTCTCTTCTAGTTGATAGGAAAACAAAGGCATGCATAATTGAGTCTTTGTATTTCTAAATTTTAATTCACATAAAAGACACGAGGATGACATTAAAGTGTCATGGAAGGACGAATTTAAAGACAAATTCAAGGCTAAGGCTTCCTGCTTCAGCTAAAACTAAGGAGTCTGTGCCAAAGTATTGCAGCATACACTGTCAGCTCACGAATTGTGCTCCGACCCCTGTAGTTCCAAAACACAATGGTTGGAGTGCCAATCAGCAATGAACATCCTGACTCCTGGGAATCCCAATACAAACTCTGCATCATTTAACTTCATGTTGGTTTATCTTTCCTAGTTCAATTTTCTTTAGTTTTTACCAAAGGAAAGAGTAGTTGGGCTAGAGAAATGCAAAAGATGCTGTGATTGTGCCTTCCAACTCATTGGCAAGGTCCTAATTTAGCACTCTAGATCTGAGAGATGATTCAAATTCTCCTGGCCCAGGAAGATGAATCAAGGTCAAAGGTAATCTAAAAAACCAATAAGGGTAGAGGGCAGTCTTGGGGACAGTCTAAGACTTGCTTATTCTCTTGGAATACTGGAAAAACACTGGTCGAGAAAAAACCAAACATCAAGAGATGGCCCCAGCCCTGGCACTCACTATCTATGTAACCTTGGATAAGTCTTTCAATTGAGTCTCTGTTTCCTAATCTGTAATTAGGATAATGGAGCCTCTTTTACTTCCATCACAGAGCTGTGGAAATCAAAGATGTGTAAAAGTGCTGCCAAATACTATACAAGTGAAAAGGATAAAGAGGTAGGCAAATAAGTTATTATTAAAATACTTTGAACTTCTTACTATCTCTCAAAAGTGCCTTGTGGCTGACTCAGTAAGGGTCAGAAACTTCTTTGATCCTGAGAACCACCAGCTGCCCAGTGGTCTCACTGGGTAACAGAGGCTGGCCTGACTCCTATTCCTTCAGCATTTTCAATAGCACTTCCCCATATCTGGAATTTCCTCCCTCTTCATCTTTGTCTCCTGAATTCCTTCAAGTCCCAGTTAAAATCCCATCTTCTACAATAATCCTTCCCCAATTTCCCTAAATGTCAGCCTCCACTCTGCTGATTATCTCCAATGAATCTTGTACATTTCTTGTGTATGCATAGCTTTGCATCTCTCTCTGTCTCTGCCTATCTGTCTCTCTGTGTCTCTCTCTCCAGCACTTAGCACAGTGCCTGGTCATAGCTAATAAATGCGTACCAGCTGATTAGAAGGGGGAGAGGGAAAAGAAAGGGAGAAGATTTGAAAAGGTATTAGAAGGATAAAAGAGGAAAAGAAAGGGAAAAAACCTAAACAAATAACTAAATGAACAAGTAATCACATAAACAAACATGAAGAGTGAGAGGTCTGACAACAATTCAATTATCCTTGATGAGGTATAGCCCCATTCAGTTTATTAGGCAAGGACTATGTAGGGCAGTGGGCAAGTCTGTTGTTCTTGTTGAGGCTTGTGATCTTACTGTTACATGGAACTCCCTGTACAGAGCCTCCCTCTAATGAACCTAAAAGACAACTTGTCTGTAACTTTTAGCCTTAGGGAGTTTCTCAAGGAATGCCAAAGATTAAATGACTTTTCTCATCTCCCCAGGGTCATCCAACTAGTATGCGTCAGAGAGAAGACTTGAATCCAAGTTTTCCTGACTCTAAGACCAGTTTCCTGAAACTTTTGCAGCCCTCAGGAAGCTTACATTTTAATGGAATGTGAGCTAATTTACTGCCCATTGGTACTATCATCATACAGGTTGAGTATTCCAAATTTCATGTTTTCATGCTGACAATTAGCAAACAAATATGAGTATACTTCTGATCCCTTCTTATGTAGGTAGCCAGCAACTCATGTGAAGAAAAATACTGACAACTTTGGAATACTGTCATCTAAAATTTCTCTGCCACATCATGTTGCGAGAGTTTAGGAGATTGCAGTAACGGTTAAGCTCTCTGGGACTTGTTTCCAAAGCATGCAAAGAGCTTGTCTTTATGCACATTGTACAGATGCCTTCTTGGAGGGGGGAGCAGGGGCAGAAGCAATTTGTGATTTAGCAATAAGCTGTTTTGATTTACAATTCTTTTACTATTACTGATCTGTAACAATCCTTCATATGGTACTTAATAGCTTTCCATTCTTTTGAAAACTGTTTGTTCATATACTGTGATCATTTATTCATCCAGGAGTAGTTCTTGATCATGAATATCTGTGTGAATTTAATTTGCTAATTCGGTAAACACAGTTTGTATATCAGACCCTTACCAGAAATTTTCAAGGCAAAGATTGTTTTTCCCCAATTAACAGTTTCCTTCTTACCTTAATTACATTGATTTTACCATGCAAAAATGTTTCTGCTTCAAAATTGTCTACTTTTTCTTTTGTGATTTCCTTTATTCATTGGCTACTAATCCTTTCCTTGGCCACCGCTGTGGCCATCTATTTATTTCCCTCTAACTGAAAAAAAAAAACTGATTTGATCTTTTTTTTGTATTTAAGTCAAATGCCCATTTGGAACTTGTGGTATATAATCAAATCCTATATTTTTGCCTAACTTTTTTCCAGTTTTCTTACAATTCTTGTCAAATAGAGAATTCTTCCCTAAATAATTTATGGTTCCAGGTATATTAAAAGCCTAATTATTAATCTTCATTATTTCTGATTATTCCTTCCTTTTCAATTGTTCCGCTGAATTTGAGTCTTTTCTGTTTCTTAATCAGTATCAAATACATTTGGTGATCACTGCTTCATCATCCTATAATTTATCTGACGGTGGAACTGTGAACTGATTCAGCCATTTTGTGGAACAATCAGGAATTATGCCCAAAGAGTTATTAAACTGCCTATATTCTTTGACCCAGCAATTTATTACTAGGTCTATTTCCAAAGATGATTAGGGAAAAAGGAAAAGAACCTATATGTTCTAAAACATTTACATCAGCTCTTTTTGTGGTAGCAAAGAACTGGAAGTTGTGGAGAGGTCCATCTATTGGAGAATGGCTGAACAAGCTGTGGTATGTGATTGTGATGGAATACTACTGTGCTATAAGAAATGATGAGCTCAAAGATCTTGGAAAAACATGGATAGACTTGTATGAAATAACAAAGAATAAAATGAGTAGAACCAAGAGAATTTTGCTTATGGTAACAATATTATTTTGTTCTGTTTTTAACTGAAGTTTACTTTCAATGACATTGTGATTTGATTTCTCCTTTCCATATATCTATTTATGCATCAGTAAATACAGATAGATATGGCTAAACAGGCATTTTTACAATTCTCTCTCCCCCTCTTTCAAACTTTTCTTTCTTTGATATATTTCCATTTCTATGATAAATTCCCGGTGTTCAGGGAAAACCTGATCTGCAAACAAACCATTAAGCTAGTGGTTAAGTGGGTTTTTTCCCCAATTTTTTAACATTTTTATTTAAATTCTATCCCTCTCTTCTGCCTTCTCTAATCCCCTGCCCCTTAGCAGACATGCAATCAGTCATAGGTTATACATGTACAATTATGTAAAACATTTCCGTATTAGACATTTTGTATAAGAAGACTTAAAAAAAGAAAAAAATGAAAGAAAAAAGTGAAAATAGCATGCTTCAGTCTCTATTCAAACAATATTAGTTCTTTCTCTAGAGGTGGATAGTGTGCTTCATCATTAGTCCTTTGGGATTGTCTTGGATCATTGTATTGCTGATAATAGTTTTCATTCACAGCTTTTCATGGAAAAATATTGCTGTTACTGTGTACAATGTTCTCCTAATTGTGTTCACTTCACTATGCATTAGTTCATGTAAATCTTTCCAGGTTTTTCTGATGTCATTCTGCTTGTCATTTCTTAAGGCACAATAATATTCCAATACAATCATATACCTCAGCTTGTTTAGCCATTCCTCAGTTGATGGACATCACTTTCATTCTTAGCCACCACAAAAAGAGCTGCTGTAAATGTCTTTGTACAAATAGGTCCTTTTTCTCTTTTTTGGATGTTTTTGGGATATAGACCTGGTAGTGGTATTCCTGGATTGAAAGTTATTCACAGTTTTATAGCCCTTGGGCATAGTTTCAAATCATTTTCCAGAATGATTGGATCAGTTCACAACCCCACCAGAAGTGCATTAGTGTCCTAGTTTTCCCACATCCTCTCCAACATCCTTTTTTTTTTCATATTAGTCACTCTGATTGGTGTGAAATGGTCCCTTGCATTTCACTGATCAATAATGATTTAGAGGATTTTTTCATATGATTATAGATAGCCTTGATTTCTTTGTCTAAAATCTTCCTATTCATATCCTTTGACTATTTATCAATTGGGGAATGGTTTGTATTTTTATAAATTTGACTCAGTTCCCTATATATTTGAAAAATGAGACCTTCATCAGAGATACTTGTTGCAAAATTTTTCCCAGTTTCCTGCTATCCTTATAATGTTGTCACATTGGTTTTGTTTGTGCAAAAATTTTTCAATTTTATATAATTAAAATGATCTATTTTATATTCTTAATGCTCTTTATATCTTCTTTGGTCCTAAATTCTTCCTTTATACATAAATATGACAGATAAAATATTCCATTTCTCTTAATTTGCTTATATCATCCTTGATGTGCAACTTATGTACATTTTGACCGTATGTTGGTATATGGTGTGAGATGTTGCTCTATAGCTAGTTTCCTCACACTTTTTTCTGGTTTTCCAACAAGTTTTTGTCAAATAATAAGTTTTTATTTCAAAAGGTTGGATCTCTGTGTTTATCATATGTTGCATTACTATGGTCATTTACAACAATGTAATTTGGACCTTGTCTATTTCACTGATCCGTCACTGTATTTCTTAGCCAGTACCCAATTACTTTGATAATTACCACCTTATAATACAATTTGAGATCTGGTACTGCTAGGTCATATTTTGTTGCATTTTTAAAATTGATTCCCTTGATATCCTTGAACTTTTGTTCTTTCAGATGAATTTTGTTACTGTTTTTTTTATCTCTATAATTTTTAATAGTGTGATTGGCACAGCACTGAACAAATAGATTAATTTATGTAGAATTGTCATTTTATTATATTGACTCACCATCCATGAGGAATTAATATTTTTCCAGTTGTTTATATTTGACTTTATTTGTGTACAAAGTGTTTTGTAATTGTAATCATGTAGTTCCTGGGTTTGTCTTGGCAGGTAGACTCCCAAGGATTTTATATTGTCTACAATTATTTCAAATGGAATTTCTCTTTCTATCTCTTGCTACTGGACTTTGTTGGTAAAATATACATACACACACATATATGCTGATTTATATGGGTTTATTTTGTATCCTGCAACTTTGCTAAGGTTATCAACAATTTCAAGTAGTTTTTCTCTAGGATTTTCTAAGTATAATATCATCATCTGCAAATAGTGATAGTTTTGTTTCCTCACTGTCTATTCTAAATCCTTTAATTCCTTTTTTTCTCTTATTGCTATAGCTAACATTTCTAGTACAATATAAAATAATAGAGGTGATAATGGGCATCCTTGCTTCACTCTTGATTGTGTTGGGAAGGCGTTTAGCTTATCCCTATTATAAATAAAACTTGCTGATGGCTTTAGATAGATATTACTTAATCATTTTAAAGTGAGTTCCATTTATTCCTATGCTCTCTAGTGTTCTAGGGTGCTATGTTTTGTCAAAGGCTTTTTTCTGCATCTATTGAGATGATCATATGCTTTCTGTTGGTTTTGTTATTGATATGGTCAATTATCCTGAGAGTTTTTCTAATGTTGAACCAGCCCTGCATTGCCAGTATAAATTCCACCTGGTCATAGTTTATGATCCTTGTGATATATTGCTGTAATCTCTTTGCCAGCATTTTCATTAAAATTTTTGCATCAATATTCATTAGGGAAATTGGTCTATAATTTTCTTTCTCTGTTTTGGCTCTTCCTGTTTTGGGTATCAGCACCATATTTATGTTGTAAAAAGAATTTGGTAGGACTCCTTCTTTTGCCATGTTTCCAAATAGTTTATATAATATTGGGATTAATTGTTCTTTAAATGTTTGATAGAATTTGCTTGTGGATCCAGCTGGTCCTGGAGATTTTTTTCTTAGGAAACTCTGATGAAGTTTGATCAATTTCTTTCTCTAAAATTACGTTATTAAAGTATCTTATTTCTTTTTCTGTTAATCTGAGTGATTTATATTTTTGTGGATATTCATCTATCTCATTTAGATTTTCAAATTAATTGGAATATAAGTAGGCAAAATGGTTCCTATTGTCTTAATTTCCTCTTCATTGTTGGTGAATTCATCTCTTTCATTTTTGATACTAGTAATTTGATTTTCTTCTTTACTTTGGTTAATCAAATTAACCAATTATTTATCTATTTTATTGTTTTTTTCATAAAACCACCTTCTAGTTTTATTAATTTGATGATTTTCTTACTTTCAATTTTATTTTTGTTTTCCAGGATTTTTCAAATTTTTGTGTTTAATTGGAGATTTTAAATTTTTTTTCTAGTTTTTTTAGTTGTGTGTCCAATTCATTCATCTACTATTTCTTATATTTATATTATATTAATTATATTAATTACTATATTATATTAATGCAAGCAATTAGGGATATAAATTTTCTCCTAAATACCCCTTTGGCTTCATGCCATAAATTTTGGTATGTTTTCTCATTGTTGTCATTTTCTTTAATGAGATTATCAATTGTTTCTATGATTTGTTCTTTGACTCACTTGTTTTTCAGGAATAGATTATTTAATTTTCAATTAATTTTTAATCTCTCTTTTCATTGTCTATTATTGAATGCGATTTTTATTGCATTATGATTTGAGAAGAATATCTTCACTATTGTGAGGTTTTCATGTTTTAGTACACGGTCAGTTTCTGTGTAGGGGCCATGTACTACTAAGAAAAAGGTATATTCTTTTCTATTCCTATTTAATTTTCTCCAGAGGTCTATTATATCTAACTTTTCCAGAATTGTATTCACCACCTTAACTTTTTCTTGTTTATTTTTTTGGTTAGAATTATCTAGTTCTAAGAGGGGACAGTTGAGGTCCCCCACTAGTAGTTTCATTATTTGTTTCCTCCTGTAACTCATTCAACTTCTTAAAAAATTTAGATACTATATCATTTGATGCATGTATGTTTAGCATTGACCTGACTTCCTTGACTATGATATTTTTCAGTAAGATATAGTTTCATTTCTTATCTCTTTTACTTAGATCTATTTTTTGCTTTTGCTTTGTCTGAAATCAAGATTGCTATCCCTGCTTTCTTTTTCTGTGCCGAAGTTGAAGCATAATAGATTCTGTTCCAGCCCCTTACCTTTACCCCGTGCATATCTCTCAGCTTCAAATGTGTTTCTTATAAACAACATATGGTAGGATTGTGATTTTTAATACATTCTGCTATCTGCTTGTTTTTTGGGTGAGTTCATCCCATTCACATTACTTATGATAACTGTCTTTTCCCCTCCATGCAAACTTTTGCTTATTTGTCCCCCTCCCTCCTTTCCCTCCTCACAATGTTTTACTTCCTCAATATACCCTCCCTTTTACCAGTTCCTCCTTGTGATGGCAAGAAAAGTAAGTTCTTTTGCTGTTTTTGTTTTAGTATAATCAAGTGCCTCTGACTGAATCTTGCCTTTCTCAATCAAGAGTTTTTACTAGGAGTAAACTACAGTGACAGGAGTTTCTTTACCTAGAAATAGTATATATATATATATATATATATATATATATATATATATATATATATATATATATATATATATATATTTGTATTGTTAATTATTTTAATGTGATAAAAAAAAAATTTTCCATACCCCTTAACAGGCCTGCCCATTTAAGGGAGTTTGATTAAGGAAGATTTGTAGGAAGGCCCATACCTTTGCTATGTTTCTAATGAGGCACTGGTTCTCAAGGCTTGTGATGCCCTCTGGCTCTTAAAAAATGTGTACATACTCTGAGGGTGAAGTTTTACTTTGGGAGCTTAGTTTTTGAAAGTGTTTGTTTGAACAGGTGAAACTCTGGGAAGCCACTAAGGAGACCTCTCGTCTTTGAAAACCCAGATGCTGGTGCGTCTCTATCTGATAACTGTGTATGTATGTAATGGTCAGACAGTTGAATCTGTCTGTTGATTTATGATGTATGGCTTATGTCAGACAGTTGGAAGCTATGTCTGTTCATCTGTATTTTCTCTGAAGTTCAGGGTGCTGACTTTTCCCCCTGAACTGTGAATAATACATGTGCTTGCTTAAAATAATCGTTGACCCCTCAAAAGTTGCCTTTCCTTTTAGAAAAGCAAATCTAAGAATCTGTCATAGCAGGTCACCCTGTGTATGTTGGGGTCCTTGCTTTTACACTCCTCCCCCTTCTTTGTCTCCATCCCTTTTTACTTCCTTATAGAGTAGGACAGAGTTATATATTCAACTGAATGTCTATGTTATTCCCTCTTTGAGCCAGTTTTGATGAGAGTAAGGTTTAATTTTTGATCACCACCACCACTCCTCTTTTTCCCTCCATTATAAGTTCTTTCATGCCCCTTTTATGTGGAATAATTTATCCCTATTCAATCCCCCCTCCTTCTTCCAGTGAAATTTTCTTTCTCATCCTTTCTTCATTTTTGGGGGTATCATCCCATTCAGTCACCTTAAGTCCATACCCTCTGTTTACATATACTCCTTCTAATTGCTCTCAGTAATATAGTTATATACATGTTATCTTTCTACATAAAAATATAAACAGTTTAACCTTATTGAATGAATGTTTCCTCTTTCTTGCTTCCATTTTACCTTTTTATGTTTCTCATCAAACTTTTTATTCTGTTCTGGTCTTTTAATTAGAAATGCTAGAAAGTTCTCTATTTTGTTAAATATCCATTTTCCCCAAAAGATTATATTCAACTTTGCTGGGTGGATGATTCTTGGTTGTAATCCTAACTCCTTTGCCTTCTAGTATATCATATTCCAACCCCAACAGTTCTTTAATATGGAAGCTGCAAAATCCTGAGTAATATTGACTGTAGCTCCATGATGTTTATATTGTTTCCTTTTGGCTGCTTGCAATACTTTTTTCTTGATCTGTGAGTTCTGGGATTTGGCCACGATATTCCTGGAAATTATCATTTTGGGATCTATTTCTGGCAATGATCAGTAGGTTCTTTCAATTTCCATTTTGTCCTCTGGTTCTAATATATCTAATATATTTTTGATAATCCCTTGGAAGTCATTGTCTTGGCTTTTTCTTATAATCATGGCATTCAGTAGTCCAATAATTCTCATATTATCTCTATTGTATCATTTTCTAGTTAAGTTGTTTTTTTCAATGAGAAATTCCACATTTCCTCCAATTTTTTTATTGTTTTGTTTTCACTTTACTGTATCTTGATGTCTCATAGAGTTATTAGTTTTCATTTGTTCAATTCTAATTTTTAAGCATTGCTTTCTTTTTTAAATTTATTTATTTTTAGTTTTCAACATTCAATTCCACAAGATTTTGAGTTGCAAATTTTCTCCTCATCTCTCCCCTTCTCCACCCCAAGACACCATGCATTCTGACTACCCCTTCCCCCAATCTACCCTACCTTCTATCACACCCCTCCTTTCCCTTTTCCCCATCTTCTCTCTTTTCTTGTAAGGCAAGATAGATTTCTATACTCCATTACCTTGTATTTCTTATTTCCCAGTTGCATGCAGAAACAATTCTCAACATTCATTCCTAAAACTTTGATTTCCAGCTACTCTCTCTTCCTCCCTCCCCACTCATCCCCACTGAGAAGGCAAGCAATTCAAGATAGGCTATATATATATATATATATATATATATATATATATATATATATAATATATATATAATATATATGTACTTATGCAAAAGACTTCCATAATAGTCATGTTGTAAAAGACTAACTATATTTCCCTCCATCCTATTCTGCCCCTCATTTATTCTGTTGTCTCCTTTGACCTTGTCCCTCCCCCAAAGTGTTTAATTCTAATTATTCTCTCCTCCCATTAGCCCTCTATTCTATCATCCCCCCCAAACCCCACTTCTCCCCTTCTCCCCTACTTTCCTATAGTATAAGATAGATTTTCATATCAAATTGAGTATGCACGTTATTCCCTCCTTAAGCCAGATGTGGTGTAAGCTTCAGTTTTTCCCTCTCACCTCCCTCCTTTTCCCCTCCATTGAAAAAGCTTTGCCCCATTCTATTTCTCCCTTTCTCCTTCCCATATATTCCTCTGTCACCCCTTAATTTTATTTTTTTAGATATCATCCCTTACTATTCAACTCACCCTATGCCCTCATCTATATGTATATAATCCCTCAAGAGTTACAAATATTATCTTTCCATGTAAGAATGTAAACAGTTCAACTTTAGTAAGTCCCTTATGATTTCTCTTTCCTGTTTACCTTTTCATGCTTCTCTTGATTCTTGTGTTTGAAAGTCAAATTTTCTATTCAGCTCTGGTCTTTTCATCAAAAATATTTGAAAGTCCTCTATTTCACTGAATGACCATTTTTTCCCCTGAAGTATTATACTCAGTTTTGCTGGGTAGGTGATTCTTGCTTTTAATTCTACTTCCTTTAACTTCTGGAATATCATATCACAAGTCCTTCAATTGCTTAGTGTAGAAGCTACTAGATCTTGTGTTATCCTGATTGTATTTCCACAGTACTGGAATTGTTTCTTTCTGGCTGCTTGCAATATTTTCTCCTTGACCTGCAAACTCTGGAATCTGGCTCCAATATTCCTGGGAGTTTTTCTTTGCAGATCTCTTTCAGGAAGTGATTGATAGATTCTTTCAATGTTTATTTAACTCACTGGTTCAAGGATATCAGGGCAGCTTTTCTTCATAATTTCATGAAAGATGATGTCTACGCTCTTTTTCTTCATCATGGCTTTCAGGTATCTCCATAATTTATAAATTGTCTCTCCTGGATCTATTTTCCAGGTCAATTATTTTTCCAATGAGATATTTCACATTGTCTTCTATTTTTTCATTCCTTTGACTTTGTTTTGTAATTTTTTGGTTTCTCATAGAATCATTAGCTTCCATCTGTTCTATTCTAATTTTTAAAGAACTATTTTCTTCACTGTGCTTTTGAACCTCCCTTTTCATCAGATTGATTCTTCTTTTTAAAGAAATCCTCTCACCATTGGCTTTTTGGAACTCTTTTGCCATTTGTTATTTTCTTCAGCATTTTTGAGGTCTCCTTTAGCAAGCTGTTGACTTTCTTTTCATGATTTTCTTGCATCGCTCTCATTTCTCTTCCCAATTTTTCCTCCATCTCTCTTATTTGATTTTCAAAATGTTTTTTGAGCTCTTCCATGGCCTGAGACCACTGCATATTTATTTTGAAGGTTTTGGATGCAGAAGCCTTGACTTTGGTATCTTCTTCTGATGGTGTGCTTTGTTCGTCCACATCTGAAAAGATGGAGGAAAATACTTGTTCATCAAGAAAGTAACCTTATATAGTCTTATTTATTTCCCCATTTTGGGGCATTTTTCCCAGCCATTACTTGACTTTTGAATCCTTTGTCAAGTGGAGGGTGTACTCTAGGTACCTGTAAGTTCTCAGTTCCTCCAAGGTGGCACAGTGTCATGGCCTGTGTTCTGGTCTGGGAACAATCACAAGTAAAGTTCCCTCTCCATAACTGCCTGCAGCTCCAACAGTCCAATGCTCCTCCTTACCCCAGGGCCACCTTTCAGGGCTGAGATCTAGATCAGCAGCTTGATTCCCCCAGGGCTTTAGTTTGAGGGCTCCTAAACTGGATGCTGCTGCCTCAGCAACCACCGCTGCCCTGGGACCAGGACAAGACCACTTTCCCTCCTCACTCAGGTAAAAGAGCTTTCTCACTGACCTTTGAAGCTATCTTTGACTTTTGTGGTTTGAGGAGTGTGGGAACCACAGCTGCTGCCTGTGATTCTGTGCCTTGAAGCCTGCTCCAGTCTTTTCCCTGCTTTGCCACATGGCCAAGGCTCGGCTGTGCTCCACTCCAAGCCCAGTGTGATAGACCCTTACTGTTGGCCTTCTAGACTGTCTTGGACTGGAAATCTTTTTCACTCTGTTGTTTTGTGGACTTTGCTGCTCTAGAATTTGTTTGGAGTCATTTTTTACAGGTATTTTATGGACTTTGGGGGGAGAGCTAGAGGAGGTCTATCCTTCTACTCTGCCATCTTGGTTCCACCTTTAAGCATTGTTTCCTTCAGTGAACTTTTGTACTTCTTTTTCCGTTTGGCCAATTTTATTATTTAGGGAGTTATTTTCCTCAGTAAATTTTTATATATCTTTTCTATACTATTGACCCTTTTTTCCATGATTCTCTTGCATTTCTCTCATTTCTTTCCTGAACTTTTCTTCTACTTCTCTAATTTGCTTTTTAAAAACTTTTTAAGCTCTTCCAGGAGTTTCTGGGAAGACTGGGACCAAATTACATTTTTCTCTGAAGCTTCACATGTAGTCATTTTGACACTATTGTCCTCTTCTAAGTTTGATCTTCTCTATCACTATAGTAACTTTTTTTCACTCATTTTTTCTGACTTTTTTGTGACTCATTGTTTTTATGTGAGATTTGGTCTGGCACTGTCCTAAACCTTTTTGTACTGGGCCTCTTGTCTTCCTTCTGGCTTTCACTGGGGTTCAGGCCTTAGCTGTTTGATTTCTCTGGAAGATAGGCTTCTCTTCTGTTATACTGGGAGGTGGGACCTTCCCATTGGCATCCTATGAGTATGGCATTTAGTTGCTGACCTTCTTGAGGCATAGGGTCTTGCTGCCAGTTGCTCCGGAAATAAGACATCTCTACTATTAGACCCTGGAGGATGGATCCTGCTGCTAGTCTGCCCCAGGAGTAGGGCACTGCTGCTAGGTTGCTATGGGAATAGGATCTCTCTGTTTTTAGGCCCTAATGGTGGGATCTCACTGTTGGCCAGTGCCAGGGTAGGCCTTCACTATTGTCAGCAATGGGGTCAAAGCTTTGCTGGCAGCTTGTGCTAGGGATAGGATAGCTTGGGTGGGGCCCTGCTGTGCTACACAGACTGCTCACTTTCTATAGCACCAATACTGTATTCACAGTGCTTACGAGGGCAATGAATATGCTGGTGTAATACTGAATTGCAAAATATAACAGACTCTCCACATGGAAGACAGAACCAAAACATTTATTTAAACACCAGAAGACTAAATCCCAGGATCAGAAAGTAAAATCCATCATAACAACCAAGAAATGTATGCATAATGCAGGGGACACTAGCATCCCCAAGTCTTCCTCATGCTAAGGCCTTCCCACAAACAAACATTCACATCTCACTGCCTGCTTTCTCTCTCCCCCTCAGCTCTAACTGCTGTGACCAGCTTCCACTCAGTTCTGCTTCACCCATTTGGTAAACTCCTCCCACCAAGGATTCATGTGACTCAAACAGGTCACATGGGCCTATTAATGGATGGGAAAGATTTTCCCACCAACAGTACACTTGCCTAGGGGGTCTTCTGGCTTGCAGAAGGGTAGGGCCTCGCTGGTGGATTGCCCCAGGCTTGGAGTCTTGCTTCAGATCCCTTGCTGTGAATCTGACTGCTGCTGCTGCTACTGCTGCTGCTCTTGGACTTCCCTCCCCTCCCATCCTAGTAAGACAGACCTTTCCTGCTGGGCTGGGAAGTTGCTTCCCTGATCCTAGATCAATTCTAAGGTGGTTTTCTAGTTCTTTGGAGGGGAATATGGGAGGACTTTAGAGGGTTCTTTCTTTTTTCTGATATCTTGGCACCTGATGTGGTAGCAATCTTGTTTTAAAAACAACTTTGAGCAACCAAATCATTTTGACTATTATACATACATATTCAAATTAACTATAAAAGTCCTATGAAGGAAGACTCTGTATGTATCCAGAGAAAGAACTAATAAATAGAAGTATGTATGATATTTTATATATGTGTACGTGTATTTATATATGCTCACATATACATATTTGTTTCCAATGGTAGCTATCTCTAAGGCCACGGTGGGGGAGAAAAAAAGGAAAAAAGTTACATGATTACAGTATATTTTAAAAGAATAGCAAGTTGTACATAATAGATTCAGAGTTTCATATATAATCTTTTTTATTCTACTATGTTATGAAAATGAATATATTATTCATAAACTAAAAATAAAATAAATAAAGATACAATAAGAAATCAGGAGGCAAATAGCAGGAACTTGTTGCATCAATTATACCAAAATGTATAATATAAATTCTGAAGGAAATTAATAAATATATTGAAATTAAAATTTTTTTCCTGTAAAAGTTTTCCCCTACCTTCATACTTTTTAAAAATTAGTATTTCCTTTCAGATTTTAGACCATTTGTTCATCTAAATTTAATTATTTTGTTTATATCTATCAAGTATAGTGCTCCTTTGGTATAGCATTAATTTTATAAATTAATTTAGGTAGTACCATAGCTTTTATTATTTTGGTACAACCCAACTGTTAACAATGAATATCCTTCTAGGTAAATGATTTACTTTACTACCTTAAATACATATTCTTCTTTATTTTTAAGAGTGCTTCATAATTGTACTTACAAATTTTGAATGCTTCTTAGTAGATGGACTCCCAGATGTTTTATGCTATGATCATTGCGATTTTTGAAATAGATAACTCATTTGCTGTTGCTGTTAAAGTGATAAGATTCCAATATAGAGTCACTTAGGCTAGGTGGTCCTAATGACCATAAACACAAAAACAATGACAGATAGTCTGTATTTTTCTACTGTTCATAGGATCATTTTGATCCTATGTCAAATATGGGCAGCGGTCCTGATCAGATGAAGCTCCTGGCTGACTACAGCAGCTATACACCAAATTCTGTTTCTGGGATCCCCAATTACAGATTCAGACCCTTACCTGATTTCTCGTCCCAATTAGAATCTCCTCCATCCAAATCTAGCCTCGAATAAGAGAATTTCCCTATATATAATAAGAATTTCCCAGTATATAATAAGAAATTTCCTTACCACATCTGGATCTGATTAGGAGTGTCTCCTTCCATATCTGCATCGATTACCTATTCTCAACCAAGCCTATCTCTAAGGTATAACACTTACTTGATCAGACTCTACTCTGTATGAACTCTCAGAGATTTTGCCACTGTACATATCTTCCTCATATGAATGACTTAAACTGAGTGGCCAAAAGTCTGTGTGTATATGTGTGTGTGCTTATGTATATATATTATATGTATGCTACATGTGTGTGTTTATGTAGATATGTATATGAATGCAAGTATATGTATGAATGTGTATAAAATTATACATATATATGTAAGTATATGTATATATGATTTCGGTTTTGCCTGCTTACTGGGCAGTAATAATAAAGTAGTAATAAATAAATAATTAGTAATAAAGTAGTAATAAATAGTAATAAAATTTATACTTGTATTAACCTCCTGAGTACCAATCTTCTGTAAATCCTTGAACACGCATTTTTGCTCCAACCCAAACTGAGAAGCCAAAAGGAGCACATGCATTTTCTATTTAATTTAAATGAAATTTTCCTTTCTATTACTTCCTCCTGCATTTTGTTATGGCTATTTGGAAATGCTGATGATTTTTTAAGAATGTATTGTGTATCTTGCTACTTTATTGAAGCTAATGTCTCGATTAGTTTCTCTACTGATTTTCTAAGGTTTTCTAAATAAAGCATACATTGTCATCAAAGAACAATTTTGTTATCTTTCTTTACTAATATTTATGGGTTTTCTCTGTTTGGTGTGTGGGGGGATGGTATTTATTTTTATCCCTAGCATTTAGAAAAATGCCTGGAACATAATAGGCATTTAATAAATCCTAGTTGATTTTAATTTCTTTATTGATTTTGCAAATATATCTAGAACTAAGTCAAATAACAGAGAGGCAGCATCTTTGCTTTATCCCAGTATTCATCAAGAAAACTTCTAGTATGTCTTCCTATGTTTTAAATACTCTTAAAAGATTTTTCTTGAACCATCAATAACAAATATTGGATCTTGATATTTGGTATTGATGTTGGTGCCAATCTAAAATTGACCAAGAGAAGTATGTACTTTTAGAGCAATGCCCCAACAGGTAGAGATGTATGCCTGTTATCCCAGCTATTAGGGAAGCTGGGCTGAAGGATCTCTTGAGTTTCAGAGTTTGGAGCTTCACTGTGGTTTGCCAATCAGATGTTGGCATTGAATTTGTCATTATGGTAAAGATGGGGGGATGAGGGTGAGGACAGATTGCCTAAGGAAGGATAAATCAGCCTAAGTCAAGGATCAAAGCTCCTCTATCAATCAGAGTGAGATTTAGTCTCAACCCAACATTTCCAGTTTGGAAAAGATAGAGAGATTCAATCTTTAAAAAAAAAAAGAAAAAAAAAGCCCAAGGGAGGCAGCCAGGAAACTTGGCTTATTTCCATTTCTACCAATATCTTGGTAAGTGATGTTACTTGCTTTTTGTCTCTGTTCTTTGTTTCTAAAGTGATAAGCAATTTGGAAGCAATTCATATGACCATGTAAAAGGTACAATGGTATTTTAAAATGATCACTTTTGTAGTGTTAGTGAATTTTGTACATGTCTACTCTTACTGTTTAGTTGATAGAGAGCTGGTCTCAAAGTCAAGGGGTCCTGGGGTATAAGTCCTGTCTCTGACATACTGTCTGTATCTATGGGAGAGTCATTTAACTTCTCATTGCTCTAGGTAACTCTCTAAAATTATAAGTTGAGAAGGGGTCGGCCTGCATCAGTAGAGTCTCCTCACATGGAAGTTCCCTATACTAATGAAATCATAAGTCGACTCCCTAATGTAATTTATTTTTAAATGTATTTATAGTATCTGTTAAATGGCTAGGTACACAGTCATGGATCAGAGACTCATTGCTGGAAGAGACTATGGTGATCATCCTTTCTTTTACAAAGGAAAACAAGGCCCACAGAGACTCAGTGATTCACCCAAGGTCACACAGGTAGTCTGTGGGAGAGTAAATGGTAGATTCGGGGTGTCTGATTCAAAGTCCAGTGTTCTTTCCATCAGAAGGGAGTGCTTCAATGAAGCAATAAATATTGATTTTTCATTGTAGTTCACAGTGTTGTTGAGGTTTAGAAAAAGATAACCTTTGTAAAGTTCTTTGCAAACATCAAAGTGCTACATGCATGACCAAGAACTGGAAATCAAGGGGATGTCCTTCAACTGAGGAATGGCTGAACAAGTTGAGGTATATGAATATAATGGAATACTATTGTGCTTTAAGAAATGATGAATAGGAGGATTTCAGAGAGGCCTGGAAGGACTTATATGAACTGATGCTTAGTGAAATGAGCAGAACCAGAAGAACATCTTACATAGTGACAGCCACAGTGTGTGAGGACTATTTCTGAAAGACTTAGCCCTTCACAGCAACACAAGGACCTAAAACATTCCCAAAGGACTCTTGAGGCAAAATGCCATCCACATCCAGAGAAAGAACTATGGAACTGGAATGCAGAATAAAGCAGAGTATTTTCTCATGTGTTATGTTTTGTTTTGGTTTGGTTTTTCTCATGGTTTCTCCCATTCATTTTAATTCTTCTGTGCAACATGACTAATGTGAAAAAGTATTTAATAAGAATGTATGTGTAGAACCCTTTCCCCCCAAAAAAAGAAAACAACCCTTGTAGATCCTAAAACAATTTGAAAGGACTCACGATGGAAAATGCCATCCACATCCCAAGAAAGAATTATGGAATCTGAATGCAGAATGAAGCAGACTATTTTCTTGTTTTGTTTTTTATCTCATGGTTTCTCCCATTTGTTCTAATTTCTATGCAACATGACTAATGAGAAAATATGTTTAATAGGAATATATATGTAGAGACTATATCGGATTGCCTGCCATCTTGGGAAAGGGGGAGGGGAAAGAGAAGGAGAAAATTAAAAACTTATGGAAGTGAATGTTGAAAACTAAAAATAAATAAATAAACTCTTTAAAAAAAAAGAAAAGAAATGGGGAAAAAAGGGCTATGTGCATATAGCAAGAAAGAGGCAGCTACAGGACAGACTTAGAGTTAAGAAGACAGACACAGGATCGACTTTTACCTTTGATAAACTCCCGGCTTTGTGACCTTGGGATAGTTAAACGCTGTGCCCCAGGCAACTGTCTAGAGTCACAGGTTACAGTTGAAGTTGGTGGAGGCTGTTTCCATAGCGGGAATACCTACATGATTATGAAATCACTGTTCTGGATCCCTCTTAAAATTGCTCTTGTTGTTATCTCATTTTCATTTGTTTCAATAGAATTCAGATAGAAAAGGGCAAATTGCTATCCTATTATTCTATAGACTGCTGAACAGGTGGATAAAATTAATCAACATTCACTAAGCATCTACTATGTGTTAGGCACTGGGAATATAAAGACAACGCTGAAAGAGCCTCCATTCTATCCATGGAGAAAACAGGCCAATGGATATGAATATACAAAATATATATGCAATGGATGGTTTGGTAGGAGAGGGTATATATCTATAGGCATGAGGGAAGGCTTTCTCTAGATGACATTTGAACTGAGTCTCGGAGGAATCCAAGTATTTAAAGAGGCAGGGGAGGGAGGTGGTGCATTTCAGGAATGGAAAGCAGACAGTGCAAAGATATGGAGTTTGGAAATGGAGGGCCCTGTTTGAACAATATTGTGATTGTTCAGAACAGCTCTGTGATTCCATTTACATGGGAAACTATTGATGAGGAACTGCTACTACTCACCTTCTCTTCAGCTCATAGCCTTACAGTATTGTATTGCCTGGGGTGAAGGGAGACTAAGTCATTTATTTACCCAAGGTCACACAGACAGCATGTGTAGGAGAATAGACTTGAACCCAAGTCTTTGTAGCTCAGAGAACAGAAATGATTACTTTTTTGTAATTGAATACAATCACTGGAGGTATAAGCCCACATTGTTAATTTTGTTATTTATCTCATTCTCATCTTTTTCAATGGAATTCAGACAGAAATGGTCCTGGAACAAGTCACTTTCCTACTTTTATTTTCCTTAATGTTCCATAGACTGTTATGCACATGGATAAAATAACTGTTTTTTGTAATTGGATTAAAGCATTAAGACATCAGTTTCTCTTCTGGAGATTCACGGAAAGCATCATCAGGATGATTCCAGTAGCAGACAAGATGATGGGGTTTGTATTATTCCAGGCTGTTCTAGTGTGATTTTGATTGTTTCTCTTAGAACTCTACATTTTGAATTTTTTTCATTTTCTATAGCTAAGAAATTATGAGCATAGGTGTATGGCAATATCTATGGAAAATGTTCTTAAACATTTAAGGATTGATGTTATATTCAGGTCAGCAGTTCTGTTTGTAACCATGATCTGGTTCCATTTCAACACATTTATTGAATCACTTCATTGACAAGTATTTATCAAGCCCTTACTATGGGCTAGTTACTGAACACTATGGATACAAATTAAAAAATAAAAACAGCCCTTGCCCTTAGTGTGTAACAAGGAACAAAATGTATATAAAGAGCAACATTCAAGATACATAGAGAGTAGATGGATGGTATCTAGAGGGGCAGGTAAGGGGCCCTTCTTGAAAGAAGACATTTGAACTCAGTTTTGAAGCTGGAACAAAGGGATAAAGACAGGAGATGGAGCACCATGAGTGAGATACATGAGACAAATAGGTCAGTATGACTGTACTATAAAACTTTGTGGAGGGGAGTAATGTACAAGAAAATGGGCAATACAGTACAGAGAAAGATTATGAAGAATCATAAATGCCAAGTAGAGGAGTTTATACTTGATTCAAGAGATAATAAAGAACTATTAGAGTTTATTGCATAGGAGAGGCTGTGAGCCCTATGTTCTAGGAAAATAACTGTGTGGATCTGTGAAGAGGCTGAAAGGAAGGAAGGAATTAAATGCTTATTGAGTGACTACTATGTATCAGGTACTGGTGCTAAGCACGTTATAAATATAATCTCATTTGACTCTTCCAACAACACTGGGAGGGAGGTGCTATTAAGACCCCCATTTTAGAGTTGAGGAAACTAAAACATATAGAGGTCAAATGACTTTCCCAGCATCATGGTGTCTGAGGCTAAATTTGAACTCTGGTCTTTGTATCTTCAGACTAGAGCTCCATTCATCGTGCTACCTAGCTTAGCTGCCTGAGGTATTGTAATAGGATGAAACCTAAGGCAAGAAAACCATTTAATTTAATGGCTA
This sequence comes from Bettongia penicillata ogilbyi, assembly GCA_023548195.1. Taxonomy (NCBI): domain Eukaryota; kingdom Metazoa; phylum Chordata; class Mammalia; order Diprotodontia; family Potoroidae; genus Bettongia; species Bettongia penicillata. Next base: position 5,709,536 of record JAJHZJ010000309.1, read on the forward strand.
TTTAATGTAATGATGAGAGTTTAATAGGAAATTGGTGATTTGGGCTGGAACTAAGATGGTAGCTATGTGAGCAGAAAGAGGGGGAATGGTTATGACAGATGTTCTGGAGGAAGAAAGAGCAAGATTTGGCAGCTTATTGGATAAATGGGGTAAGCAAGGATGAAGATTCAAGGATGACGTTAAAATTGTGGACCTGGGTGACTGAAAGGATGGTGATGGGCTCAACAATCCCCTGAGAATATCTCTCAGTTTTCTTCCTTTTATTTTTGACTATGAAGTGTTACTATATCTGCAGCAGCTTGAGAGTGATAAGCCTTGTTTTTCCTTAATTCAATATAGGTCATTGTTATGGCCCATTTTATAGTTCTAAAACTCTATGTATACTCTAAATCTCTATGAGATTAGGATTATGTGAGAACCAATGTGTTCTTCCCTTTGAGCTCCAGTTTCAAGACGACAGTAAATTGCTTAATATGGACAACCACAGTTTATTTGTGAATAATTTTATTCTTGATGTGTCTTGCCTAGGGGAAAAGAAGGCATTTCTAAGTATTGCCTTCATCTTTTGCTTCAAGTTGACCTCCATATTTAAATTCAAAGTCTTTCAATCTATCTTTTCTTGAGATACACTAAGAATTTTACATTTACCACATCCAAATGACATTTTTATATCATTGGAGAAAGATTCCACAAGGCAGAGAAGCTGTTTAATGTATTTTTTGGTGGAGCCATATAACTATTGTCGTTATTTTCTACAATCCTTTGATGTAGATCAAGGTCACTATTACTACTTTAAAATTGAGATGAAGGACAGTCAAAAACTTGAGTGTTTGTAGTATCGTTGGATTTAGAACTTCAGCCTTAAAGTGTTTCATCTTTTTCTTAATCAGGAAACATGCTGAAGGCAAATTTTAAAACATAGTAGTAGTATTATAAATATTTTTTCTTCCTCTACTTTTTTAAGATAAACTTTTTTTTTTGTTCCAGATGTGTTTTCATTATCCTTGGTATTGAAACTTCCTCTATTGATATAAATCAACAACTCATCTATAATTTGTAGTTTGTAGAGAATTGCCTGAGGCAATGAGAGATCAGATTTACTCTTGGTATAGAAACTGGTATGTGTCAGAGGTAGGAGGTCTTCATAATTTCAGGACTAGCCTTTCTCACCACTGTGTTATACTACCTCTTAGGATAGGCATAGAGGAGAAAAAGATAGTCTAATTCTGGTGTGCTATTTTCCTGTGAGATGTCTTAGTAAATGGAAAGAATTCTGGGTTTTAGAGTCAGAAAACCTAGGTTCTACTCTTGGTTCTCTGAAAAAAACCTTGTGACCTTGAACAAGTGATTTCTCCTCTTGGTCCAGGTACCCTTATACATAAAATGAGGGTGTTAGACTAAAGAAGCCCCAGAACTCTTCTACCTCTAAATCTGTGATTCCAGGGTTAGGAAAAATAAGTTCAAGGATAAAAAATAAATTGAATTAAATTACAAAGGTCAAAGGGTCCTGGGCCTCCCAGTCCACCAGCCACCAGCATAAAAACAAAACCCAAAACTCCATAAATTATCTGCAGGCTCCTAAAGCTTGCCTCAAAAAGAGAGGCCCAGGAGTCTTTCCACTACAGCTGTTCTAAGCATATCGCCAGCCAAATACAAGGAAACTTGGAAGAAGTTCAGGGTCTTCATAGTAAACTCCAATAGAGCTGGTCATGTCTGTCTGTGAACTATCCCTTCATTTTTCACAAGGAACAGGAGTCGCATGGGGGAGGCCTTGCATCTGAGAGCTGTGCTTTAATGTTTGTAGGTCTGCAAATTATTTCTAAAGGATTATTGATAATACAGTTTTGGTATACATAACAGATTTCCACCAAGAGAATTACCAGAATGAGCATCTGGCACAAAATAATTTAAGGTACAAACAAAAGAAAAGAAAATGTAGGGTAAGCACCAGCAAAATATTCATCTCCATTCCTAACTCCTTTCTCAGATGAATAATTTAAATGTACTTTAATTTCATTGGGAATTTATTTCTTTAATTTGTCCAAATTCTATATAGCCAAAATCACAGCATAGCCTCATAGATACCATAGAATCAGAGGCTTCTCTGGATGGAAGAACTTCAGAAACAACTGAGCCTTACTTCCTCATTGAATAGATAAGGTAACTGGAGAGATGGAAGGAACTTGACCATAACGATAATGAGGAGCAAACTTAGAAGTGAAACCTTAATCTTGTGTTTCCCAAGCCTGTCCAATATATCAGAGAATTATAGGATTTAGATCTAGAATTTAAGGACCATATAGATCTAGGACACTCAATTTTACGAATAAGAACATGAAACCCAAAGAGGTTAAATCAAGGCCACAGTGGAAATAAGAAGAATGGCTCAGATCTGAAAGGAGGTCTTCTGGCTCCAAATCCATTGTATTTTTTGCTTCATCCCCCTACTTAGCCAAAGATAGTAGGTGCCAAACACAAAAATAAATGCAGAAATGTTTCTTAATAACCCAGAATACCCGTGAACCAATCATATATTCATACACATCCTTTGTAATCCTTGCTGCCAGGTGGAGGGAGAGAGAGAGAGCAGAGAGATGACAACCTTTTGAAAGGGTGATGTTCTTCTAGGAAAGGGGAGAAAAGAGATGTAGTTTCTCTACTTCTAAGAATACTGGTTTCACAGTATTGGGGTTGGATTCTGAGAAGGAAACCAAATCAATCAACATTCTATGTAGAGACCTCCAGACCTCTGGATGGGAGCTCTCTCTGCCCACTTGGTGTCATTGTGAGACCATCCCAAGCCAGTCACCAAGGAAGCTTCCTCAACAAGTTAGCATAGGCTGCGCTGTCCTTGACTGTTCCCTGACATGGTTGCTATGCTGTCCTCTACTGCCCTCTGCTGGACCTCCGCTTTCCTCTTCTCCAAGAGATGGCAAAGCCAGGAAAAGCCTCTCTTGATCTGGCCAGTGGTAGCAGCTCTAGAGATCAAGGCTCAAGGAGAATTGTGCCAGAAAAGAGACTTATCTCTAAAGCAGGTGCTAGAGCCTGTTTTCAATGTTTAAAAATTTCCTTGGGAAAGTTAGAGGTTGGAATCCTCTCTCTGAGTCAACTTACGAGGATTCTGGAGACCAAGATCAGGTGATTGATTATGCCAAATAAATCTTCATCCAGATGGAGCTGAAATTTTGCTACAGATTCTGTCATGAACTGTCTAACAAGCATGAAGTCATTATGGGCCCTGACATTTTAGAAGGAGGTGTAATACAAAACATACATTCTCTTACTTACTACATAATCTTCTTAACTGCTTTCCTTAGACTAGGATTAAAATAGTTTCTTCAATAGAGGCTGCTAGGTGATACGGTGGATAGAGTGCCCAACCTGAGGTCAGGAAGACTTGAGTTCAGATTCAGACTCACACACTTGCTAGCTGCGTGAGCCTTGGACAAGTCATTTAATCCTGTTTGCCTCAGTTTTCCCATCTATAAAATGAGTATTTCTGCTAAAAAAAAAATCTAAATGGGGTCTGAAGAGTCAGATATGACTGAACAACAGCAGGGGACCTTTTCACAACTGTCCGAAGATTTTACAGAGAAACACAAACAGCTTTTGCTGAGGGCAGTCCTACTCCTACATTAGGAGGAGGCTCATTTCATTTGGAGTCAGAGAACCTGAATCAAGTTCTGCTACTTACTATTTCTGCTACTTACTATTTCAATGACTTGGGGTTAGTTACTTTATGGAATAAATGTAGAGTTGGAAGGGACTATATAGATCATCTAATCTCATTTTTCAAACGAGGTCCAGAGAAAGTAAATTAATTTCCCAAAGTCGTACAAGCAAGTACCAGAGCCAGCTTGTACAACCAGATTCTTTGACTTTAAATCTGACGGTCTTTCCAACTTCAGTATCTCTTATATGTGAAATACGGGTGTTGGAATGAATGATATCTGTTGTTCCTATAAGTTCTAGAAATATGATCCTGTATGAAATGGTCCCAAGTCTATGCTCACATTTAAATATATCTCAGCATAGAAGAAAACTCTATGGGAAAGGTTTAGCAAAGAAAACTATTTCAAAGTTTGAAGTTATTTTGAAACCTGCTCTCAACACTGTGTGTTCCTATAGGAATCGAGTACAAACACTGAGAGACGTCATTATTTTCCCTGGTATGGCCAATTTCTGGGAATTTTTATTCGCAATGGCTACAATTCTGGCAGTGTAGCTCATAACAAGGTTAAAAAGCCTTTGCACTCTTTCAAAAACAAACAAAACAAAAACGACTTTCATAAATGTTGCTGACAGAGAGACTTGAAACCATTTTGGTTTCAAGGTCAGTTTAGATTTCTCTAGCCACTGATTAGTGTTCCCTGGGCACTCGGAATTTAGCAAGCAGTCTATTCTAGTTCTTTCAAATAGGAACAGAAGGGTGATGTTTTAGGTGTGTTTAGTCTACCAACTTGTGTCAATGTACAAATTTACATTTCTCAGTTTTAATTAAATGTATATAGAATTACAGAATGGAGGTATTTTGTTTTGTTTTGTTCTTTAGTTTGGTGAACCTCTAAAGTATATTAATAATAGTGACAATAAGATTTTCGAAGCACTGTAATTTCATTATCTTATTTGAGCCTCACAGCAACGCTGTGGATTAAGCATCACAGATGGTATTATTTCTTTTTTATAGATGGAGACTTAGAGAAGTCAATGGACCTATCTATGGTCAAATGATTAGTAAGAGTTCCTAGGTGGAAATCAAACACTGATCTCTCCCTACTCTAGATTCAGGACATTTTCTATTGTACCAAGAGTTTCCAGCCATATTTCAGTCTGTTTATAAGTATAAATGATAGATTTCTGGGGCATTTGTAGGTATCCATTTGTTGTAACTGTAAGAAGATTATTTCATGCCTGAATGTATTTGCCATTGTCTTTAATTAGGGATTCTGCTTTGATATTTATAATTTTTTCTGTTTTTTTAAAAGCCACATATTGCCTATATTCAAAATTATAATAATAAATTGGTCTCATGCCTTAAGTGCTAGCTTTATTCTTTTTTCTGTTTTTATATGATCATAGGCTGCAATAAAATTAAATTTAAATGTTATCTCATGTATCTTCTGTACATATTTCTTATATCATATTTCAGAACTTGTAGGGTCTATGATTTCAGTGGTGTAGTTGCACCCTGTCTATGACTTAGTAGATAATTGTCATCCTATGATGGTTAGACTACACCTAGCTAGTTTGGACCTTGAACAACAGATTTAGTTGTCACTGGATGTATACACAAACACTTTCAGGTCTGAAGCTCACTAATTCAGATGTCAAAAGTCCTCTCTACCTTGGGGCCTCTCACTTTGATTGAAAGCTCCTCCCAGAATCTCCATGTAAGGAGGGTGTCTCAGCTTTGTATTTCTCCATCATGCCCTTCATCTGGGTACCTTCTTTCCTCTCACCTCCCCCCTTCTCAACTTATGATGTGTTGACCTCCCCACTAGAATGTGATCCTTAAAGGGAGAGACTTGTCTTTCTTTTTGCTTGTATCTATATTCCCATTGCTTGGTAAAGGACCTAGCACATAGCAAGTATTTAATAAATGCTTACTGACTTTCAAGTTTTTTGTATGCATATGCTCAGTCACAGCTCAGCGGCCAATTAACAGAATTTTCATTATTGTGTAATACACCAATAAGTGGAGGGCAAGGATCTTTGGCTCTTTGATCTCTCATCTCCCGTGTCCTCTAATCAGCTACTAACTAACTCTCATCAAATTGTATTTCCCCAACATCTCTCACATTCTGCTCTTCCCATTCCCACTGTAACTACCCTGATATAGATCCTCACTACTATCTTTCTGGATATTTTTTTAAAATTTCTTTTTAATTTATAGAGTAAAACAAGTATTTCCATAACATAGTAAAATAAAAAAAATATCAATATCCCTTAACACATCTTCCTGCCTCCATTCTCCCATCTGCTGCTAAATTAATTTTTCATATATATAGATCTTAGAAATGTAGATACTTAGTATACACCTCACAGAATCATAGACGCTCAGAGATGGAAGGGCTCTCAGAGGTCATGCAGTCTAATGTATAGCTAAACAAAAATTCCCTCCGTTACATACTCAAATAGTGGTCATCCAGTTTTTGCTTGAAGCCGATCAACAAAGTAGAACCCGTTACCTCACAAAGCAGCTCTTTCCACTTTTAGGTACTAATTATTACGAATTTTTTCCATTATATCAGTCTGAATCTATCTCTTTGAAACTTTCAGTTAGTTGTGGTGACTGTAATGCCTTCTACTGGAGAGGCTAAGGCTGGTGGATCACTTGAACTTGGGAAGTCTGAGCCACATTGGGATTAAAATTGCTTGAGAATCTGCCCTAATTCTAGTATCAGTATGATGACCTCTCCCAGGATATGGGGTCCACTAGACTATCTAGAGAAGGTGAGCTAGCCCAAGATAGAAACAGTAGGGATTGGACTTCAAATCTAGGGGGAAAATAATAAAGAGAGAGAGAGAGAGAGAGAGAGAGAGAGAGAGAGAGAGAGAGAGAGAGAGAGAGAGAGAGAAAAGGAAGGAAGGAAGGAAGGAAGGAAGGAAGGAAGGAAGGAAGGAAGGAAGGAAGGAAGGAAGGAAGGAAGGAAGGAAGGAAGGAAGGAAGGAAGGAAGGCCTCCTATGGTAAGATCAAATATTCAAGAGTATGATCTAGACCAGCACTTCTCAAAGTGTTGTCCATGGACCCCTAAAGGTCTCTGAGACCCTTTTAGGAGGTCTGCAAGATCAAAACTTTTCATAAAAATATTATTTGCCTGCTAAAATTTTTCTTCCATTTTCCAACTTCCTATCTGTGTGAAGCTGAATTTTTTTTCATATACTTCAACCAAAATAACGTATCATAACCCACCTGCGTTCCATTCAGTTAAGCATTAAAGAGATTTGCAAAAATATGTAATCAATGCCATTCTTCTCACTAAAATTTTTTTGTTTTGGAAAATATAACTATTTTTCAGAATACTTTATATTAACAGGTAATGGGATTATTATTTCAAATGAATTAATAAATAAATGTCTTAGAATATATCAATTTTAATTTCTTATGTGGTAAGTAACAATTAGAGAAGGAAATGGCAGACCACTCCAGCACCTTTGCCAAGAAAACCCCAAATGGGGTCATGAAGAGTCAGAAAATATTGAACAGTAAATAGTGATAGATAGAACCCAATGAAGAAAAGTCCTTTTGGGTCCTCAGTCTATTTTAAAAGTGTAAAGGAATCTTGAGGCCAAAAAATTTAAGAACCACTGCTCTTGACCATCTTCCTTAACACTCTCTGGATGCTTTTTCAGTTTATCTAATCTCAGTAATCCTTACTAACCTGTCGTGACCCGAATGGAATACAGCACTTTCAATGTGGTCCATCCAGGACAGAGTCCAGCAGGACTACAGCATCCCTAGTGCTGTATATTACTCCTCTTGTAGAGTGACCTAATTGAAATAGGTTTCTTGGTGATCAGATCACATTTATATTGTGTTTATGGAGTTTGATTTCTATTGAGTTTATAGTCCACAAAATTTCTAGATCTTTTCTGACACTTCTGTCTAGTCACTCCATTCCATCTTTTTGAAGCACAAGCCTAACTTCCCTGCTCAAAAAAGCTCTGGTGGCTCCTTATTACCTTATAGATGAAATACAAACTCTTCTGTTTGGTATTTAAAATCCTTCCTAACCTAAATCCAGCTTCTCCTGACTTCCTACATATTACTTTCCTTCACACCCTCTAGTTCAGTCAAACCAACCCATTAGCTGATCCTTCTTTATCACATTTTATCTCCATCTCCATTGCTTTGTACAGTCTATCCTTTCTCCCCCGTCCTTGGAAGGCACTCTTTCTTAACTGCAGTCTCTTAGGAACCCTAGTTCCCTTTAAAAATGCTCTGCTGCTTCCTCCTACATGAGGCCTTTCTTCATCCTCCCAGGCACGAGAGTCCTTTCCCCCAAAATTATTTTGTATTTACTTTCCTGTATATATGTCGTTTCCTCTGACAGAACATAAACTCTTTTTCATTTTTACCGTCATATTGCCAGCGGAGCTAGGTTGTGCTGTGGATGGAGGGCTAATCCTACAGGCTGAAAGACCTGAGTTCAAATGTGACAACAGACAGACTGACTGTGTGATCATGGGCTCCCTCTACCTTAGTTTTCTCATCTATGAAATGAGGATAAAACTGGCACCTCTTTCCTAGTGTTGTGAGGATAAATCTATTTCTAAAGTGCTTTGCATATTTTAAAGTGCTATGTAAAATGTTAGCAATTGTTATTCAGAGTGGTAGCAGTACCCAGCGGAGTGCCTGGCAAAAGTGATTGCTTAAGAAACACTTGTTAGCCGATGGGTCGATTGTGCTGTTTTCTAAACTTATCTGTTTCTTATTTTTGTCCAAGTGGGCTGTAGTAAGTTCTGGTGACAATATTCGTTTGTTGTTTTGGGTTTTTGGTTTGTTTTTTTGTTTGTTTGTTTGTTTTGCCACAGTACTTCCTTTCTTACACAGCACTTCCTTTCTTACATTACCGTATTTCCTCTCACGAACATATGTTCTTCAAGTACGTTACTGCATCTCCTATTATTGTCCCCGCCCCCCACATACCCGTTTCCCTCTCCTGTTTCTTTTGAACACAACACAGCCTTCCAGAACCCCATCTCAGTCACAGACACTACTTATTCCTTGTTGTCTTAATGATGCTAATGGGTCAAATTTTCCTCCTTGCATTAAGGTCTCTATTTCCTTTTATTTCTTAGCCATGTTTTGCATATTTGTATTAAGACATCTGAAGTCATAAGTTTTTGTATCTTCCCTTCAATGAAATTCTGGGTGTCACTATTGTTATTCTTTTTTTCTACATAAAAGCTAACCTCTGGGGCAGATGTTCTTGACTCCCCTTTTTTGGTGTCATAAATCCTTTTAACAGGTTAATAAAGCATACATACCTTTTCTCAGAAAAATAAAACATTTTAAAATAATCATAACTGAAGGAGTGCTACATTTCAGTTGGAGATTAGTGAAAATAAAGATGTAATTTTTCTCCATCCAAATACCTAGACCACCTGAAGTCTATATATGGACCCCAGCTTAAGAACCTCTGCACTGAAGCATATAGTTTATAAGATATACAGAGGTGGTTTTCTCCTTCCACATTCCTTTTTCAGCTTAAATAACTTTTTTATTAGATGTGCAAGACTCCAGGCAAATGGATTCTTAATCAGCCACTGCTAGGTACACTCCATTCTTGGTCAGGAACCTGTCATTTCTATATTTTAAACTGTGGTCCAGAAACATAAATCCTATCCCTAGTCAACTGTTAACTTCTCAAATATGCCTTTCTCTACTGAATTCCTTGTTGTTAGTGGACAGTAGCAATAATAACAAAAAGCAAAAGGCAAAAAAAAAAATCAAACATACCACCCCTATCCTTTTAATTAGTTCATAATATTTAATAGTGTTTTTTCTCCTTGTTCTACCAGTATCATTTGTGACTACATGAATGACCAAAAGAGGGTAATAGTCATTTCTACTGGCAAACCTTAAGTATTTTCTGTATTGTCTCAGATACTTCCCCAGGGAACACAGCGGACCTCCAATTTTCCACCTCTGTGCTTTATTCATGTTATACTCTATCTGCCTACAGTATCATCTTTGAACTTTTCAGCTCCTTCAAGCTTTTAAACCTAACTCAAATACTACCTCCTCTGAGAAGTCTCCCCTTTATATCCCAAGTCAACAATAACCTCTCTCCAAGCACCTTACATGGTATTTGTAGTGTATTACTGGGTTTATTATAGTTATTTGTGTGTGTGTGTGTGTGTGTGTGTGTGTGTGTATGTCTTATCTCTTTACTCGATTTTTAACTCCAATGAAGAAAAGGAGCTTACTTACACATTTTATTTCTCCCAGCACCTCCTATGTTGACCTGGTAGGTGCTTAATAAATGTTTGTTGAATTTAACTGAATTTCTGGTTTCAAGTCATATTTTGGCTGTTTTACATGGTGAGCCTTCTGCATTATTTTCATTATAGTTAATGGGAACTGGGCACAAAATTCTATATACTCCACAATGAAAACTGGGTCCATAAAAATATCCTAATTAAAAAATTGTATCTTTTGTGGTTTTGCACACATGTTTTCTTTGTACCATAAACTAATATGCTTACTTAGAAAAACACATTTCATTGTTTTTGAGTCATTTCCCCATCTTGGTTTTATTAAAGTTGAATTAAAATAAATAATTCTAAAAACAAAGGTCTGTTTTATTCACTGGAAGTCAAACAAAACCGTTGAAACTAAATAAAGTTATAGCTCAAAACTTTAAACAAATTGAAAACTTAAAAATGTTAGGGGTTTCTCTATCTCAAACATAGATGGGCCATGACAGCAGTCCAAAGTCATCCTAAATCCCCAGTTTATTGCTTTTGAGGTTGTCTGATCAATCTGATAGTAAACAGCTAAGCATTAGGTAATGAATGTGGCTGCTTACCCTGTGACTGGCCCCTTCCCGCCCATTTCTCACAGCCAATGGGTTGCTGAGAATAAACAGTTCTTCAAGTGGGAGCAATCCTTTGGGAGAAAATATTTCAAAATTTAATTCCCATCAACTCCCCTACCGTCTATCCCAACATGTACATAGAACAATGAATTTCAGAATAACAACAAAATGAAAACCCCATCACTATCACTAGATCATTGTCACTATCAGCTTTTGTTGACATCTTTTCTGAAGAAATAGATCAGAATGGTGGAAGAAATTAAAGCAGAAATATTTGCTAGAAATTCTGAGGCAGTTTCAATAAATGACAGGGTCAAATATAAAATCCTTTGGTGTTCAAAGTCTTTCCAACACCTGGTGCCCTCCTACCTTTTGAGTCTTTTTATACCTTACACTCCTCTTCCCACCTGAAGCACTCTGAAATCCAATGACACAGCCCCCTTTCTGTTCCTCACTTAAGACACCCCATCTCCAAACTCTGGGCATTTTCACTGGCTATTTTCTGAAACATCCATCATCTATGTTCCCAGTTTCCCTGGGTTCCTTCAAGTCCAACTAAAATTCCACCTTCTACAGTAAGCCTTTTCCAATCTCCCTTACTTCTAGAGTCTTCTCTTTATTGATTGTCTCAAAGTTATCCTCTATGTATTTACCTTATTTGTACATAGTTCTTTGCATGATGTCTCTCCCCCATCAGGGTGTGAGCAACTTGAGGTCAAGGACTATATTTTGCCTTTCTTTGGGTATCTTGCCTGTTCTGGGTGCTTAGCACAGTGCTGTCACACAGTAGGATATGAATAAATGTTTGTTTGCTGACATATGAGGAAAAGGAAACTAAACCAGAGTGAGAGAGTAACTTAAGAACGAGAAGAGACGATGAGCCAAGCATCTTCTCCTTTCAGTAGAGATGGATGATTATGTATGTTGTCAGAGATTGACTGTTTGGGGTTCTTTAAGCTTGCTTATTATAAGGAGGGTGTTCAACTCTGTCCTAGTACAATAAAAAATCAACAAGAATAAAAAATCTTACACAGTAGAACCTCAGTTTATGAGTAATCTGGTTTATGTATGCTTCGCTGGGGGAGGAAAAATTTTTTGCAAAGTTTGTCTTACAGGATGAACAAAAGTTCGCAGTACAACCATCAAAATTTTGTTGAAAAATATCACCCGATAAGATTGTAGCAATGAGAGCCACGAATATTTTTAACGATAATGCAATGTCACATTTCCGTGACATTCTGAAAAAACATCAAAAACAAGTGTTGTTAGATTCCTAATCAGAAGTGAACATAAAGAAAAAAAAATCAGTGAGTCAAAACATGAAAGTGATTCTAAAAAATGAAAAATAACTGAAGGCAATAGCGTTAGTCTTACTTTTAGTGAAAGGAGCATGAGAGAACGCCCAACGCTGAAATCCCCGATGTTCTTAGAGAAGGAGATTCTCCTTTCAAGCAATAACCCTTCCTCCTTCTCTTCCCTCTCGTCTCCCTCGCACCAGCCATGACTCTTCTCAAAGGTAAAGTGCAGGTTAATTTATTTTATTTTCAGTTTATATTGTGTACTAATCATTGCAATTGTATTTTAGGCACATCAGGGACAAAAAAAACTTACTTAAAATTATAAATAATTATTTTTATATGAATATTTTTGGGGATGTGGTACTGATCATCTGACTTTACATTATTTCCTATGGGAAAATTCATTTTGCAATATGAACAAATCATATGATGAACAGAATCTCAGAATGAACTAAATTTGTAAACTGAGGTTCTACTGTATTACAATAGAAATATAAAACTTTTTTGGTCATCGTTTTCATCCATAGAAATTTACCTAAATTTTCATCCACAATTTGCCTAAATTATGATGCACTAATTGTATTCACTAATAACACACAGCACTAATTCCTAAGGAATTTTTCCTTCCTCATTTATTTCTAGCTCCACTCTTCTAAAGGCAACATGGTGGAGGATGGAGAAGGGACAGCATTAAAGATAATGATGCTATTAGTAGCTAACACAAAGGACGTTGATGTCCACACTTCTATGGCTTATAATTGACATGTTGATGAATATCAACAGTGCCTAGTGAAGCAACATTATGTTACCTTGTTAGATCTAGGTAATGGTGATACGAGGATCCAAAGAGTTAAGAGGAATGGTTAGCCAATGTGGTCTAGTAGAAAGAACATGAGATTTAGAGCTGAAACCTGGGTTCAGTTCCCCATTCCGCTACCTTTGTGACTTTAGGCAAATCATTTTTACTACTTTGGGCCTTAGTTTCCTCATCTATAAACTAGGGGTTTGGTGACCTCTAAGATGTTTTCTTGCTATAATTCCTATGATCCCCTTTGGCCTCATTGTGGGACAAATTCTTACTCTGCCCTGGTCAAAACACACTTGGCATATCGTGTATAGTTCTGAGCACCAGAGTTTAATAAAGTCATTCATAGCAACCATAATGGTGCATAGCCTGGAGTCCACATCATATGAGGACAACTTGAAAAAACTGTGCATGGTTAGGCTAGAGGAGAGAAGATTAAAATCGGGGTACAGCAGATCATGACAAGGGCATCTGAGAGGATGCTATGTGGAAGAAGGATTTTATTTGTACTACTGAACCTCAGAGGATAGAACATGCAGCAATGGGTACTTTGCGAAGAGGCAGATGTAGGCTCGATGTCAATAAAACTTCCTAATAATCAGAACTATGGTATTACAAAAGTGGAATGAGCTACCTTAGGAAGTAATGGATTCCCACTTTTGGGAGGTCTTCAAGTAGAAGCTGGTCAAGTACAAATTAGTAGGAGTTCTTTTTAGATATGGTTGGAATAGATGGTCACTAAGGTCCTTTCCCACTCTGAAAATGTTTGATTCTGTAAGATGCTTAATAAGACACAGGATGATCATTTGGACAACCAGAGATTTACATATCTCTCCTCCTAATCACAATTATGTATGTGCACAAATACATGTCTCTTATAATCTTGTGGGATAGAAGATATTTATATTAATTTGGTCCTGCAATGGGGGGTACTAAACCTGTTGGACTAAGGGGAATACAGATTTTCCTGTGATGAAGCAAGTAAAATCCTATCTCATTAAGGAGAGTTCTAATGAGGGTGGGGTGGTCAGGGCTTTGTGCCACAGAACCCCAGATGTAAGGGGATGCTAAGGTTAGAAGGATATGAATTCAGAAGGTGCTAGTAGCATATAAAATAGCACTTGGAATCTTTCAGTAGTTTAGAAACCACAAAGCTAAGCACCTCATGTGTGAAAATAGTTAAAATAGGAAATTAGCAAATAGAACGCTAAGATGAGCTCTTCTCTCAACCTCCTCTCGTCTTCTTCCCCCATTACTATGGGGCAGTTTTGCAAGTTTCCTGGGATTTCTGCCTTACTTCCACAGGGTCTTACCCCCTAATCCCCTCCAATGAGGTCACATCATGCTACTTGCTCAATCAGCAAACACTTATTTAAGTGCCTACTATGTTCCGAGTCCTGTACTATGTGCTGGGGATGCAAATATAAAAGCAAGACAGCCCTTGCCCTCGAGGAGTTTTATGTGTGTTTGTCCTTCACTGCCAAAGAAGACCACGCCATCAGAGAAATAATGACATGACTTGCACTTGACTTTGTTTTTTTGAGTGAGGGAGAGCTGTGCAAGTCACCAGCTTCACTTCTACTCCAGAGCCATCTGAATCCAGGGACCGGATATGCATCAGGATGACTGGAGATGACCCAGGATGAGGCAATTGGGGTTAAGTGACTTACCCAAAGTCACACAGCTAGTGAGTGTCAAGTGTCTGAGATGAGATTTAAATTCAGGTCCTCCTGACTCCTGCACTGGTGCTCTATCCACTGAACCACCGAGCTGCCCCAAGGAACTTTTATTCTTATAGGGAGATGCAGCGTGTTCACTGACAAATTGACATGAGATATACAAAATAGAAAATGAATGGGAAAGGGTATCAGTAATTGGGAAAATGAGGAAAAAAACTCTTGGGAAGAGGAAAACTATCCCACTTGGTTTCCTGTACTTGCCATGAATGCAAAAATATTCAATTACAGTGAGCACTGAAAGCCTTAAAGTCAGCTGAGGTTCTAAGGCTTTGCTTATTCTTGGTTTTAAAGAGATATTAACTCCTTACCATAAAATGTTCCTCTAACACCTCCTAGTAGGTACCACTTTGACAACGATGTGGCAGGGCATATTTCCTTCTTCTGTTCACCCTTTATCCTGCATACAATCTGAATTGGAGAACCCAGAGTAACGAAGGGTGTTAAAAATTCTGAAGTTTATTGGCTGTCTTTGACAATGAACATTACTACAATAGCTAACCCACGTGGCTAACCAATCTAGGCCTAGATCTAGAATCTAACTGTGAAAATTACTAAAATGAATGACTATTTGCTGAGGAAATTTTTGTGATTAGATTCCAAAGTATAGCATAAGAGTGGAGATGACCAAAAGCTTTGGTGATCTGCTAAATGTGAATCACTTCTTAATTCACTCCAGCAGAAACTGCTGAGAAACTCTCACAAAACTCAAATCTCTTCTACTCCTGTAACAAACCTGAGCTGTAAATCCTCCCCTCTCAGTACCCAGTCCTACAAAGTGAAAATATTAGGCAGCATTTTCCCTTGTGTTTTTTAAATCCAACACCTTTTACAGATTTCATATTTAAAGGAGGGCCGTGAAAACTATTACTAGCATACAGATGACATAGATATTGTTTTTTTAAAAGACTGCTTTATCAAAGTAGGAAATACCATTTGGGAACATAGCTCAAGAGGAAGCTTTTCTTTGTTTTTTAAGGTTTCTTATGTTAGAATTGCACCTAAATTCTAGGTTGTAGTCTAAAATGTTAATCTTCTGGGGACAAGTAACAATAAAGGTAATCTTCTTAAGCACAGCATATTGTTTGAATTATGTAGAAACCGTTGGTGTAGCCATATAAATGCAAAGCTGCCGACAGCTTCACTCACTTTAAAACAAGACCCTTGGTTAGACTGAGAATATGGTGTCAACTGGTGCCCCCATGTGGTTGTGATTATGCTAGACATTGAAAAGGAAAATCCCTCTGCTGAACACAAAATAAGTACGCACACAAAAGTTTTTCCATGCACTTGACATTGTACGGCCTTCAGATTCACCCAATAAGTTATTTATAAGTAAAAATCCTTGACTAAGTCCAAGGGCAAATGACAGCATGCAGTGTGCTAATAATACACATCACAAATTCAGACTCTTTTTCAATCTCATTACAAACTTTGATTCAGTTTATCGAGTATCTTCATCTGACTTCTTTTCTGAATATCATACATAAAACACAATTCTCTTTAAAAAAAGCCAAATGAGTTTATATTAAAATAAAATTATTTTAAATAATTATTTATACTAAAATTTACTAAACACATGTTGTGTAAAATAGCTTCACAAAGAACTGCAAACTATTAATAACCATGTGAAAAATTGCTCCAATAACTAATAATAAAAATATAAATAAAAAATTAGCAGAGATGGAAATAGTAGTGGAAGGACTAATGGAAGAAAGGCACACTAACATGTTGTTGGTAGAGTTCTGAATGGATTCAACTATTTCATAAAACAATTTGTAATTGTGCTAAAAAAAAGTGACTAAAATACCTGAACCCATTGACCCAGAGACATCACTACTGGATATATGAACAAAGAGGTCAAAGAGAGAAAGACCTCATACGTGACAAAATATTATTAATTGCAACACTAATTGTGACAATGAAATGGAGGCAAAGCAAGTACCCATTAGCTGAGAAATGACTAGATAAAAAGCATGGTATCTGAATGTGTTGTGATTATTAAGGCTTTTGCCTTCTATTGAGTAAAAGTTATGGTTTTTCTTACCCTTGCCTTCTATTTGAGTAAATATTTTATGTTTTCATGCTTTTTTCTTCTATTGAGCAAATGTAATGATTATTTCTTTTGCCTCATAATTAAGTAAATATTTTATGTTTAGTAGTGTTGTGGTGACTGAGTTTTTGAAATAGGAAGCACACTAGCGGGGGCTTAGGAGTTATAGTGGTGAATAGTGGGGTAGTAGACATGTATTCCACCTATACTAACATTACCTATAGGGCAGTGTATATGCTGCTCTGGAAATCCCAAACCAATCAACATTAGTGAGAAAGGGAGGGAACCAAATATTTATTAAGCACCTACCATATACCAGGCACTGTGCTAAGTGCTTCACAAATATTATTTCATTTGAGCCTTACCAAAAAAAAAATTCTAGTAGGTAGGTACTATTATTATCCCCACTTTACAATCATGGAAAGTTAGGCAAACACAGATTAAGTAACTTTTTCAGGGTCATACATCTAATAATGCCTGAGATCATATTTGAAGTCAGGTCTTCCAGATTCCAGACCCAGTTTTCTATCCACTGTGCTACCTAACTACCTAGGGGGGTACTGAGTTAACCCAGAGGTAGGTGTGGGGACCCATGCCATTCCAGGGACACAAATGCATATATTTCTATTGCAGAAAGAAATAATAAATATGAAGAATTCAGAGAGATCCTAAAAGACTCATATAAACTGATACATAGTTGAATATGTAGAACCAGGGAAATGATATGCATTACTACAATAATGTAAATGAAAAAGAGCAATAAGACAAAACTGACAATAAGACAAAAATGACTAAGTATGTCCCTGGAGAAGAGTTAACAAAATTTATCTTCTTCCCTGAATTGTAAAAGTGGGAAACTGTGTACGTGGATATGGATATTGCTTATATTATCAGACACACATGGTCAATAGTTCAGCTATTTTTGCTGAACTGCTTTTTTTCCTCCTTTGTTTCAAATCTTTGTTATAAGGGATGGTTTGTGGGGTCAGAAAGATAGAATATATTTGCAATGTGATATAAGAACAAAAGGAAACAATAAAAATACAGTAAGTTGACTGAGAAAGTAACAATATGTGTTTTATCCTTTTTCTTATATGATTAATAATGGATAGGAAATTGCAACTGTATTTTTATTCAATCAAAAAGCATTTATTAATTACCCACTGTGCTAGGCACTAAGGATTTAAAAAAATACGGTAATACTCACTGATTCATCAACTTATATCAGATAGCTATAAAGAAAAAGACAAGGAAAACATCTCAATGTTTAAGATTTGTAATGTGATAGTTAAAAAGGCACTTTTTTGGATACTTATGCTTTCTCACAAGGTAGTTATTTCCGTTCCTGGGACATCCCGACTTTGGGAGATTCTCTAGAGCTCTAGTATGATTTTTTTTTTTGATCACTCATACCTTTTAGCATATATTCCCAAGATTTGTATTTTTGCTTCTTTATAAGTTATATATACATGTATTGTAGTACTAGTAATTACGTACATTGTAAAACTAGAGTTTTTTTCAAAATAGAAATTTACAAAGGGATGAGGTATAGAGGAAATAATATATAACACTTGTTATCTTTCTGCCTTCCCCTTCAATTGCTTGAAGACCAAGTATGTTACATTTCATTGCTCCCTCATTGGTTCTCTTAAGGGGGTTGGTGGTGTCTAGGCTCTATGCAAATGTATCCAGCCCTCACGAATGATGCTGCTTCAATTGTAAAGGAGGTCACCTGGACCTCAGTTCTGTTTAAACACTAAATCAGATTAGTTTTTGCAAACAAATATTTACTTCAAAGCTATAATGACATACAAATATATTCCCCAAACATGTGAGAAGCAGAATTCCCCCTCCCTACCTGCACCACTAGTCTCCTGAGAGGGGAAGTGATTAGGTTCATAGCTTAGCTCTTTTCCTATAGCAAACCTTGCTATGGCTCAAGTCCCAGAGACTCCTACTTCTCAGGACTTCCCTGAGGGCTTGCTAGCCAATTGCAAGATCCCATTGCACAACATCCCATCCCACAACATCCCATCCTACCTGCAATTCTGACTCCAAGTCACTGTGACTTCAGCTACCTAGTTAGGTGGAGGTCACCACCAGCACCTGAAACTGAGGACAGATGACACACAACAGAAGCCCATTTCTTAGAGCCATTGAAAAGGAAGGGAAGGAGGACGTTATACCTCTCTCCTGGTTCAATTCATGGGAGTAAATAGAAAAAAATGAGCCTGTCTCAGTCTTGCTAGTTTTAAAGACACAGTATTTCTGACTGTTTAGTCAATCACAGGAGGCACTCCATTCCACATAATAAGGAACAAAAGAGTGCCTCCATTTTAGTCAATCTGGGCATACTGCAAAAGTGCCCAGGACACCTCCAAGGTAGGTAATCTGGAAATGCTCCCAAGTCCCCATTACAAATATTTAATCCTAAAATCAATTGAAAGTCAATGGAGTTTTTGTTTTTGAGTATAAGAATAACATGGTCACATCTGTGCTTTAGGAAATGTACTGTATGGAAGATGAATGGAATAGGGGAGAGACTTGAGAGAGTGAGACCAATTAGGGGACAATTGCAATAAAATAGGTGAGGAACCTTTGGCCTTGAGGTCACAAGTGGCCCTCTAGGTCCTCAAATGTGACCCTTTGACTGAATCCAAACTTCACTGAACAAATCCCCTTAATAAAAGAATTTGTTCCGTAAACTCAGTCAAAAGGCAGCATCCAAGGAAAAAGAGGCAAAGAGGGCCTGAGGCAGGGTAATACTTATATAAGTAAAGTGAAAGGGGTGACTTGATATTACTTGGTGGAATACCATAGCTGGGAAGGGGCAGGGTAACAGAGTAGAGGAAGGTGAGCCATGGCTCTTCAGGAGACAACAGTCATTGCTATAGAGACTAAAAAACTTTTCAAGATTCCTATTGCCTAACAAATAAAACATAAATCCTTGATGCTAGCTTTAAATGTCTTCTGCAGTTGGATGCCAATCTACCTTACTAGAGTTGCCTAATAATATCTCACCAGGTCAATAAATAAAGTCTTTAGAATTTGGGGGACTATGGTGGAGCTTAGGCTTCCATTTGGGAACCCAGAGTTGTCTTCATACTACAGTGAGATTCTACCAGACAAATACCCCAAGAAGGTCATTGATCAAGATGCCATGTAGACCAACATATAACAGCATTTTGTGCATGTGTGTGTGTGTGAGGTAGCTATGAACTGAAAGCAATATAGTAGTTCAACAATATAGGTAAACAAAATATATAAACAATATATAGTAGAAACAATATAGTAAATTGAAGGAATAACTAAACAAACTGTATTACAAAAATGTAATGGGATGTTACTACACTGTAACAATTTGATGAATACAGAAAAGCATGGAGAGGCTCAGATGCACTGATGCAGAGTAAAGTTAGTAGAGACAAGAAAATAATATATACTACGTTTAAAACAATGTATGTGGAAAAATCAACAACCGAAAAATGATCCAAAGTGAATGCTACAAAATTGCAAAGAACAAATACAGCCCCTATGAAGAATTATGAGAGGACACCTCCCCCCACTTACTAGCACAGATGGGATATGTATTCAGATGTTTTCAAAGTATTGATTGATTTTGCTGATTTTTTTTTTTTGCTTCTTCCTCTTTTTCTTCTATACTTTTTAAAATACGCTTTGTTATAGGGGCTGACTCTCTGGGAATGGAGAGCAGAAGGATAAGTAGGAAATTAGGTGACATAAAGAGATATCAATACATTTTTTTTAACTACCATGAGAATAGCTTTAAAAATTAAGGTAAATTCAAGTGACTCATTTTACCATTGTATGTCAATCTGATGTATAAAAATACTTGGCATAATTCAGAAGAATGATGAAATCTTCTAACTCCTAGGTTTCATTCCAGTCTGACTTGCTTATGTCTCAGACACAGGTATGTCACCTAATTTCTCTTAACAACCAATTTCCTGTTCTGTGCTTATTGTTAATGTAATTTTCCTTCTTAATGAGAAGATCTTTCCCATACATTAATAGGCCTATGTAACCTAATGCAACAGTAAGCACCCCAACATATACAGGGGGGGCCTGCTATCACAGTTTCTTAGATCTGCATTCATAAAAGGAAAGGCAACTTTTGAGGGGTTAACAATCACTTTAATCAAGCACATGTATCATTCCTTTAACCAAGCACATATATCATTCACCTAATTCAGGGGAATTAGCACCTAGAACTTCAAAGACGATACAGAGAAATTAAAAATCAACAGACATGGCTTCGTCTTCCTGAATTTGACAGACAGTTGGACTCCAACTGTCTGAGCATAGTAACCAGAAAGGAAAGCACTGATATCTAGGTTCTTAAAGTGGGGGGAGAGGGGACTCCTTATCGACTTCCCAAAGTCCTCCTCTGACCAAACACTTCCGGTCAGTAAGCCCCAGAATCTTTATACACTTTTTAGAGCCATAGGTATCACATCCCTAGAGAACCAGTGCCTCATTAACAAAAGACATAGATCTTCTTACAAATCTTCCCAGGCCCAACAATGGCTGGGAAATACCCTCCTTAGTCATATTCAAATAGAGGCATTATACTTCTTGATTACACTAAAACAAAAACAGCAAAAGATCCTATTTTACTTGCATTATACCTACCTAGGTCACATGGAAACTGAGTCATATGGAGCTTGTGGTAAGAGGAGCTTGCTGAACAGGTGGAACAGGAAGAAGCATTTATAAACCCTGATTCTCAGCTGAATAAACGGAGTTGCCTTACATCCTGCCTCCCGCCTCATTCATTGCTTCTGAGATGAGGGTCTTGCTGCTCAAGACCCTCTACCCAAGGAGTTCCTAGGTGAAAGGAATCGTACAGGTTCTGTCTTCCATGTGGAGAGTCTGTTGTATTTCACAATTCAGAATTGCCCTGTGACATTCATGGCCACCATGGGCATTGTGAGTATTGCACTGGTGCTACAAATGGTGATGGGGATGGGATTGCGAAATATCAGACCTCTATTTGGAGACAAAAAGGTAGAGGTCAGACAGAGGAAGAAATGGATGTCCCAGGGTGGGAGGATTTGCTTTATTGCTCCCTGGCAAGAGAATAGGCCAAAGGCACAGGGCTTTGTGAAAACTGGAAACCAAGGCTACAGAAAGGAGAACCCAGAGACTTGGAAAAAATGTTTGCAGGGAATACCAGTAGAACCAGGGAGAGAAATGGCAGGAGGATGTAGGAGAGGATAGGCCTTGCTAACAAGATATTGAGTTAATGCAGAGACAAACTACAAGAGAAGAGGCTCAGATGGAAAGGGATGGCTGGTTTGCATGAGAGGCTTTTTATGCTGCAGAATTCAGACTCTCCTTTAGAAGAGCAAGCTAGAGGGTGTCTCAGGTGGTAGGAAAAGTTGTTGGTACTTTAGCTCACAAAAAGAAGCAAAAAAGTAACAAGAGAAAGGTTGTGTGAGCAGCTTCTCAGGCACCAGATTATTAAGGGGGTCTTCACAGTGTTTGGGATGGTAATTGAGGATTTTACTCAACAGGAAGTCACAGATATTTTGAGTTGCTTCACCCAAAGGATGGGATGATTGTTGGTAACTTAGATGGTGAGAATCAGTTAAAAAGATAAATTTCCTTGAGAGAAAAGAAAAAATAGCCAGCAGATTCAAAGTCAGAATAGATTGACAAGAAAAGAATTATTTACTGTTCTATTGAGAGCAGGAGTAGATTTTGGAAGAATAGATGGCATTCCAACTAATGAACTATATAAAATGTATCCAGGAAAGAAGCTTGATTTTAGACTGAGCAGGGCGATAAGAACTGCCCTTACAGATCCTCCTGAAACATTGTATCCAAGTTCATCACACCTGCAGGGAGAATGTGAGGTTGGCCAGGCCCCAGTTCAGATTAAAGAAAGAATACCTCTAATCAGAATGGCA
The DNA here is from genome assembly GCA_023548195.1 of Bettongia penicillata ogilbyi. Classification (NCBI taxonomy): domain Eukaryota; kingdom Metazoa; phylum Chordata; class Mammalia; order Diprotodontia; family Potoroidae; genus Bettongia; species Bettongia penicillata. The sequence continues at coordinate 5,731,906 of JAJHZJ010000309.1, forward strand.
ACCCTAATACTGCAAACTGGAAAACAGTAAACGAGTGAGGTTATGACAGTGGGTTCATGGACTCCAGAAGCATGGCTGACCTTATATCTCCCCTGCTTCTGGTAACTGTCTCTATGACCAATTTCAGCAGGAAGTAGCTATGGAAGAAAAGACTTTACCCCCAAGATTTTGGACCCCATTCATTTGAGGGGGTGATGATGGGGTGCTTGTGCTCAAGCCCCACCCTAAGATATTATTTTATGTATTTATTTTGTGTGAACTCAGTTATATTCTTATAAAGTTCTGTTGACACCAGTTGCCTAAGATAATTGTTTTATATGCCTATTTTCTGTTATCCCTATTAAAGTTCCATTGATACCAGTTGCCCCATTGACCTGTGTAATGGATCAGAAAGCTCTTGGAACCAAATGTATTGATAACATATTTTTTTCTTATTGTTAATGTAATTTGCTTCTTAATGGGAAGATTTATCCCATTCATTAATAGCCCATGTGACCTGCCTGGGTCACATGGAAGTCTGGGTCACATGGAGCCTGTGGTGAGAGGAGTTTGCTGAACAGGTGGAAAGGAAGAGGCAGAGCCAGAGCAGAGCTGGGAGTAATTTAGTGAGGGAGTAGTTTGAACTGAAGGATGCAGGCAAATCCCTAAGCTGACTGTGAGTGTGAGAAGAACATTTTGTTTAAGGGAAGCCTCCTTGTGGTTTGTTTAAGGAACCTGGTTTGTGGGAAACCTAGCAGGGGAAAAGCACTCATAGACAAAAAAAAAAAATCTATAAAGTTTGATGTTACTTTTCATGATACTATCAAAATCATTATTTTCTTTAAAAGCTGTGCTCTTAGCAGTTGTTTGTTTTCAAGCCTTTGGAAAGACAAACACTTATTACTACATGAGGAGGTAAGGTGACTCTCAAGAGGGCATAGTTTAAACAATATTGAAATTGAAAGATGAAGTTATATTTTTGACTGAACAGAAATCCAATTTTATTAATTTTTTTCATAATGATTTATGGCTTTCAAAACTGTTATTTGTTAGATATTTTCAATTTTTTTATTTAAACGTCATTTCAAAAGAAAAAATTGTAACATATTTACACTAAAAGATAAAATTGGAAATTTTACTAAAAAAATTAACATATAGAAGAATAGGGTGGAAAATGGTTCTTTAGAAACGTTTACAGCTACAAACGATTTTATAATTGCCAATAACCTTCCCAAAGATTTAATTGTAAGAGTTATAACTGATTATCTGAAGTGCCTGGATACACAGTTTTAGAAACACAAATTTTGATTCTAAAAAACTAAATTGGGTTCATAAAACATACTCAATTGAAATAAAAAATGTCAGTCATCTGCATTAAAAGTTCAAGAAGAATTTCCTGAGTCATCAAGCAGCACAGGTTTAAAACTTGCATCTCCAAAAAAATCGTTAAATCTATTTTGGCTTGGGAGTAGGACAGAATTTCCAGCAATTTCAGAAATGGCCCTAAACCTACTTCTGCCATTTTGTACTACATATTTCTGCAAAGCAGCATTCTCAGCATTATAAAATCAGAACATCAATCAACTCTGAAAAACATTGAAGATGCTCCACATCCTGCAGTATCAAATATTCTACCAAGATTTCATTTTTATGTACAAATAAATGAGCATATCCATCTCATTAGTATGCAAATTTGTTTTCATCCTTAATAAATGATAAAAATATGTGTACCAAAGAATTGTTTTAAAATAAATTCCTTTATGATTTATCATAAATGTTTGATTTGTACATCTATTTTATATACTTATATACCCAGGGTCACATAAAAATTTCTCAGGCAGAAAGGGGTCACAAATTGAAAAAGTTTAAAAAGTCCTGATTTAATGCATATAAAAAAAAGAACTTTGTTGTAATATATACTGCTAACAAACAGCTTTCAGATGGAATTTTGGATGGTTTGGGAGGGAAAATGAGCTGTAAATATGTGGACTTGCATCTCACTATCAAGATGGAATAATGCTTTGGTTTAATGGGAATAGTTTAATGTTATAAAGTGGTAGAGAATGATATTTTATTTATTAAAACTAGAGAAATGTGAATTTAAAAAATAGTTTCACAAGCACAAAAGAGAAGAGGGGACTTTGCTGAGACCTTCAGAATACAAGTATAACAGGTACCTCTGCTGAAAACCATATAGACATTAGGATACTGAGGTGTGATTTTTTTTTTAAAGCATTACTATATTAATGGGAAAACTGGGAAAGTTGTGAATTTTTAAGTAAAAAAGTTCATTGAGAGTCAACAGGCTCTCATTTCAGCCACTGAATAATAAAGCTGCTGCAGTAGTAAAGGAAGAGGAACCTGAGATGAGCTGAAGGAAGGCATAACAAAGAGCTGAAAAGATATTATTCTGGAGCTGTGACAACGAGAAGCAGTCAGCTAAGAGAAGGCTTCAGCTGAGCAATTCCTGATTCACTAGAGAGAGAATGAGGTTTATTGGCTGAGTTTCAGCTCCGGTTACCATATTTCACTGCATTGTCGCACCCTATTTTTTCAGTCCAAAAATTGGTTTATAATCTTTCATCGGGTAATTGTCACATGCTATAATTCCATTCATCAGGCCACATACAAGGTAAACAGAGCAGCAATATATTCACCAGTGGACGCATAAGGGGAATCTGCTGGGCAGGCAAAGCTGCCATGATATGGTAAGACTTGCATAGTACCACGCTAGCTAAACTATTATTGGTTTGCCGGCAATACATTAACATGTGAAGCATTTTTTTCTAATTATAGGTAAATATAAAACCTGTTCTGCGGCTTTAAGCTGAAAGTGATTTGTAGTTGCTGAACATCATGGAGACAGAGCTGAAGTAAGACAGTTTTCAGTGAGTCAAAAGTTGGTGCGAGACTTGCAGAAGCTAAAAGACAAATAATTCCTGCACATTTTTTGGTTCAAAAAAAGATTCAGGCAATGATTGCACCCCACTTTTTTTGCAAAAAAATTTTGTCATAAAATATGCCACAATTATGTGGTGAAATATGATATTGCCCTTCAGTACCACCTAGAGAAGGGGAAAGAAGAAGCTTTTCTTAAGGGCTTGATGCTCTCTGCTGCCACCACTGGCTTGAGAAGGAAAAACAGAGGGGCTTGGCAATGGCTTTGCAATTTCCTGAGGCAAAGTTGTGTTGATAGATACTCCATTCTGGTTAGCACAGCAGTTATGTAATAACTGGCTGGTCTGGTCTTTGTGGTCCAGAGATAGCCAGTTTATTAGGCTTTGCAGTTGTAAGACTTAAAGACAACTTCTTTTCCCATAAAGAACTCACACTTTCTAATGTCCTCTGAAAGGTGACAGCTAACTGAGTTTGTGAAGGTCATGTTCTAGAACAGAAGAGGGCCCAACAGGCTAACAATGAGATGACCAGTAGTTTTGTGTGGCATAGATGTCCAGGGGTGGACCAGTAATACTGAAGCTTGCAGTTCAGAGTTATAAGTAACCCTAAGCAAATGAGGTGTTTCTTTTTTCCTCATGTGTTTCTCTGTTAGGTTTCTACAAGTGTGTATCTACTATTCACCATATTCACTAAGTACATTAATGGAAAAGTGCAATCTGTAATATTGTGATGTATTTTATTATTTAATATATAAATATCTATAATATTTCTTTTGCCTTATTCTTAAGGAAATTATATGTATCATCTAAAAATGTCATTATTGTGAGTGGTGGTTTTATAAATAATTTGCACATTACCTTGTCAGTGGCTGGTTGTATGCTTAAAAAAAACACATTTCAGTTCCCTCTTAATGTGTTTTTTCCTCCATGAACATGTAAGATCCTCAAAAGCAGGAACTGTCTTTCTTTTTGCTTGTATTTGCACAAGTTTGTGGCATAATGCCTGGCACAAAGGAAATACTTAATAAATGGACTTGTGTCTTTTGCTGCCTACCTGCCTGCTCCACTTTTCCAGTCTTCTTATGCCTAACACCTCCTCTATTCCCTTCCCACTCTGCAATCCTGTGACACTGGCCTTGCTGCTGTTCTCCAAAGTGCTCTATCTCCCAACACCAGCCTTTTTCTCTGACTGTCCCCCAGGCCTGGAATTTTCTTTCTCTTCATCTCTACTTTCCAGCTTCCCTGACTTCCTTCACACCCCAGCCAAAATCTCACCTTCTACAAGAAGCTTTTGCTGTTCTTCCTTCATTCTAGTCCCTCCTGATCATTTCCAATTTATCCTGTTCACAGTTTGATTGGTGTTTGTGTGTTGTCTCCCCCATTAGACTGCAAGATCCTGAAGAACAGCTGTGTCTTTTGCCTTCCTTTCTACCCCCAGGGCATAGGTCCTTAACATTTATTGACTCAGCTTATTCTTACAGATAACAAAAAGGTCAGTCTTCTAACAAGAATCCACTTCCCTGGGTCTTAGGCAACGAATTATGAAGACATAACCCTAGTCACTGGGGACCAATGTGAGGAGTTTCTGTGTCCTTTTAGCAGTGGGCTGGAGGGCACAGATCTCTCTTTGGTACATGCCCCTTTCCTGTTCACACCCTGCAATCTCATCATATTGTTGGGGATGTTGTAGGGGACAGTCATCAAAGTGATGAAGTTTCTCTTGATGACACCCGATGGATCTGGCAAGAGGAGGGAAGATAAGGTCTTGTATTTACAAAAATATTTATAGGAGGCCTTTTTATGGCAGGTTAAAAGAAACTGGAAGGAAACAGTGTCTATCAAGTGAGAAAACAGCTGGGTAAACTGTAATATAATTTCCTTGTAAGAAATGAGAAAAATGAAGAATTAAGAGAAATTTGGGAAGGTTTGTGGGACTGGTGTAGAATGAAGTAAGAATAAAAAGAACAGTTTATCCAATTACCACAATATTCAAATATTAAAGTGAATGTGAGTTAATAGACTTAAATATTCCTTTTTAAAAATACAGCTCAACATTAGAGTAGAACCATAGGAGTACAAACACATCCAAAGATATCAGAACTTTGCTTAATGCAATGGATTCCAGAAGATTGCTGGTAGATAGATAGCTCTCTTCTGGCAGAGGGATGGGCTACCAGTGTAGAAGAGGGCTTGTGACATGAGATATAGACAATATGTAGATTGTTTTGCCTAATTGTACTTTTTTAAATAAGGGAGAGTTAAATTGGGGAGGAATGTCTTTGAAAATAAAAGTGAAGTTTAAAATAAAAAACCTTTTTTTAAAGAAAGAAGAAAGTAGAAATTGGAAGACATGTCCAGCAGATGGTAATGAAGGCCTGTATGAAGAGAGAGGAAATAAAACCCTAAATGAGAGTGATACCTGAAAGCTACATGTGTAAACCAATATCATTATAATCATACCATGTATATATTTACCTACACGCTAAGGTATTATTCTCCCATGATAACCTCCCCTTTAGAATGCATAGGCTTCTCAGAGGAAGGTCTTATGTTTTGCCTAGAGCTGCTCTGTGATTGTAAGTGACTAAATGCTAACTAAAAGTTGTTTTACTGCTGAGAATATAAACCAGTAATATGAACACAAAGTAGAGTGTTTAGGAAAAACCACCCCCTAGTTTTGGAGATAACATGTTGAATAACAGGAGGCATTAAGACCTTGGTCTGGTACTATATTGCTTGAGCCATGAGCTTTTCCAGAAGGTTCTTTAATAATGAGAGGCACTCTATAGGCTCATTCTGAGAAGAGATATGTTTAAAAAGAAAAGCAAGCAGTCCAAAAATATAGATTCATAGATTCATATTCTATCCTCTTTTTCTGTTCTGTTTTGTATATGGAAATGCTCATTTTATTGGGTGTTGGTTAAATTCAGAGTTTTTTAAAAAAAGAAAAAGTATTCTTTCTTTTTTATAATAAAATTGAGGGTATTGTGGAACATGAGATGTCTTCCTCACTAAATACGGTAACTTTTCTATACAGGGGCAAAAGTTCTTGAAGGTATTTAGTCAGTTTATGTTTTGTAGGGCAGTTCTAAGCTGCAGCTACTAGAGGAGATGTAAGGAATGTAAATTTGAATATAAAAGTGGAATACAGTACTACAGTCATATTTTCTTCAGGCTTTTGAAGGGTTAGCAGAGAAGGGACTGCAATTCAAGCTGTGGCCACAAGGGGGAGGAAGTAGTCCTAATGGCTATATTCTTGGAAATACTGACAAGTTGCAGGTACATAATGTGGATCAAATAATTTGAAAAAATGAAATAGCTGAGTGATGAATCCATACCCAGATGAATGAAACTTTTCAAGCAGAATAAGATATTTTATAAATAAATTTCTTGAAGAAGGTAGAAAAAGGAAGTTTGTTAGTGGTATGTGTGTGGAATGGAGGGATGGGGAGTAGTGGTGCTGTTAATACTGGATTATGAAATAGAGTCAACAAATATTTATATCTATTTGTGTTACGTGCTGTGTGCTTTATCAGTAGTATGTTCTTTAGCAAGATCTATGGAAGTCATATGGATCAGGATAGAAATCTGGGTGATCTGTTAATTTAAGAAACTAAATATTAATTCCAGATGTGGTCATGCTTTCCTATTCCTTCAAAAAGTAACTACCGCACCATCTGTTTTTCAATGAACTATTTCAAAGAGCACCTAGGGTATGTTAAAGACATTGGTCAATGGACTGTAGATCTCACACATCACACGTAAGTAAGAGGTCAAACTGTCTCAGACGGAGACATATTTTCACTTTTCACCAACTATTCCTGCTACCCCCCAAATAAAGGAGTAGTCATCTTCTGCATGTGGAATAAGGTTTTTAAAAAAGTATGCTCCATATAATTTGCATTTGTTGACCATATGCATTTTGTTTAAACAAAATCATTGCAGGGGTATGTCTTTGCAATGGTCAAGGTACCCCAACTAAAGACTTACGGATCTGCAAGTAATTTTTCAATACAAAGTAAAGTCAGATATAGATTAGAAGACATTTGGATAGGATCATGGCCAATGTTTAGAATAAAAGGGAATGGGAAGAGTAATAATAACACTGAACTGGGTTGTGACATTTGCAAAGGCCCATGCACATATTGGTGTTACCGGCTGTCCCCAGGTCTCCACTTTTCTTGGGAATGTCATGGCTAATAACTCAGCTCCTCCTATTCCATCTTTGAACTGCTTGCTTTTCTTTTTAAGCATATCTCTTCCCAGCATGAGCCTATGGAGTGCTTCTCATTATAATGTTCTGGTTGGTGGGCTTACACCTTCTAGGATCTTGAATAGGGGTGCAGGACCTCTCCAGTGCAGGTCCTGTTAATACAGAAATGATGCCCATGGGTCATACACTGAGAGAGCAGCTTCAGTTCATGGACCTTCCTGATTCACTACTGTGAACACTAAGGTAAATGGATCTCTGTTCACTTAACAGGGATCAGTCTCCTCTCCTAAATTGATTACTTTTGCTGGCAGAGCCTTTGATGTAGATAAACACTGCCTCATCTTCACAGATGGACCTGAGAAGTCAATGTGATTAGCAGCATGTGAAGCTGTTTGAACAGAAATGGTAGCCAAGACTTTTGGAGTCTGGCCTTTGACCTTGATTCTTAATATCTCTTTTTTCTTATGTGTGGGCTTCTGAGGGAGTAAGAGCCAGCACATTGTCCTATTTCTTCTCTTCACTGCATACTGGCAAAGAGAGTGACTTCTAGGCTGTGTCTACAGCGAATCCTCACTTTGCTCTACCTCTTGCCCATCTCTCTTGACCCTGGTTGCTATCCTGGATTTTCTCTGTTATGACATGGAGCTGAGCAAGGAAACAAAACTAGAGGCCTGGTTATGTAACCTGAAAATTCTTTTGTCATCCTATATTTCCCTCCCTCTTTTCCTCTCTTCCACCTCTTCTTCCCTCTACTCCTCCTTCTACTTCCTAGGAAGGTCCCTATTGATTCATGCCCCCAAAAAAGAGAAATTCCATTGTTATCCTCTTTGAAGTAATAATTACATGCCTTATATTTCCAGGATTATCATCAAGGATTTTATTTTCCTTATACAGAAGTAATAACTGATAGATTTTTATGATCCATGTATTTGATAGATTGGGGTGTATACATATATATATATATATATATATATACACACATACATACATATACACAATATCTATATAATATATATGCATGTGTGTGTATATATGTATGTTTTACTGAACTACAAATTCCCCTATAGCCTATGATAACCTCCATTAAATACCTCTCAAACAAAACTACACAGTTATTTTACAGGCTCACTTTTTCTGTTGTACTAAACCACAGTAAAAAAAAAAAAATCCCGGGATTTGGTACCTTAACAGATTTAAAGAGTGATGCAATTTCAAAAGCTGGAAGAAGTTGGGATGGGGTTCTTCTCTGTCCCACCCATTCTGGATATAAGATGGAAGAAAATGTATCTACATTGCCCCTCTCCATTCCTGTTCTAGCTTATCAGGATGGGAGTCTCTATTCTAAGGGAGTTCAACACTATCTCTTGGCATCTCGGGGCATCAGAGATTTTATTTCATCTGGGACTAAACCATCTCAGATTCCAAGCTTTACTTCTCTGAAGGCACTGGGGGATGTGGTATTTCTGGAACCTCAGAGATTGGGAGCTGAAGGGTAGGCCAGAGGTCCACTCACCCTCAACGTGAGGCATGAGTTCAGTCTAGCCCTCAGAAACCTAATCACCAGTCTTCTTTTCTCTGCCACCACGAATTGGCGCAGGTTACAAAAGTTTCAGTGCCTTTACCTGGACCTACCTTCACCATGAAGTCACTATCAAGATATATGTTAACTAGATTTGGAGAACTACGTAGGATCCTGGCCCTCTAGGAATCAGAGGCAGTGATTATCTGCCCTAACTCCTTTCTCTTTTGTCACAAGACCTTAAAGTAGTAGTTACTAAACCTTGTCATCACATATCCCATCTGTAAAAAACATTTGCACACCCCCCCCATAGGTATACATTGACTTCTCTATAAATCATGTACACATACTATTTGTTAGCACATGCATATAGTGTATATATCATTAGATTATGTGCATAATAAAACTTATACAAAAATTGATATTTTAAATGGATTTTAAAAAAGAAAGAATATTTGATTTGGAGTTTTAGTAGAAGAGTGACAAGACCAGACCTATGCTTTAGAATAGGAACATTAGCAGCTATTATAGAGATTGGATTGGATACGTGTGAACTGAGGGAGACCAATTAGAGGCCACTGCAATAGTACAAGGGAGAGATGATGAGAGCCTGAACCACAGTGGTGGCTTGAAATAAGCTGTGTAAATGGAGAGAGTGGGACAGATGTAAAAGATATTACAGATGGAAGAAAAAATAAAACTATTTGGCAACTGATGGGGTGAACATGCTAGGTAAGAAAAAGTAAGGAGCTGAAGATGACACCACATATATGAACCAGGATGACAGGAAAAAAATTACACTCGAGAGTAATAGTGAAATTAGGAAGATGGATGGTATTCTGTGCTTAGCATCAGGAAGGCCCACCTCTAACACTAACTAGCTGTGTGACCTTGGGCAGGTCATCCCTCTAGCCCTCAGTTTTCTCACTTGTAATGTGAGAGGGTTGAACTCTATCTCCAATATCCCTTCCAGCTTGAAATCAATGATCAAATGATCTTTCTGCTCTTTCTTTAGAAACTGACCTCCTGAGTGGCCGGTTTACCACATACTATTAGCTCCCTTTAAATCCCTTGCTCCGTTGGTCCCCTGATAGTCATGCCTCATCAAACACCACCCTAAGGTTACACACATTGCCCTTCTCTGATCCTAACTATGTTGCTGAATGCTCCTGGAGAAAACTATGTAATCGTGTCAACTTCAAATTCTGTAATTCCAACTGGCCCCTTACTGGTATTACTGGTCTTCTTCCCTGATTAATTCTGTACCACCCTTCCCAAAGCTATTATTCCAAACTTCTTCCTTTCTACTCTATTTGCTATATCATGCAGCCATAACACTCCCAAATTACAATTGGAAAGTGTTGAACAAAATAAATTTACAGTAAAACATAGATTAACATTACATTTTAAAAAACAAAGTCAATATATACCCAGCAGGGATTTTCAGTTTTATTTTAGTCTGACACCTCTGGCCCATGCCACCACTTTGTACAGGGAGATATAATCAACACCAGAACAAAGTCCTCAATACTTGGGAATATCCACTACATTCCTACTATATCTGCCTCATTACTTTCACATGCATATTTCATGTAAGGTATTAATATTATTTAGTAATGTCAACAAAACATTATCTCTAGTTTGGTACTGATTTATTTGATAATTCTGAAATTATTCCCACATCTGTAAACAGCAACTTCTTGTAGGTATTGTCAATTTTTATGAAATTTGGTATTCTTGAAGATTCATGATCTACAGGTGTGAAGAGTAAGCCAAAAACCTTTGAAGTCTTTCATTTTCGATCCTGGACAATGCCTTCTACATGACCTGTGTCAAAATATCACCGTCTTTCTTTCTGAATCATCTTCTTGGACCCAGATGACAATCATAATTCAAATCACAAGAGGATAACATCTAGACTGGATTATATATGCCACAATTGATCCGTGAGTCTGCTTTCATATTGAAGTCACTGTCTGTCCAAGTTTATGTTGACTTAGTTTGGAGAACTCTATCGAGTTCTTCCTATAATTTGTCTTTGACAAAAATAGTTTGCCTAAGCTGCAATTATCTCCATGAGGGTTTTAGTTCAAAGAAGATGACAAAGAATACCATGAAATGATGTTTCTTTATTGCCTTTGCTTGCATGATGAAATCAACTCTGTCAAGTCCTTTATTTGCTTCTTGGAGGAAATACCTGTGAGCTATCTCATTTAATTGTAACTTCTTTATGTCTCCTGCTTTCCTTTCTCACCTTGGTTCTCACTCTGGTCTCAAGACTTCTTTTCACTCTTAAAAATTACTGAGGACCACCAAAAAAGCTTTTGTGTTTATATCTACCAATATTTACCACATTAGAAATTAAAATACCTTAGTGTTACTATTATGAAAACATTTTTGACCTTTTGAACCTACTGAAAGGGTCTTAGGGCACCCCCAGGAATTCCTAGACCACATTCTGAGAACTTGTGTTAATGCATGGGGTTTAAGTCCTCCAATAGCACTCAAAGTTGGTGGGCAATGGATAAAAAAAAATCACATTTAGATAGCAATAATTAATTAAGGTTCATAGATGGTTTCAAAACTGTGTGATTCATTGCATTGATTCACATCAATTTTCTAGTATTCTGCCAGTATTACTCTGGAAATGGAAGGGACTACAGGACTGAGAGACATTGCCATTTTTTATCTGCTAAATGGATTGCCAAAGCAAAATGATTTTTCAACTAGTGGCTTTCTTTGAGCCTTTCCATTCTTATCTAGGCCAGGTCCTGGAGAACAGGGACAATTCTACCTCCTGGAACTGTACTAGTCAGATATTCTTGAATCTAGCACAATTTATATTAAACAGTAAGCTAATAAGACTGCAGAAGTGAGTTCAATTGGCACAGGTGTTTTATTTATACAAATATGATCCCCCAAATATTCTTTGCCTGAAACCAGGCAATCGACAGAAAGAAAAAAATAACGAGGGATTAAGTTCTACCTCAGAAATTTTCAGTGTGGGATCCTGAGTGAATGACTTAACCTTTCTGAGTCTATTACTTTATTGGTAAAATAATACTCATAATACTTCATATAATTGTCAAGGAAATTTGGGGATGATAGACTTAAGAGATGGAAGAGACCTTTTTAATAAAGTCATTTAGTTCAAACCTAATTTTATAGAAATTACTCATTTGAAGAAATTGATGCTCAAACAAGTAAAATAACTTGTTCAGAACCACAGAAGTATCTTTTCATGCCTGGAATATTCACCCTTTCCACTTTCACTTCTTGGAATCCCTAACTCCCTTCAACGTTCGGCCTAAATAAAATTTTCAGTCAATTATCTCCCCTTCTCCTTAATTACTTTGCAATTAGCCTACGTATTTATTTTCCTGCATTTGTTTCCCCGTGTACTGTAAACTCCATCACTGCTGGGATTGTTTTATTTTCTCTGACAATTCCCAGCACCTAGTACTTGTTTTGTAGCTAGGAATTAAAGAAAAAACGATTGTTGAATTGAGTGCAAAATCGAGTGCTGGGTAAACTGCAGTCGGTCTGTAATAGGCTTTATTGCAGAAGTCAAAATTTAGGCTTTTGAGTAAAAATAAAAATCATCGGTGCGGCGTTTTAAGATTACTTCGGTAGCTCTGTGAAATACAGATCATCTCTGAAATTTAACCTAAACTCCTGGAGAGCAGGGGTTGTTTAGTTTCTCTCCGAAACATTTTTAGTTTTTGTGGACTGATTGGGGTGGGCGTGGGGCATGGAAAGGCCAAAGTTCAACGGGTGTGTAGGGGCTATTGTGGCAGGAGGTAAACACTGCCTAAATAGGGAGAATGTTGATTTAAATAATCCGATTTAAGTTACGAAGGAGGGATCTACGAGGTAGGCGGACGCTGGCAGGTTGGCACCCCGGCCCTGCAGGGCAGGGGACAGAGGAAGAGCACGTTTTTGGGGTGGGGGAGGGTGCGGAATCACAAGCTCAGCTCTGCTATGCGGGGTCACCACAGCCAAGTACGGGCTCCCTGATAAGGAGTCTCCGCGACCCCTCTCAAAGCCGACCACACAGAGAAAGGCCACAGAACGCCGACACCTACTTTGCGACCCTCTTCGTCCTCTCCGGATGAATGACGTGCGACGCCTACTTCGGGCGCTTTTAAATGACGCCACAACCCTACTCTGCCGCTACAGCAGAACCGCGGAAATTCTCGCGATATCACAGCCCGGAGCGTTCTGACGGGAAGTGGGCGGGACCATGCTCCCCGACCTCCCGCGAGGTAGCTCCCTCCAGCGGCGTCTGCGCATGCCCAGGTCCTCAGCTGAGGACTGTCGGAGGTGTCGGCTAACTTTCTGTCCTAAACTGTTGGTCGGAGCGGGTCCCCGCCTTCGTCCTCCTCTTTCTCCTCCTCCGCCTCCGTCTCTCTGTCCCCGCCTCCCGGTCCTGTCCTGTGGGGACGCGGCTGGTCGGTGGCTGGTGTCCGGAGTCCAGGGCCCTTGGGGCGGGATGGTGCGGCAGAGCCAGGTGAGGACCTCAGGCGGGTCGCTTCACCTCTCTAGGCCTCAGTGTCCCCATCTGGAAAGTGAGAGGTTTGGGCCAGGTGTGACCGCCGGGGCCCCTTCCAGCTCCAGATCCGTGATCCTAGAAAATGGAGCGCTTCCTGGCTTTATTGTGACGTAGCTGCCCTGTGTATCGCTTGTTGGTGTACTGTTGCACGTTGTAAGCCCCTTGAGGCTCGCAGGGTCTTCTTTTGCCACTTTGTATCCCTGGAGCTAAGTACTGTGCCTGGCACGTAGTAGGCGCTTAATAAATGTTGATTGAGGCTTTATATGGCTTGCTTTGTATGTATTTGTATATATTTGTTTTCCCGTTACATTGTAAACTCCTCGAAGGTAGGGACTGTCTTTTGCCTCTTTGTATCCTCGCTGCTTAGCGTAGTGCCTGGCACTTAGTAGGCCATCAGTAAATGTTGATCGATTTTGAGAAAACCCATGGGTCATCAGTCATATTTCCAAACCCCTGGGCTAGACCTCTCCCCTCTCTCACGACCTCTTCCCCCCCACCCTCCAAGAAAAAGGAGAGAATCTTGTCTAAAGAAACGATGGGAGTAAAATGAGCAGAACCTTGCAAGACATTGTATGCAGTAACAGCAATGTTGAAGGAATACGTTGTATACAGTAACAGCAATGTTGAAGGGTGATCCATTGGGAATCACTTGAATGACTTAGTTATTCTTACCAATAGAATAGGATCACCTAGACAATTCCTAAGAACTCATGATGAAACATGTTATCCAGTTCCAGAGAAAGAATTCATGAGCCTGAATACAGACCAAAGCATACTTTTTAAACTTTCTTTACTGTTTTTGGGGGTTATGTTTTGCATGACCACACATGGATAATCTCAAATTGTTTTGCCTTCTCAAGGGGAGGGAGAAAAGGGAAGGAAAGAAGATGGAACTTAAATTTTTTTTAAATGTTAATTTTTGGTTACATGTAATTGAGAAAAATGAAATAGAAATTAAATGATTTTTTTCAAAGGATTGATAGGGGTGCATTAATAGGGATGACCTACTTAAATTTTAATTTTTTTTTCAAGTTTTAACTACTATCTTGGGTTAGAGGACCTAGGTTTAACTCCTGCCACTGATGCTTACTGCCTGTCTGACTTTGGGCAAATGATTTATCCTCCTTAGGACTCAGTTTCCTCATCTGTAAAAGGATATTCTCCGAGGTCCCTTCCAGTTCCTAGAGCTGTGATCCTGGGATCTGTCCTGAGATGTCTGGGGCTTCTGTGACAGACTATACTTGGGGACATTTAGAGAAAAGTCTCTTTAAAAAGCACCCCTGGTCCCTTTACCCCCTCAGTTTTGTGCAATCAAGTTAAAGTTCACCTTGCTGATTTGGAGCCAGGCTTGTGTCAGGTTGAAGTGAACCTTAACTGGCCTCACCCTGATTTTTTTTTTTTTTTGCTCCTCCAGCTCTTGTCAGTACAGCTCTGGTTCTTTACTTCAGTAAGAACCAACCCCTTTTTAACTTTATAAAATGATCGACCAGTAAAGTTGTGACTTTTGTTACAGATACTTGAAACAGTATTTGAATTTTTTAAAATGACAGGAATCATGTGTTCCCTTAAAGAAATAGACTCCATGTGTGTAAAATTGTCCAGTGATGAATTTATTTCAGTAACTTAGAACTGATAATTGTATGGTAGTTAATATTTTGCCCTGCATTTTGGAGCATTATTTAACTTCCTTAAAATGCCTTTGAATTCATGATTCCCAGAATTTCTTAGTGAGCCTGGGAATTAATTAACCTGTCTGTCCGGTGTTTCAAGTCTTCATTATGATTTCAGTCCCTGCTTCTCTCCACCTGCTTCTACCGGCTTTTGTAAATGTTAGTATTATTTCCTATGTTAATAATATGATCTCCAGCAACTGACTCACAGGACCATAGAACTTAAGAGTCCTATGAAGAAACCTTAGAGATCATTCAATCCAACCCCCTCATTTTATAGATGAGGAAACTGAGCCCCTTTCTGGTTAAAGTAATGTATCCATGAGTTATTTCACAATGATACATAAAAATTTTCACTTAGTTGGTCAGATAAAATTTTTTTAAAATTCACTTATTAGTCAAAGGCTTTATACCTTATACCTGAATGGTATAAAAATGAAAGCAGGGCTAAGATTATTGTGAGTTATTTGCTGGCAGTAAAATAATGGGTAAAACATTTCTCAGAGTTTTAAAGCAGCTTTATATTCTAGTGAAGTTTGAATTTGAAAACTTGAAGGTTTTTCTTTGAAACAGCTAAGACTTTTATTGATTTTCTCAAGGTCCAAATTTGTTGATTTATTGACAATTTTATATGTACATTTTTATTTTATAAAACTCTTCCATTCACTTTAACAGACATTTATTAAGTACTTACTGTCTGCAAAGCTCTGTGTTTAGGCAATTAAAATTATATACTTGCAAGGTACAGTAAGTTTATGGGATCCTGGGAAAGGGCACTAAACTGGGAAGTCAGCAAACCCAGGGTCTGTTCATGGCATTAATTGCATGTGACTTTGGGTACTTTTTAAGCTTCAGTGTCATCACCTGACAATTAAACTGTGCTGCCTTGAAGGACTTTTCCTAAAATTCTAAAGTTTTTTTATTTGTTTTTTTTTCTTGGGAGGAAAAATAAGACTGTGGCATGTTGTTGATGATCTTTTTCCCTCTACTCTCTGTAGGTTACTGTGTTGTATTTTGCAAGAAGTGCTGAATTAGCAGGTGTCCGTTCAGAGACCATTTCTGTGCCACAACAAATAAAGTCTCTGAAGCTGTGGGAAGAAATTGAAAGTCGACATCCTAGGTAGTTTAACATTTGTGGAATATGTTGGGTCGGTGAGGGTGGGAGGCCTTTATGTAAGGTATGGTCCTAAGTGCCATCTCTCCATTTCCAGAGTAAGGGAAATCCTGAATAGTGCTCGCTGATAGCTTATTCAGTGTTAACAGGGTAGACTGGACTTTACTCAAGAAGTCATTTTCTGCTGATGAGACATATGGTTCTTATAGTCTCCAGAGAATAAAGAAGGCATTGTGGCATACTGTAAAGAGTACTAGGAGTACCAGGTGTTAGAGGGTCCTGAGTTTGTGTCAAATTAGCTGTATGACCTTTGGCAAGTAACTTAACCTCTCTAGACTTCAGTTTACTTTTCTCTGAAATGAAAGAGTTGGACTAGATGATCTTGAAGGTACATTCCCATGGCATAATTCTGTGTGGTCATATCACCAATTGACACAACTGCTTTTCCCTGGTACAGATGAATTAAGTAATTTTTGTTCCTGATTTTACAAATACTCTTTTTTTCCTGTTCTTGCCCATATTTCTGTTGGTCACAAGGCTACTTTTTGTTACCATTTATGCATTTGACAGTGTGGTATACTGCAAGTTCTCTCTCTCTCTCTCTCTCTCTCTCTCTCTCTCTCTCTCTCTCTCTCTCTCTCTCTCTCTCTCTCTTCTTTTACATAGGCAAGTTTGAGGACATCATCCTAGAGCAGGACAGTCATTTGCTATACAAGGGAGAGAGGAATACCTTGTGGACTTCGATCCTGACCAGTAAACAGATTGATCTTAAATAGTATTGATAATGTATTTTTGCTTATTGTTAATGAAATTTTGCTTCTTAATGGGAAGATCTATCCCATCCATTAATAGGCCCATGTGACTTTTAAAAAAATTCTGGAGTTATTTCCAAATATTTCCAATTCCTACAACAAGTTCCTATAGTCCTATCTCATACAAAATGTGTAAAATTGACAGCTAAAAAAGTGAGTGAATGTGAGCATTTAGGTTTAAGTCTCTGCAAACATGATATAAAAAATAGTATGCACTAAGTTGGTTTTTAACTGGTAATTGTTTTTTCATGCTATCAGTTTTCAAGTGTGTGTTTTTTTTTCTGGTTAGACATAAGAGTTAATATGGTACGGTGGAAATACAATTGATTTTGGAGTCAGGAAAGATGGGTTTGAATGCTGGTTTTACTGCTTTTTTTACCAGTGTAATTTGAGGAAAATGTGGTGTTTTAATTAGCAAACTGCTCCAAATTCTATAAGCCATATTAATTGCAACAAATCTTGTTCTGAAAATTTTTAACAAGTTTTTGTACTTTTCAGACTTGAAAATTTTAAAGTTGAAATATCAAGAATTTAAAGACATCAGAAAACAAAGCTTACTGCTGCATTTTACTTTTTACATTATTTCATTTCTTCAGATTTTGAAAACATTAATAGTTGTAATAACTTTTGGACACATAAATTATTTTTGTACTTATTCTGTAAGGTAATTTTAATCTTAATATAGATACTTAATATAGATATTTTAATGGAGAAATTCTATGGAACCATATTATAGTTTTAGTGATGATTAATAGATTTCAGGAGAGAATAACATGTACATGTAGCTACCTCTATTTAGAGTCAGACTAAATGAGTAACCTGGGGTCAAACTTAAACCTTGCTATTTTGAGTTTGCCTGCCATTTCATAAAGCTAAAAAAAAAGAAAAGGTCCTTCATGTGCCTGATCATGTGGAAACACCATTGGCCCTGTTCAGAAGGCAGCTGCTATAGAAGAGGTGCTAGGAAATCTTCCTTTCCTCTGGCCTAGTATATATCATCTTCAGCAAATATTTTTTAAATTGTTGTATTACACACATAAAGGAGGCAGAGTGGTATATTGATTAGGAACCTGACCTTGGAGTCAAGAGAATCTGTCTCACACATGTATGACTTTGGGCAAGTCACTTATATCTTAGTGCCCTAGAAAACTGTTTGAGACTAAGGTATAGATGAGTCACTGACCTACAAGACAAGAGGATGAAATCACAGATGAAGACAAGAAAAAGACACTGTAGTAAACACTGACTTGATCACTCAACTATTGGTTTATTAGCAAGCTAATCTTTTTGGTTAAGTGGGGAGAGTGGTGAAAGGCCTTAACTGTTGGACTGAAAAGGTCAGATCTTTTTTACTCAGAACATGAGTTGAAAACTTGCTTGGCAAGCTTCCAGATGACACCCAACAAAAATGGCATTTATAACACTATACTTGACATTTGAGGATACAACAGAATTCCATTGTAACAGCCTGGGACATACCAAGTCAAATCATATTCCCCTAAATATATCAATAAAAAAAAGTTCAATATAAATATGTTTAAATCTTAACTTATGATGTTATCAGTATATAAAAGTTATGGAATACAGGGATAAAGTATTCTGTTTCCACTATGTATAGAAAGGGAAAAAGAGTAATTTTGAGGAAGGAACTTGCTGTTTTGTTTTGAGTTCTCTCTTAAAGTCAATTTAGCCCTTACAAAGGGAGAGTAATGTGTAACGTAACATCATTTACTGCGTAGTTTAATTTTATTTTTTTCTTTTAACCTTTTTCCTTCCTCTCTCATGAATGGATCAATTCTTGTTTTTTGTGTTTTATTTTTTTCATTTTTCTATGTACTTCTTGCCTCTGTTTTTAGAATAATAAGTATACCTACTATGAAATGAATTTTCATATTTTGGATTTTGAGAAGAATGAAATTTTAATTGTTGGTCTTGGAATCTTATTTGTCACAACTCAGATAGCTTCTTTAAAATGATGGTCTAGCTTTTCTGTTTTCTTCAGGTTAGCTGATGTAAGAGATCAAGTGATATTTGCTGTTCGTCAGGAATATGTCCAGCTTGGAGATCAACTCCTCTTCCTGCAGTCAGGTGACGAAATCGCAGTTATTCCCCCCATTAGTGGAGGATAGTAACTCTGGGCCATTGGGGTATGTATGGTTTCTACTTGTTACTAGTGTCACATAGAAGAAAAATATATGAGAAAACTTGTTAGCAATTCTCTTGGACTTGCTGGGTTTTTTTTGTTGTGTGCCTAGATCAGGTATTTTTATTCTGAGATGCCACATTAATATCAATCTGAAGCATTCATGCATTGTGGAATTATATGGGTGGGGAACCTGCTTCCTCGAGGCCACATATGACCCTCTAGGTCCTCAAGTGCAGCCCTTTGGCTGAATCCTTTAATAAAAAGATTTGTTCTGTAAACTTGGACTCAGCCAAAAGACTGCTCCCAAGGACCTAGAAGACCACATGCTGCCTTGAGGCTGCAAGTTCCCCACCCCTGAGAATTTCTAGAACAAGAAGAAATTTCAGAGGGCATCTTGTCTGTTTCCCTTACTTTACAGATAAGGAAACTTGAGACCCAAGGAAATTAATTGACTTGCTTAAGGTCATAGAGGTGACAGTCATCAGATATAGAATTTGAACCTAGGTCTTCCAACTGTAGTCTCATTGCTCTTTATCTTGTACCACACTGCTTCCTGTTTGGGTTCTGTTTTTCATTCACATGCAAAATTGAAATCTTACATGAACTGTGTGTAGTATAAGGTGATCACTTAATGTGTATCTGTGTACCAGCCTTGGCCTAATGTAGACAGGAAAAAGGTGACCTGGTTTATAACTTTGTTCATTTCAAAGTTTAGAACATTTTATTTTATTTACATCTAAACAATTACCTTCAAATGTGATAGTTATATAAAATATGTACATACACACATATGCGTATGCATACATATGTATATGTATATATTTTCATACATATAGCATTGTTTATCTTTCTGGATGTATATCTGAAAGAATATTTCATACATATTAATCTGTTTCATTTTTACAATTTAAAAAAATGATTTCTGAACTTGTGTTACATAATCTTGGAACTAGCCATAAATGATTCTTGCAGTGGTGTGGTCCATTTAAGGAACATATATTATGGCTGTGGAAAATAAACTGTATTTTAAAGTTTCAGGCCAAAGATTGGTCACTGATTATGGTTCTTTAAAAGAAAAAGAGGTGGAAAGAAAGTATGGTGGTGAATTGATTGTAGCTGCACTTGCCTATATCTTCTAGGCCTTTGCTTTGGTAATCAGTATGGAAGAAATTTTTCTTTCCCTAAATATATAGCCAGGATTTTGCCAGGATATGGTACAAGTTGTGGTCATGACTTGTCCTGTAATTATCAGCTTGTTCTTCCCTTCTCACTACAACTAAAACCCTTTGGGACTGAGTACGAGAGCAGCTCCATTGCAGGAGAGCAAGGGTGGGGGGATGGAGACAGCTGACTTCAGGGTCAGGGTGTGCATAAAAGGATTGTATTTGTTAGATGCGGTGATAAGTGACCCTTACCCTGGCAGGTGATAGTGTGGCAGTTAGGGAAATTGTGGAGTAGGAGGAAGTAAATCATCAGAGTCAATTTGTTTATCCTTCCAGAGATTAGAGGGCCTGTAGGAGAGATGCTCTCAGCAGGACCACCTTGAAATTTAAGGTCCTTGAAGACCAAGATTGGAGTTGCAGAAGGATTCCTGTTTTCAGTCCTGTTGCCTTGAGCAGGTCATATCACTGCTTTGAGCTTCACTTTCCCCAACTGTAAAATGGGGATAATAATATCTCACAGAGTTGCTGTAAAGAAAGTACTTTGTAAACAGCATAGCGTGACGTAAATATGAAGCAGTTCTTTTACTGTCATCATATTTGACTTTACTCCTGCTATTTCCTACATGAACTCTCTCCCAAAGCATAACTCAGTGCATTAGTAAATGCATGATGCATAGTTAGCCTGTGTGCTAGTGACTTCCAGCCTCAGTATCCAGCCCGTTCCACTTTATCTAGTATCTCACTTTATCTAGTATCTCACTTGTTTTTCATCTTCTGATACTTGCAAAGGGAAGGAAAAGGTTGGTGATAATGCTTAGTGAATTCTGGAAATATTTTTGCTTCTAGGGAATCTGTGAGTGCAACTGAAGACAAACCTAAAGATGTAATCAAAATTACCACTGAGAAGCTCTCAGTAGATGAAGTCTCACAGCTGGTGATTTCTCCTGTTTGTGGAGCTGTGTCTTTGTTCATGGGTGAGTTTTAATTTTCACATTTTTCTAAGTAGCATAAGAACAATCCTATCATCTGATGGTTCTGCTTCTGTTCAGCTGAAACATGACTTCTTTGTCAAAATATTCAAAGTTTACTAATAAATATTCTGACAAATGTGATGTTAATGAACTTATTTGTTTAATATTTTATTTGATATTTTAGTAAGTTCTAAAAAACTCCAACTCAAATGCTGATATGTAAGAATCAGGAAAAAAATGTACTGTCATTATTTGGAATTTTTGTATTTTTCTCTTAATGTTGAAGAAAAATTATCTTATTTTTAGAAACAATATAGTAGCATAAATTATTTTCTTTTGAGTGTTTAATATCATCACCTAGTTCCATAAGAGGAACACTGTTTCATTCCTCTGAGTGAAATAATTTTGTGTAGTTTGGAAGACTATGATAATGATTCCATGTTTAGTTTTTTCTTTAAATCTGAGTCTATTGATAGTCAATTAAATTTTCTACATAGTCTCTGGAAGGCTCTTCAATTAATATTGGACTGAGTCAGGTTATTCTGTGGAGAAAAAAATAATTTTTCTTTCAATACATAATATTTGTATTTTTAAGGAAATATGTGATTTGTCACCGGTTAAATTTTTTTTGTTCTATTTTAGGGACTACAAGAAATAACTGTGAAGGGAAAAAAGTTGTTAGCTTAGAATATGAAGCATATGTGCCAATGGCAGAAGCTGAAGTCAGAAAAATATGTGTTGCTGTTAGACAGCAGTGGCCAGTCAAGCATATAGCCGTGTGCCACCGGCTTGGGTGAGCTAGGTCTCTTTTCATCTTTGTCAATTTTACTGCCATTTGCTGCTGTTTTAAAACTTAAGTTGATCTAAGTGTGGAGTATGTGACACAATAATATTTCAGTGAAGCAATATCAAGGGAGGAAGATATATATATATAGTAAAAATCTGAGCACAGTTGTGATAGATATTTCACCTTTGGCTTTCTTTTTAATTTTTTTCTTTTTTTGCTTTTTCCTTTTCTTGCCAAATACTAAATTCATCAGCATAGTTTATTCCAGACTTTTCTGCACATAGTATGTCTTAGCATCAATAACATTGTTGTGCTCTGTCTGATAGCAGTAGGAATTAGCAAAAGTATGCACACATACACACTCATACATACATGTGTATGTATGTCTGTATACACACACATATTTATGTAGGACATACTTAAAATTCTTGAAAATTTTCAGTTACCCATGACCTGTGAGTCTAATGGACCAGTAACTTCAGACTTTTTTCTTTTCTTTTTTTGAAGAATCACATTGTACTTTTTACAGATCCTGCTTATCATGCCAGCTATTCTACTTAAAGTGAAGTTTCTGGAGGACATTTAATTTAATTAATATACTTATACAATTAAGAGAAATGGTAAAGAGGGTAAAGGAACTGGGCAAAAAAAAGAGAAATGGAGTTTCAGGTTTTCTAGGGGGTCTGTGAAATGGGGTCTGTGTTTATTAGCAGTTACAATGTACAGTGAATTTTAGGTAGAAAAGATTTTCTCTACTCAGATGTACCATATAATATTCAACATGATGTGTTTGATTCTTTCTCTTCTCTAAAAGATGGGATAGATGTGTAGCAACAAATTGGCTCAACTTTTCCCATTTGGATGCAACTTTGGTACAGAATATAGTTTCAACACTGTGTTTAAGAAACGTGATATTCTTATAGTAAATCCTATTTATAAGTTGTATATTATCCTTATTACTTAAAATACAAGTTGATCAAATTTATTTTTAAAAATTTTCTCCTGCCATCTTATTTCAGCTTAGTTCCAGCAACAGAAGCAAGTGTGATCATTGCTGTGTCTTCAGTTCACAGGGCTGCATCTCTTGAAGCTGTGAAATATATTATTGATATGTTAAAAGCCAAAGTTCCAATCTGGAAAAAGGTAAAAAACTTGATGTCTGACTTTGTCATTTGAACATATTTATATATACTCAGGAATATAAAGAATTTTACTCCTGAATTTTGTAGCATTATGTATGCTAAAGCATCCTTATCACCTTAGGGCTGATCTATTGCAGTTAGCTTCCTGAAACACTGATCCCATCATGTCATGTTTCTCCCTTATTTACAAACCCTAAAATGTGTAGGATAATGTCAGTATTTCTTATCCCGGCATTCAAGGCCCTCCACATTCTATTCTCAATCTGCCTTTTCAACCTTATATTCTGTTACTTCCCTTGTGAATTCTTCACTAGCCAACCTGGTCTATAAACTGCCTTACTAACTGTATGTTCCCTTGGCTGGGATGTTATCCTGTCTTCACACTGTTTTTGATTTTCACACTTTTCCCCTGACTACTCAGACTCAAATTAATCTTTCCTTCGAACTCATCCTCTTGATATATTTTAATTTGAAGAATTTATGTCCCTTGAGAGCAAGAGCCATTTATCATATCCCTTATGGTACCTGAAATATATATACTCTGTGTGTGGGGTGGGGGTGGGTGTCTATCATTTCATTGTCTTAAGAAACTCCCTCTCCCAATGCAAATTGTCACCCTCTCTGAAATTTATAGTTGGAAGATGTTTTCTGGACAAAAGGTTAAATGGTTAGTATGTGTCAGAAGCAAGACTGAAACCAGGCTTTCTTGACTCTGGAGTCAGGAAGTAGTAGCTTTCAAGTCACTTTCTACTCCATGGTGCTTGTTTGCAGAAGATTTAAGTCCTATTTGAATCTTATACTAGGCCCTCAAGAAATTATTTGATTCATTGACTTTGTGTTGAATTGAGCTAACAATATTTTAGGACTTAAAAATGATATTTCCCTATAGAAGTATTGAAATGCTCAATATACATTGATTTTATACACACACACACACACACACACACACACACACACACTTCAATACATAATTTATATAATTCAGTATACATTGAATTAAAAATTAGCAACTAATTTTAATTTTTTTTTTAACTTTCTCCATTAACATGAAATATGGGCTTTGCCCACATCATAGATACTGAGACTTACAAACTCCTCATATAACATTTTCCTTTTCTGATTCCAGGTTATTTTTTTTTCATTAAGGAGGAGATGAAGCTATTCTAAATCTTCCCTAACCCTCTCCAATCCTTCCACATACACATACCCATTGTATTAAATAAAAAGTTGCATTCTTTTTTTTAAAGTGAAGTTACTTTTAAAACTCATTAAAATACATACCCTGCAGTTTTGAGTAGATAATAGCAGTAAGTAGGGAAAAATGTATCAAGACAAAGATACAAAGATGCCTGTTCACAAAAAAAACATTTCACCAATAGTAGGGCCACTATTACAATGGATAAGAAGGCAGATTCTTAGCAACCAATTCACTACTAATTCACATTATTAATTTATACTTTCACAAAGACTTTAAATTATGTTTTTTGTTTTGCTTTTGTAGAATTCTAGGAGAAGACTTGGTCTCTATTAACTTATTTTGATGATTTTTTAAGGAAATCTTAGGTACTTGACTATATAAAGAGAAACAAGGTTGTTTCTTTGAACATATATTTCACTTTTAAATATTGTAGTAAGTGACTCCTTGAGTATTGCTTAGTCTTAAAAATAATTTTAGTCCTATCCATGAGCATTCCCTGTCCTGTGACCTTCTAGGTAGGTTATAATCTTTATTGTAGCTGTATAAGGGATTCTAGATTTTATATTTTTTTTGTTTTTCCTGATCCCATGGGAGAAATAGACAGGAAAGTAAGATGCTCATATCCTTTCTTCTTATTTATCTCAGTAGATGAAATATGGGAGAGAACTTCTAATAGCCATCTGAGACAATACATCTTGAGAGAAATAATTTTATTCAGTTCAACAAATAACAAATATTCATTAACTACCTCTTATGTGTTAGGCATTGTAAACAAATAGAGCATTCCAAAGACAGATGTGCTGTTTCTGTTATTAAATGATTAAGCTGGGCCACCAGAGTGTAGAAAATGAGGTTTGACCTAACATAGAATTTTGAGGTTGACATTAAATTATCAGTGGAAACTTGACCTAAGCAAATGGTGTTTCTTGAAAATATGGGTAGTAGAGTGCTTGGAAAGTGATATTGGAAGGTGATGGGAAGTGATCCTGGAAAAAAAAGACAAAATAGAATATTTTAGAAAAATGCTTGGGGAGGACTAGATGCTGCCCAGGCAATGTTGCGTACCAAAAGTGTAGTGTATTTGGAGTCGGAAGGTAATGGCTCAAGCCTTTTCTCTTCTTTTTACTAGCTATTTGATTTTGAGTAAATGATGTAACTTTTTAGTCTGATATATAGGCTATGTAGAACAAATTTTATAAATATACAAGTGTTGTAAAAGTGTGAGCTGTTATCATTAGCCAGAAAAGCCAGTGATAGTACCAAAGAGTTCATCAGTTCCTTACTAGTTCAATTTTAGCTTTCTACTCTTGTGTAGTATAATAGGAGTCTTTCCCTATTGTAATTTCCCCTTAGGATTTATTTAGTCAAGAATGAAAGGGATTCTTTTACTTTGCAAGTAGTATTCTGTCTTTGCTGATAGGTTAAATTTTGGGTCAGTGCTTAGATGAAAGCCAACTGACATTTTGACTAAATATCTTTGAAAATATGGAAAGGAGTGTTATCAGATCAAAAAAAGGTGTTGTTATAGGAAGAGGGACCCTGTTGTTTAACAGTGCTGTCAAAGATAGAAAAGATAGAAACAAGAGCTTCCAAAAATCAGTTCTTTAAGAAACTGATAGTAAAAAAAGTTTTAGTTAGGTTGTTGGCATGTACCATGATTTTTCACAGAGGAGGAATATAATTTTGGTCTGTAAGGGGCATAATCCCATTGAGGCTGACTCACTCCTTCCTTCTGCATGTAAACCACTTCCAGAGAGGACTTGGTTGGTCAGCAGAGAGAGCAAGAACAGAAAGAGTGTTATGCCCATATTCCTCAGCTAATTGTAGCATAATTAAAGTTTGTGTTCTGAGAACAGAAGGGGAATAGAGATCCCTATAGCAAATACCTCTTATTTAACAGAGTGGAACAAAGAGTTCACAGATTTAGAACTGGAAGGGATTTTAGAGTTCACCTACTTCAACTCCTTTGTTTAATAGATGGCCTGTTAAATGAAGCCTTGGGAGAAAAGTGGATTGGATTAAACAAATAGAAAATAAATGGCTGAGCCAGAATTTTCAACCCAAATCCATCCTATCTTAGATTTAAAGCAATCTGCTAATCTGACTATTGATAGGGAAAACTCTTCTGTTCAGAGAAAAGTAATTTAGGTTGTGATGTTGTATTTTGGGTACCCTTCTAATCCACCTGGGAATCTGTATCTCTGCATCTTTAGGAAACAATCATCTTGATTTGCTGTGGCCAACTGTGTGGAGAAGCATCCTTGGAACTTAACTAGACTAAATCTTAGATAACAGACATAGAATGTCACCTAATATATACTTCAGTCCTTTCCAGCTTGGTAGGACCTGCTAGAATTCATACTTTGACATATTCTTGGAAATTAATTTCCATTCACTTTATTTGTAATGAGAAGACACCAGAGCAGATTTTCAGTGGATACTGAAGAATTTAAGTAATAGCTTTTTCTAAAAATCAAAATTTATAAGTTCACATGAAACAGTAGAATTTTAAATGACTATTTTAGTATGGCTATTTTATTCAGAACTTTTACACTTATTGTGAGGAAAACGCCATTTTAAAAATCATTTTCTTAATTTTAGGAGCTATATGAAGAAGAAACATCATCTTGGAAAAGAAACAAAGAATGCTTTTGGACAAAAAAGGACTAATTTTTACTAAAGGAAAATTTAGAACTTTAACAGCTGCTCCATTTACTATAATTTTATGTTGTTTTCCTTTATTTCTGAGCCTTTCTGATCTTTCTGAGGCACTGTGGTAAAGTGGACAGAGTTGGACTTCATATCTAACTCTTATTAGGTGTTTTGTCTATTGCGAAGTCATAAAAACCTCTCAGAATCTCATTTTCCTCTTCTTTTAAGCAAGTATGGTATTACTTAACTTACAGGGTTATGAGCAGGGAAATGTTTGGTAAACTTTAAAATGCAATGTAAATTTAAATTTAACTTAATTCAACAAGGTCATGATATTTGGCCAAAGGCAGATTCTCTTATAGCATACCACTGAGACAGCAAGTCTGGGGGGAAGGGGAGGGTGTGTTTAGGAATAAGAGAAGTTGGAAGGAATAATGACATGATTTACATTTAGGGAGTGATAAGAATATGTTCTACTACCAAGCTAATTTTGTTTGTGTTTACAGGTATGTGCCTCTCCTTCCCACTTACATATACTTCCTCCTAGAAGATCAGTATTGACATAGGTATTGGTATGGGGGCCCCAGTATAGTTATTTTTACTGTATTGATTTCCAGTATGAAACCAACGAGAAGAGAAATTTAGAGTTGAAATAAATGTTTCCATCAGTCTTGAGAGTTCAATGGCTTTTGTGCTTTTAATACTTAACTTCCAACCAGGTATAATCACATAGATTATAAGATTATAATCACATAGATTATAAGATTATAAAAAAATATATATGTAATAAAAATACATATCCATCAATTCCTGTGGCATGAAAGGTCAATTAATTTTTTCAATGAATATAATATAAATAGTTAATGTGTTATGTATGTTCAGGAGCTTCAGAGTTCTTTCTTACCACAGATCAATTCAAGTACATTTTTATTGATTCATTCTCAATTTTATATGAATTTTAAAGCCAGTAAATTAGTCATAAAATAAAAAAAGTATTCATTAACTATTCCTTGTGTTGATGTCTGTCATTCAAAATTGGGCTGACTGATTAAGAACTAGAAAT
Organism: Bettongia penicillata ogilbyi; assembly: GCA_023548195.1. Classification (NCBI taxonomy): domain Eukaryota; kingdom Metazoa; phylum Chordata; class Mammalia; order Diprotodontia; family Potoroidae; genus Bettongia; species Bettongia penicillata. The sequence goes on from JAJHZJ010000309.1 coordinate 5,759,784, forward strand.
GAGTAGAATTAGAAAATGATTTATAACAGCATTGTAAAGAAAAACAGCATGAAAAAACTTAGGAACTGTGAACACTTCTAAATGCTTAAGAACAATGTATTGCAATGCTCAACCGGGATTCCAGAAAATTACCTCTTGCTGCCCACCTCCTAAGAGAGGTTATGGTTCAAGGTTCAGAAAGGGACATTTGTTTCTGTACACAGCCGATGTGGGAATTTGTTTAGCTTGATTGCAGACTTGTTACAACTATTTTGGCGTGTGTGTTTTTTCCTTAATGGGGTTGAGAGGGGAGTTGAGTGTGAGAGGAAAGGTAGAGATAAGAAAGAAAAGAGTCATTGAAGCATTAAAAAATTATAGAAGGAAACTGAAGAAAAGCCAGAAGAGAACTACAGACAATCAGGTCAGTTTTAAAAGTGACATACTGAACTTAGTATAGAAAAAAAAAGAAAGCTGTAGTTTGTGGCTTCATATGCTATCTTTTTTCTCTTCTGTTTTGTATATGAAAATACTCATTTTATTTGGTGGTCCAGAAATAAAATAATAAAAGTAAAAGATTAAATTGAGCTCACTCTAGGCAAAGAGGAAAGCTACTTTCAGAGATCCTCTGACAAATGATTTTGTAAAATTTTCAGCTTGAAATTTGCCTATTATGCTAATAGAAGTTAAAATAACTAATGGAAAATTTTGATGTCATTGAATGAATCCAAGTATATATAATACATGGAACTCATATATTAGATGGTAAGTCTAGAGTAGTCCCTGAGAGAGCCAGTTCTACTAGGAACAATTACTTTGTAATTGATTAGGTTTTACAATAATTTCACTATCTTCTTGGAACTATTAAATGAAAGTAGAAGATGAGCTGTGATTATTTATTCAGTCATATGTGTGTAAAAATAAGGGATGTGCTTAAGTAAGATCCACTATCACGGCCCAGCCTTTGAGAACTCAGGCATATCCATGCTACAACCTAGCATTGGAATAGGACTTTTTAATGGAAGAAAAGTCAATAATTGTGGAAGTTGACTGTAAATTAAGATGTTTGCCTTTTTGGTTTCTGTACCAGAGAAAAGAATTGTAGGATTATAATTTTTCATGTCTATTATGCCATTGTAGAAGGATCAGATAATATGCCCTTAATATGAATACTTCAGTAGAATCATAGGTATTTTTGAAATGTTCTTTTGTTACTCAGAAATGTTTAAAATGTTTTTAGTGACTTCTTTATCAGTACTTCCTTTATTTTAGTCACCATATTTCTAAAGAATGTCATCAATAAGCAATCTTTGCTTCAATCTGGAACAAATGAACACTGTCAATTCTCTGTGACATGTCCTTTGGTTAAGTCTGTTTAACCTTAGCCCTGCTAGGATAATAAGGTCCTTAACCACAAGGACTGCCTTATTTGATATTGGTAACCTGAATGCTTTGCATAAGTACATGCTGTGAGTTATATTATATTATTATAATATTATATATTATAATTATACATATATAATTAATATATAATTTTATATATTATATATTATAATATTATATCAAATATTACAGGAAATTTCTGGAATCAGTGGTGGAATCTATAGCACCTGGAAATATTGCACTGAACTTAGCACAGCTATCTACTGTCTTGGGTGGTTGAGAAATAGAGGTTTACTGTGATGCCAACATTGTCAAAGCTGCCTTCTGTTCCCTAGTACTTTCATTTTGAGAATGAGAAGCACAAGTCTGAGTTGTTTAAAACTTAAATATTCTTTAAAATATAAAAACAGCAAAAGACTACTTAACCTTTGCCCTAAATGTCTGGGAATCTCAATCTACAAGGTAAGTACAGAAGACACTGACTCTGAAAATCAAAGTTCCTATCAAAATAGATATTCACAATGACTGTTTTTATAGAATTTCAAATTGGAATAGGACCTCAGAAATCAACTAACTGGACCTTTCTATTTCAAATATGAAGAAATAGACCACAAGAAAATTATTTTCCTCAGTACAGGCAATAACAGGTGTGGAATCTGAACCAAAGTTCTGACTACAAGTCCGATAATTTTTCCACTCTGTATCAACAGCCATATGAAAGCATGCTCTAAATTACAAACATAACTTTTTAAAGTCATGTTTAGGATAACTCATTTTACCTCACATCCATTAGATTTGAAAAAGTAAGCTAGAATGGTAATTGTTGGAAAAGTTACGGGAGGACAGGCATAATAATAAACTGTTGGTGATGTTTCAAGTTAGTCCAACTATTCTGGGAGGAAATGTAGCTTTTTTATAAAAGTCCATAAGCTGAACACACAGTGAAGTCAACATCAAGCATTTTACCCTGTAATATTTGCGGCAGCATTTTTTTTTTTTTTTTTTGTGGTAGCCAAGAACCAGAAGCAAAGAGGGTGCCATCAGTGATGTAATGGACTAAGGAGTGACTATTGAAAGAGGTGTATGTAATGAGATTTTACACTGTAAGAAATAACTGTGATAAAGTTCAGAATTTGATTAAACTTGCATGAACTGAAGTGGAGGAAAGCAGAACCAATATAACTGCCCAAAGATTGCCATAATTAATGTGAAGGAAAATAACAGTGAAAAGCTTCAGAACTCTGATCAGTGCAGTGATCTAGTAACTTCAGAAGATCAAGTTGTTGTTGCAGGGAGATAGATCATACCTTTTCCATGTATGAGCTACCCCCAATGCCTGATACCATCTGACTTGCTAATTCCTAGGGAAGCAAGAACACTTCTTTTCATCTCCCTTCTATGACTTGGTGTCAGGTCTCCCCATTTCCTGTCTCTTACAGGCTTCCAAGTAGTTCTGCTTTGTAGAGCCTTAAGTTTCTGGAAAATCTTATAGCTTGTATACCTTAGCTAGAACATTTTTGTTATGGGACTCTTGGTCCTCTGCGACACAATTTCAACTGAAGTAGCGGCTTTTTTGTGGAAACACTTTTCCTGGATGTATATGCCCATTTCCCATTTTGAGACCCTTCCCCTTTTTCTTTCCTTAGTCCCATTCTGATACATAGTCATGGAGTATGTTAGAGTAAGTTAAACTTCATGGTTTTCACTCTAAACCAGAAGCCATTGCTGCAATGTAGTCATGTAATTAAGGAAGTTCTCCAGCAGAGGGCTGTACAGTCACAGTTCTACAGATGGAAGATCATCTTTTTATTTTTTAATAGAAGGAACAACAACAAAAAAAGGTTAACAAACATTTTTAAGTTAGGGTGACTCATAAGAAGATGACGCCATTGAAAGATAAAGAAAAGGACATATGAAATCAGGAGACTTTGCCAGGGTAACTGGGTTTAATTTCAGCCCCAGAAACTAAAGAACCATGTAGTCTTGCACATATCACGTAACCTTTTGTTGCTTCAGTTTCCACCTCTGTGCAAAATGAAGGTAATATCACTTATACTAACTTCAGGACAGGGATATGAAGGGAAAGCACTGAAAACCATACCATATATACCATATATATTATTTAAATTTAAGCATTGAAAAGGGGATAGTGTGGATTAAAAGAATTTTCCACTAAATCCTTACTCAGCAGCTTAAAGTCAGTTGTAATAAAATTTTGTGTTGATGTATCTTCTTCTAATGTTTTAGGGTTTAATGTCACTTTTTGTACAACACCCTTGTGAAACAGGTAACACAAATATCCCCATTTTATAGATAATTCAAGGTCAGAAGGTGAAATGATTTGCAAAGCATTCCACAGCCAAGTGTCATAGCTGTGTTTGAACTCTGGTTTCACACTGGAAATAAAATAATTCATGGACCTTGAGGTTAGAAGTGATATGAATCAGATATATAAATCTGTGAAATGATTGGACAGGCATTCGTTAAAGGCACTGTGCCAGGTTTTAAGGATATAAAAGATAGAAGCTCTGGGGAATTGGGGGCCAGAGAAGGAAGTTGTGGTGTAGGCATTCAATTTTTCACATATTAATAATTCCTTATGGTATAATATATTCCATTATATATATATATACCACAGTTTGTGCAGTGCCATATCTTAATGGCATCACTGATGTGAGTGGAGTCACTGGGCAAAAATTGTCATACCTTTTCCAGTAGAAATGGGAATATAATAATAATAAATAATAACTCATTCAGATAGTGCTTACTGTGTGTCAGGCACTGTGCTAACTGCTTTTTACAATTTTTATCTCATTTGATCCTCACAACAACCATGAGAGGTAGATGCTATTATTATCCTTTTTTACAGATGAGGAAACTGAGGCAAACAGGTCAAGTGACTTACCCAGGATCACACAACTAGTAAATGTCTGAGGCTGGATTTAAACTCAAGTCCTCCTGATTGCAGACTGGGCACTCTATCCACTGTGCCACCACTATATCCCTAAACTCAAGAGTGAACTGTCATGGTAGATAGCCTTTTGGGTAACTAGAAAAATAACAGAGGCAATAAGTACCCTTGGCATGAACTAAGATAGCACTTCTTATATTCTGTGACTAAAAACTTGTAAGTTTCTTTTTAACAAAATTGTCTTCCTATTTACAAAATGTACACTGACTATAGAGTATTCTATATTCAAGTTGTATTATAACATTAAAAACTTATATTTGACTTCATATTTTTAAACAATTTAATAACATATACAGCACTGTGGCTACAATGATTTATAGGTGAATAATTCTGATTTTCAAATATTATTTACATCAATAAGAAGCCACTAAAATTCTTGACTAATGTTGAAATCCAATGTGACTTCAGCTTGTTGCCAACACATACAATATTGGTTGTGTGGCTCTATGTACAAACATTATGCTTACATTCATTTTTTTGTATATTGTGCTTCCCTGTTTTTTCAGTGACAAAGTGTGCCAGCAGAAAGTTGGAGAGATAGAAGTGGGAGGGAAATTCTGATGCAATAAACAGAAAGGAGTCAGTACAACTGTAACCAAATGTCTAGCAAATAAATCATATCCCAAAGACTTAAGCAAAGAAAGTATCTAATAATCCTATTACATTTAAAATATATATACATGTATGTACAATACTAATTTATCAGTCTATACAGTTTCTAACAAGGTAGCAGAAATATATTTGAAACGATAATTTATTATTTTCAATACCATATATTAGACCTTTTACTTCTTTGAAGTTTAAATACTCATTTATGTTTTAATTTTGCCCCAGTGTTTATCTTCCAACTATGTCATTCTATGCTACACATGAAATTTAACTTAGTGTTTCAAAACATTACTGAGTGGTCCCTGAAATTATTTTGACAAGACTTAGATCATTTGTTTTCCTGAATAAGTAGTGTACAAATTCATTTTAAAATGATTTAAAATTGGGGAGCACTCAGTTTAAAAGATTCCAAGGATGTCATATAAAGCGAATAATCATCCTCCTGATTCATTTATGTTGGATTTTCATACATTTGGTTTTGTTATGGTTGAATACCCCCATATTCAGAAGTAGAAGATGTTTGTTTGATAACAGTAGTGTTAGCACAACCACTTTGCATGAGAAACTGCTTTTGTCCTAACACTCGTGAAGTATTAGATTCTTTAACATCCCTACATCAGATACAAAAGGTTTTTTTTTAAAGTTTCCCTTTCTTTGTTCTTCAAATTTTATTTTATAAAAAATAAAATTTCTGGTTAGCAAAATTTTCTCTGGGCAGTTAAATATTTGAGAATCAGAATCTTTCCCCTCATTTTACAACTATTAAGTTATACAAAGATCTGAATTAACTGTCAGGTTCTTTATCAAGGGAAGCAATGATGTGGGACCTAGCCCATAAAGGTTGGATAATCATTACAAGATCCACAGTTAGGCTGTAACAGCAAGGCAGCCACAATTTCTGGTTATATTTATAAGCTCCTTTCTCTGGAACTTATTTTCCATTTATAAAATGGATAATTTTTTCTAAAGGCCTAGGACTAGTACATACTCAGACTTAAAAGTGGATGGCAATATATACTTAATTCTAACATGCATTAAAATACTAAAAAGTCTATTCTCTCCATGATTAATAGGACCAGAAGTTTAGGCTTTTTTTAAAATTTTTGTTTTGTTTTACAATCTGTAGTAACCTAAGCTACTTAACAGAAAAATACAGAGATGAAAGCTGATCCTGCTTCAGAATTGGTCAAGCCTGAACAGGCTTGCTACATACTCAATGTCAGCTAAGTGTGGCCCTTACTGAAGAGTTATCAGGTACAAGTGAACAGAGCTTACTTGCATGCTACTGAAACTCACCAGGACTGGTAAATACAGTAGCTTGCATGTATATTTAATGCTAGTTTCTTCTGAGAAGCAGCAAGATATATGGCAGAAAAAGTACCATACTTGGAGCCGTAAGCCATGGCTTTGGGTTATGCCTCAGATGCTTAGTAGCTAGATAACATAGCTGTTTTACGCCTTAATTTTCCCCATATGTACAATAGAAATCATACCCAAACTACCTTCTTCATAGGGGCAGTTTTGAGGATAGCATTTTGTAAATTTTAAAGTGCTACATAAATGTAAAACTTTTTTATTATTTAGTGACATGATTTCGCTGTAATAATTTGATCAGCTGCAATAAAGATGAACCTCTGGCATATCGATCTCAGTTGTTCTATATGTCTATATCCTACTTTATGAATAAGAGCTTGAAATTATATGGATAACTGAGTTGTTTTGGTAGAACACAAGATAAACAAGAATATAGAACAGCTGATTATCCATTATTGATTATCAAGCTCAGTTATTCATCACTGTCCAGTTGGCTCCTATGTTAGGGTTATTTAAAATGGGCAAGGCACTCAGAGAAAGTCTCAGATGAATACGTGCCTGAGTCTTTTTTCTTTAGCTACATTCCAAAGTCAAACTTAAGTTCTTGAATTAGTTGTTGCTTTGTACTTTACACTGAAAAGCATTTTAGAGCTTAAAGTGATCTCAGAAGACATTTAGCCCAACACCTTGATTTTATAGATGAGTTAATTCTGAACTGGAAAGGCTTCAAATGATCTAGGTGGTTTTAGGCTGACAAACAATTCATACATGCAAAACCAAAGATATTCTTACCACCCATAGTCTAGTTGCCATGCAATTCATCATGGCAGTAGGGACACAGGTAAGACAAAAAATACAACAAACTTGGAACTTTTAGAAAATCTTAGTTCAGAAAGGGCAAAAGGGAAAAGGCTATAAGAAAGCAGAAGCTGCTTAGGAGAGAGTTCAGTGGCCTGATTTCTTTACTATGATAACTAGTTTCCTAACAGCAACAACATCTGAAGCTCAAAGAGGAGAGAGGGGCCACCAGGATGGACGAAAGGGGTTCTGATAGGAAAGATCATAGACCTAGAGTTGGAAGGGATCACAGAGGTCATCTAAACCAACCCCTTTATTTGACAGCTCTGGAAACTAAGATCCAGGGGAGTTTAATGATTTGACCAAAGTTACACAGGTAGTGAACATCTTAAGAGGGATTTTAATCCAGATCTCCTCCAACTCTAGAGCCACTGTTTCTTCCACTGTACCATGGTATCCAAGATAAACTTCCATCTTCACAATTACCTAGCTGTGCTACTCACATGGCCTTTAAAATAGGTTGCTAAGTCTCATCTCATTTCCTTGTTTATTCAGATTAAAGAGATACAGAATAACTGTCCTGATGTTAAAAGCTCCTCTATCTTCCTTTTGGCAAAGAAGACAAGCAGTAACTTCAGGACACTTTATTTACCAGTAAACTTCTGAAAATAGGGCTGCATTTTGCTAACGCTTGTGGCTAGGAAATGCTTAGAAGTTCTGGGACAATGTATTCTGTCAATATAAACTGGCCCAGCCAGTTTAAAGATTATCTTTTTTTTATATATAAAACCCCTCCACCTTTCAAAAAATCTAGTCTCCCCCTGACACACAAAAGGAATTTTCTATTCCCAACTGACCAGCAGCTTCTCTTGAAATAAAATTTGTAAAGTTATTTCACTCATAAAATAATAAAAAGTTTTTGACATTTGAAAACATCAGTCATTCAAAGGATTTCTAGTTACAAGGGTGCTGGAAGACTGTAGCAATTCAGCTGTTTAGATCTGTAGTCTCATCAATTTCATCTGGATTTTTGTCCATTTTCTCATATTTCCTCTTGAAAAAACCAAGCTGCAAAACACAAACAAACAGTATTCAGATGTTAACAACTTATCTTTGGAATGACTATATGTTTCTCTTTTGTCACTTTATCATCCAGCCCCCTCTCTGCAACCAATTCAGTTTGACAAACCTTTATTAAACACCTAATTTATACAAGATACTTTCTTCATTCTCCATCCCTGAGGATACTACTTGACTTCAGGGAGCTTAAATTCTATTGGAAGGGAGCTGGACCTCCCCAGTACTGATTAGGGAAAGAACAGTAACAGCTAAGGATATCAAGGAAAGCTTTCCAGAGGAAATAACATTTGCGCAGTTTGGACAAAAAGGAGGATTCTGAGAGGAAAAGATAAGCAGAGAATAAATGAAAATGCATTTATTAAGCAAGCATTTACTATGTGCTAGGCACATGATAACCCCTGAGAATGCAAGAAAACAGGTGAGACCATCCCTGTAGAAACAACATATCCGAAGAGTGCTGATCAGGTAAGGGAGTTGTAAGATCTGGGGTAAGATCTTAAGTTGTAAGATCCTTTCCAAAAGCAATGGTAATGTTGATTGTCCAGAGCAAGAGGAAGAAGGTGGGGTTGGTTATGTGTACATTGGCATGGCAGATGACCAGATAGACAGCTTAGACAACTGGATGGGACGTGAAGCATGATCAGGTCTGGGTTTGGCATGAATAATGGGGTAGGTGTATTTGTTACTCACTCTTTAATCAAGACATTTCAAACCCAGGGTGGAAGTTCCAGAACTCAGTGGATTAATTTCCCACTGAGTTGGGGGTATAGTTTCTGGGAGTCCAGTCTGTGGGTAATATTCCACGTGGGAAGAAATGGTCACAGTATGAGGTCAGATAGAAAAGATGGAACTGTATTCCAGTGATGGAGAATGGAGGCAGGAGGTAGATTATCAAGTTTGGTGAAGGCTGAATGTAGTTTGTGAAAGGGACTGGTATGAAGTAGGTGGGAGCCAGATTACTGAGGACCTTCACTGCCAGGCAAAGGAATTTATATCCTATAGGATCATAGAATCATGTAGAATTAAAAAGTTATGTCAATAAAGTCTCCTCATTTTACAGATGAAGAAACTACAGCTAAGTAACTTGCCCAAGTTCACACAAATAGTGGGTGATAAAGCCTGGATTTAGAATTCAGGTTCTTTGACCTCAAATCTATAATTCTTTCCCTCGAATAACTTTATCCTATATCCACTGTGGGTTTTTTTGAGCATGGGGGTGACATGGTTAGACCTGTGTGTTAGGAAGATAAGTTTGGCTAAGGAAAGGTTGTACTGGAGAAGCAGAAAGATCAGGAGCAGAGAGAATCAATTCAGAAGCTCTTACATAGGATGTCCCAAATGTCTTAGTGCAGCTTTCAGCTTTCATCACTGAAAGCTGCACTAAGACTTTTGAGATATCCTGTATTAGTCCAATAAGAGGCAATGAAGACCTGAATTAAATGTGTGCATGGAGAGAAGGAGGCAGACAAGTGAACTGTTATGGAGGCAGAATTAATAAGATTTGGCATCTGATCACATAATTGAGATAAGAGATAGGGCAAAGTCAAGGACTGACTCCAACCGGGAAAGCCTGGACTGCTGGAAGGTCTGTAGATTTCTGAACAGAAAATGGAATGTTTAGGGTAAGGACTTGAAAAAATACCCCAGAATTCAACATACAAACAAAAGAACCTTAACTGTTTTGGTAACTTTCATGCAATGTAATATATATTATGACCTAAATGCCCAAACAGATGCATTTGCAAATTGGCTAGCCTATATGCAAATTAGCATATAAATACCTAAAGTATACAGAAAAGTAAATTAGGGTTTAGATGAACATCAGCATTAATTTTGAAAACACCTTTATTTTGCTGGAAGACAAATGACTTAATAAAACAAACATTGTTCCAAACTCCGTGAAAAGCTTTATTTTGGTTGAAAAATTTTAATCACTAAATTCAGATATTATTAATTATCTTTAAATCAGTGTCTTTGGGCTTACTGAGTTTTCTTTTTATTAACTAAATTCTATTCAAATTCTAACTCTGAACTTGATTAGGAAGCAACTTGCAGATAACCTAGTGTTTTTTTTCAATTAAATTCATTTCTTCATATATTTGCTTTTATATGTAGAATTACAGCATTGGTATGGGCGGGGAGGGGGGGCTTTAGAAATCATCTATTTCAACACTCTCCTGTTATACAGGAAGGAAAATGAGGTCTGGAAAAGTGAAATGAATTGTCTAAGATATCCTTCACCTTGTACTTAAAGTCAGTTTTAGCAGGATTCTGTATCCCAATGATCAGTTATTTATTAGACAATGGAACAAAATATGAAGAGAAACATAAGACCCTTGAGAAATATAAGGGATGGATAAAAGGATCAACACTAAATTACTTTTAAAAAAACATGAAAAACTGTGGGGGAAAAAGTTCTAGGCCTTTGTATAAGAAGTATATCAGCAAGGCAATGGAAAGAATGCTACACTTGAATCATACTATGTGAGTTCAAATCTCAGCTTTGCCATTTCCTACCTGCATGTCTTTGGTCAAGTCACTTAACCTCAATGGGTGGGTTTCAGTTTGCTAATCCATACAGTCAGGAGATTGGACTAAATGACCTTTAATTTCCATTTCAACTCTACAGCTATGATCTTTTTTCCTTCATGATGACTATTTAGCTTTTGAACTTTTAAGATTAGGTTTTAGTTGGAGGAAATAAAACAAAACAGAAAACCTTGGGGAGAAAACACCACCAAATCCCAGTGTCCAAAGGATGGTGATTTTAGATCATAATACATTGCAGATGACTGTAAGTCTTCAAGTTACAAATTACAAATTTTCATAGAAGATATCTTTGAGCAAATTTAACATATCTCTAGGTGCTAGATGCTAATTAATCTCTGCACCTGGTCTAACAGAGGGAACAAGGAAGAAAGTGAAGAGAATAGCTTCTTCCATGCAACTGTTTGGAAGGAGAGTGGAAATGAAGATGGCAAATCTTACATTATCAACACCTATGACAAATGGATTGTAACTGATCAAACCTTGACATACCTTTTAAATTTTCACTTCCAAGGTAATGGCCATTCCTTTCCAATTACTTATATTTAGTAATACCCTAGTAAATACCTTTTCTGACCTCAGATACTTAGTAGCTGGGTAACCCTGGGTAAGTTACTTAACCTTGGTTACCTCAGTTTCCTCATCTGCAAAATGAACTGGAGAAAGAAATGGCAAACCACTCCAGTATCTTTGCCAAGAAAACCTCAAATGGGGTCACAAAGTTAGACATAATTGAAATAAATGAGCAACAACAAAAAGTAGATACCCTACACAGTACCTTAAATGAACAATTTGTATCTTCTTCAGGTTAGTTTTTTTTTAAAGGTTGCAAGACAGATGTTAGGAGATTATATAATTCTGTCACTCCCCTGCCACATACATTACACACACATATACATGTGTATACATATACACATACATGTAATACTTGCATATGTGCATACATTGTACACACATACACACATATACACATGCAGACAGCTAGCTATTCATTGTTTTACCTTCCACAAAATAGTAGTTAGGGCTAACAGCAAGAGAAGTCCAGCGATTATACTTCCAATGATAACTCCTACTGGTATTTCAGCTTTTTCATCAGGCTTCATTATTGTAACTGGAATCTGAAAATACATATTAAAATCAGAATCACATAATATCACACATTCTCTGAATGACCTAATAGAGACAACCTAGCCTAATGCTCTCACTTCTACAGGTGATGAAACTGAGGACCAGAGAAATTAATAAAAGATTTATTCCAGCAGGTAATGCAGTAGGTTAGCTCCTTCAGAGAGTATAATTTTAAAGAATTTCATAATGTGACATTCTGGTGACTCACTTGACATGCAGATGGCTCTGGATTTTCAAAGGGTGTGAGTCAGAGCACAAGTTTTGGCAGGTTTGACATCAAGTTGGAAAGGCTTTAAGCACAAATTCAATAACAGACTACATATTTGCCTCTCATCAAAATGCCTGCCTGGCTTACTTCAGAATATTTATAATTAGAAGATGAACTCTTGGCTAAAGCAACTGTGAGAAATTAATTATTTTTCTCATAGTTAATAACTCACTATTGAATTAGGACCAAGATTTTTTCCCCTTTTCTATTTTCTCATCCAGAAACCAACCAATGTGAGAAATCTCTCTTAAAGATTTACCCAGACCAAGATCTAAAAGAGAAGGTAAAAGAAATACTAAGTTTAGGGCTAATAAGTATTCCTTCTCATTGTGTTTGTTCAGACAGGTTTGGGGAAATGTGGACTCTCTCTTTCTTTCAAGATAGCTGAAGTGTGATGTCTCTCTGACCAGGATCTGGGTGATCTAAGTCATGTAAACCAATATCCTTATTTGAATATCCTATTGCGTTAACCAATCAGTGTTGATTGGTACTCCTCAGGAACACTTATACTTCCAAGGGCATATAAACGGTGAGCCTTCTGCCATTAAGAGTGTTTGGTCTAAGAGAGACAGCCAAATGACCATCCTTTTATTAAGATGCTGGCATTATTAATAAAATAATTAAATCACTCTGAAACTATATCTCTCAGAACTTTTTAATTGTCACATCACCATTCATTAACTATCTTCTTCACAGAGGAGCTGCTATCTGCATATGTGCAGGAAGTACCTACACTGATGAAATTATAGATACTTGGTGTATAAATTTGTTTAAAGTACTACTAAGGACACACTTTTTTGTTTTTGTCTTTTTTAAACTTCAGTTCCTCTAATATTTATGTGGATGGAAGAAACATAAATAATGGAAATGTCACTGCTCAAAAACTTCAAATAAATTTCTTATTTGTATGATAGAACAGGAATTTTAGAAATATATATCCTTCACTGTGGAAGGAGCATTAAGAAACTCATATTCGTTAAAAAATATTATATATGCACAAATATACATACTACTCGATTGCAAAGCTCTTGTGGGGAGAAACTACACCTTATTTATCATTGAGTCTTGCTCCAAATCTTAAAACAGTATGCTGCAAATGTTAGGGACTTCGTGTTTGCTGAATGAACAAAAAAATGAATGAGGGTGTGGGGTGAGAGGAGCAAATGAACAGAAAAGAGCAAAGCTCTTCTGTTTAGAGGAGAATTTAGTAAAATACTGAATTTCCAAAACGTTAATTACTCTCAAGTTTCTGATTCAATACCACTTACATTTTAGGACTTGGAACATTTGCATGGATTTAATAGCTCATTGCTCACCCTGGCCTCTTCTTCTGGTGAACCTGACCCAATGTAAGGTGTGGCATTTTGCTAAAGCAATCTTTGTGAGATCTGTCATGGAATGACTACTCTAATAGTTTTAACAGGTAAAGTTTTGTACTCTGTCCTCCACTCCCTTTTTAAAAAATTATGAAATCAATTCCAATCCTCTCTTCTACAAAATACAGTTAAAAGGAGAATAAAAGACAGGGGCATTATCCTATTCATGTATGCAGTTAAAACTGAACAACACTGTGACCAGAAAACAGCTTTCTGTGGTTTTGTGTGTAGGCTGGGTTTCTTGTTAAGAGGTTTTATGATTGTTTAATTTCAGAAAACAAAAAAAAATGGAGCTTTTAATACAAATGTCTGAAAAGTTGCTAAATAAAAATAAATTCTGTTTCCTTCTCTGTAAAAATGACGCTGGACTGGATGGCCAATAAGGTTCCTTCCACTCTAATTCTTTGATTTTATGATTTCTCTCCTTTACTCAAAACTTTCTCAGAATGACACTTAGACAAGGTCTGGGAGATCAAAAAAAGGAATGGGATCCAGGGCTCTAGCACAAGGAGTAAAATCAGCATGCAGAAAGACTATGTTTCTCTGAGGCAGGAGGAAAACAGAAAGTGCATGATGATGCTGAGAAATTGTGAGTGGAGAGGATTGATTTTATTTAGCAGATTTTAAAATAGTTGTCTTAAAAAGACTAATGCATCTTCAATCTCTGTTCCATTGACTGCTTCCCATTTGCCTACTAATGTGTTCAGGTCATTTCATTCTTAAGAAAACCCCACTCTTGCCCCTCTTACCTTATCCAGCTACCATTTCATCTCTTCATCCCCTTCCACTATCAAACTTCTTGAAAAAGTTTCCTCTACCTCATTTCTGCACTTCCTCATTGACTCAATCTTTCCTCAAACCCTTCCAAACTGGTTTTCATTTCTAGCTCTCTTCTGAAACTGTATCTCAAAATGCCAACCTAATTACCAATTCCAATGATCTTTTTTCCCATTCTCCTCCTTTAAGGACTCTGTAATATTTCACCTCCAAACTACTTTGGATAATTCCTTGGTTTCTATAACACTGTAATCTCATAGTTCTCCTATTTCTTTTTTTTTTCCCTCATTAACTTTTAAGCACTTAAAATAAGTGTTCCTCAAAGTTTAATTCAATATTTATTTATCACCCCCCATATTTCAGGCAATGTTCAAGGCACAGGGGATACAGAGCCAAAAATTTAAAGTTATTGCTCTGAAGGACTTTACATCTATATTCTGTTAGAGGGGATGAGAGTGAACACATAATACACATATAGATCAGTAAACGCAAGGTCATTTGAGGAAGAAGAAAACATAAGAATCATACGTTTAGAGCAAGAAGGGACCTTAGAAGGCCATCAAAACTCCTCAATTTAGAGGTGAGGACCCAGAATCTCAAAGAGATTCACTGAATTGCCTAAGTTCACACACCTAAGCGAGCAGAAAAGTCGGATTTTGAATAAGCTTGGGGAATGGGGAATTTTCCGAGAAGAAAGTGATGCCTGAGAAAAGATAAGGTTGCTAGGACTCAAGAAGGGAGGATATTTCATGGATAGGGTGAAGGTTTATGCAACTGCATGGGAGCTATAGACATTATGTCAGTGAAACATCACTCCAATAGCTTCTCCTACCGTGAATATAGGATTGGTTACCTTCTCTTTGGAGAGGCTTTGGATACTTGGACTATGGCAGTTTACCTTTCATTCTATAAGGAGGCTGTGAAGAGATGGTAGTTTAAATGCTATTCTGGAAAGAAATAAGAGTAATAGTTTGAAAGAAACTGTGGGAAGATAGAAAGGCTAAAAGGAACATTCTTTTGGAAACACGTTATTTTAATCCTTCATTTTATTGATGAGAGAATTCTTGAAAAGAAACTTTAATTGGTGTCCTGTATGAATTTAATGGTGATCAGATCTCGGCAATGTGTCAATGTGATGAAGTTATTAAGTGGAGATGATTCTTGATCCTTCTCAGAGCCAAAACCCTGTAAAACTTATATGTCTGAATTATCATGTTATATTATCAATAAATTGTATAACCAGTCATTTTGGTGTTTAAGCCTGGGAGATTAGGGGTTTTGATATATTGAAAGAGGCCTCAGCATCATAAATGTACAGTTTAAGATATTCTCAGAGACATCTAGTTCAACTTCCATATTTTACAGATGAGGAAAATGAGGTCTAAGGAATTTTAGTGACACGCCCCAAAGTCACAGATTTATGGGGATAAAATTTTCTTCAGTTTATTAATAAACTGTTATGGAGACTCAGAATATATTGAGAGTGGCTGCAATTTTAGTTAATAGTAAATGTGTATCCAAAAATACCCCTGGATTACTTTAGTGTTTATAATGATGAGAATGTATATAGTAATGAGTTAAGTAGTTAAGTAGTAGGCTGAAGTGTGACTACCCCATGCAATCTAAGGGTAGGTTTAGTTGACCCTAAAACCCCACTACATTAAATTGGGGAACAAGAAGGAGTCTAGTTTGTTCAGAAAAATATAAAGGGCCATAATAATACAAAATGAGACAGTTGAGATAGGCAGAAGTGGCCCTTCAGACTCGCATAGATTTGATCATGTCAATCCTCTGTTTATAATATTCAATAAATTGTAATTATTCTTTTTGAGAAATGTCTGTCTAAATCCTTTGATTACTCATCCATTGGGTAATGATTCTCAGTTTTCTATATTGACGTTAACTTCCCATTTTTCTTGGATATCATATTCTTATCAGAGATATTTCATGTAAAGATATATTTTTTTAAAACTGACAGTTTGTCTTCTTTTCCTAACTGCATAAAAGTTTTTCAATTTTATGTAATCAAAAGGATCTATTTTTTCTTTTGTGATTACTTCTATTCTGTTTGGTTAGAAATCTGTCCCTAGCCACAGCCACTGAAGGAGTAGGTCTCATTCTCTTATAATTTTTTGTTTATGGTGTGATCTTTTATATTCAGGTCATATATTGAGCCTGTTGTGGTAAATGACATAATGTGTTGGTCTAACCCTCATTTCTTCTAAGTAGCTTTCTAGTTTGCCCAGTACTTCTTGTCAACGAGGAAATTCTTCCTCAAGTAATTGATGTTTTCAGGCTTAATAGACACTGGATTGAGTTCAATTTTTAAAAATAAATTGCATTATTTTGTTCCACTGATCTACTTCTGCATTTCTTAAATAAGGTCAAATAGTTCAAGAATTTGAAAGATTGCTCCGAATCATTAGTAATATAAGAAATGTAAATCAAAAAGCTCTGATGTTTCACCTTATACCTAGCAGATTGGCAAAGATGACAGAAGTTGCAGAAAGAGAAACTACAGAAAGACAGAAACACTAATATACAGGGTATCCCAAAAGTCTCAGTGCAATTCTATTCTATTAATAGCTTAAAAAATATTGAGACTTTTGGACAGATTGTATTCTCAGTGGAGCTGTGAATCAGTCCAACCATTCTGGAAAGCAGTATGGAAGTATGATAAATAATGTGACTAAAATTTATTTTTTTTAACCTAGAAATCTCAGTGTAATGCATATTCCATGAGATCAAAAATAGGAAGAATGTTTCCACACATGCCAACCTATTCACAACACCTTTTTGAGGGGAGCAAGGAACTGGAAGCAAAAAGGTGCCCATTGTTTTGAAAGTGGTGAGCAAAGTGTACTGTAAGAATGTAATAGAATGTTATTACTATGCTGTAAGAAATAACGAATATGAAAAAATACAGAGGAGTGTGAGAAGACGTAGATATTGATACAATGCAACAAGCAGGACCAGATAAACAATACACATAATGGCTACAACAAAGCAAGCAGAAAGAATGATGACCAGAACAAAAGCCAGGTCTCAAAGCTACGTAATCATAATGACTAGGCCTGGCCCCAAAGAAAAATGAGAAAACACACTCTTCTTGGCAGGGGTCGGGGTCATGAATGTGGAGCACCGACTAGACAGTGAGACTTGGTTTATGTATTAGGTTCGTTTGGCTGAACTGCTTTCACGCACCTTTACTCTTTGTTCTTTTTTTAAAATCAATTCTTTTTTTTTTTGGCGGGGGGAAGACAAGATAATTGGTGTGAAGTGACTTGCCCAAAGTCACACAAATGTCTGAGGCCAAATTTAAACTCAGGTCCTCCTAACTCTGGGGTTGGTGCTTTATTCACTTTGCCACCTAACTGCCCCCCTCCTTTGTTCTTTATTACACTGATGGCTATCTGGCTAGGGGAAGGACCAGGGATCTCTTTGGAACTGAAGGAGAAAAAATATTCATCAAGTTTTAAAAAACACATTCAATATCTTCTTGTTATCTACTGAGCAAAGTTTAAAATCTTTACCTGAAATGTTATATGAGTACTCTTGACATGAATGAGTTCTGTATGAATCTGTAATGAACACATGCCCTCATGACCCTAAGTATACAAGTAATAAGACTGTGTAGATATGATAATTAGATGCTGTCAATCAAATGCTGTAAAGTTTTAGTGTGACATTTTATGTATAAGCTATTTACTAAACACTTGAAAGTCATTTGAAATATGGTTTATAGATCATCGATACAAACAACCTTGGACACTGATTACATCAACAAAAAGCTGGTCGTTCTCCTTAAAAGAAGGCCACACTGAGCCCCCATTGCCACTCCTGATCACCACAGAATAGCTCAATGATGCAGTGGAGAACGTGCCTAAGCTCAAGCAAAGGAAAGCCCACAATAGTCATCACCCAAGACTTGATAAGAAACCATACTATGAGCTTCCATCTTCCTGGGATTCGGGGTTGACTATCTGCAGCCTTACCAGAAAGCAGCCTGGTTAGGGTCTGACTCCTAGCCAGTGCTGCCCACAGTCACTGACTCTGTCTGCCCACATCTATCTCCTCATTCTCTTCATCCTCAAACCACTGCCACATCGTTGTTCTTTTGATTTTAGTTGAGATGTTAAGATTATTTTGCTTAGTATGAATGTGATGCCATCCTGGATATTACCTGTTGCACCTTTCATAGAACTTAGGTGATCTCCACTGAACATTATGGAAATTAGAGAAATTATAGAAATTAGACTCTGACTCTCTTAAACCAAGTAGAGTATAAGTGCATCAATCAATTGAGTAAGAACAACTTGACCAAATCATTGAATATCTTGCCTATCCTTGAATGGGATATATGTTTCATTTTGATTTCTCTTTCATTTAATGCCTTTTGGTAGAAAGTCAATAAAAGAACTTTAGGTAACTGCAACAAACAAGAGTATTCAAAGCCCTCTATGATTTGTTATGCCACTCCTCTACAACTATATCATTCTATATCTTATATCATTCATACAGACATTCTATCCTTTCTTTAAACTGGAATATTCACCATCTTGCTTATATTTCAGATTTCCTGCCCTCATGTCTTTGCTCAGTCTGTTCCCTCTGCTTGGATTGCATCCTACCCCTCCTCCTCTAACTTCTACATCATTTGAATTTCTCCATATCCATATTTATTTTTAAATTTACATTTTAATTCTACATTTAGCATATACCAAATAAAGTGAGCATTTCCATAGAGAAAGCAGGAGAGAAAAGGTTATAAATAAAACCATGAATCTCTATTATGCATAGACTGCTTTAATCTTTAAATATAATAAATTCAACATTTAAATTTCAAAGTTCTCTTTCTTGTCTGTGTTTCTTTCTGGCCTCCCTTTGATGGGATTTTTAGCAATACATTAATGACTTTTTCTTTTTCTTTGACTGGCTACCTTAACCCCTAGCATCCTACTCCCTCCCATTGTCAATTTCAAATTAAACAAAAAAAGGAAAGAGAGGAAAAAAAAACACGTGACAAATATTACATGGAGTCAGGAAGACCTGACTTCAAATCAGCTTTGGACAGTTACAAGGTATGTGATCCTGAGTAGGTCACTTAACTCCATTTGCCTCATGTATAAAATGAGCTGGAGAAGGAAATGGCAAATCCTTCCAGTATTTTTTTTCAATATCTCTTAAAGAAGGTACCAAGATCATTGTGATGTCAAGGATAGGAGTTACACAGCAAGGAGGGCTGATATTTAATAACTAGGAAATTGAAGAGCAGGAAGGAAGGAAGAAGACAGAAGTGATACCAACCAGAAGTCAGGGAAGGCAGTCACCCCACACAGGGGCAACTTTCAGAGAGAGGGTCATTAGGTCTACTGATTGCCAGGAAGGAGAGAGGCAGCAGGAACCAGATCTGGTATGATTACACAGTGTAGGTTCTAGGATCTAGCTGTAGTGTTGGAGGGAGAATGAGGAAAGGTTCCTGGGCCAAAGGGTCAAGGAAAGAGTGGGTAAGGACTGAGTTGGAGGAGGCTGTTTGGGGGACTGCTGCTGGGGGGATGCTATTTAAGGGAGTTCTGTTTGGGAGGAAATGGGGAATGGCCTCACTGTTTCCAACAGCCACAAATGAAGCAGCCCAGTGGAAAGAGATTTGAGACATGGAACATGACAGTTACATTACCCCTGGGGGGACGCTTGATAACCTTCCCTCGAACCCCCCCACCATGGTTGACTGGTCATTCCCTGGTCCATGGTTCCTTGGTCATGACCTCTTCACATCTGTGCCGGCTAACAGTCAAGCAATCCCCTACTTGATTCTCAAATTGTCCATCTATGTAAAAGTGCCTGGCCTGGAGTAAAGAAGACTCATCTTCCTGAGCTCAAACTGACCTCAGACACTTACTAGCTGTGTGACCCTGGGCAAGTCACTTAACCCTGTTTGCCTGAGCTTCCTGATCTATAAAATGAGCTAGAGTAGGGATTGGCAAACCACTCCAGTATTTTTGTCAAGAAAACTCCAAATGTGATCATGAAGAGTTAGACATGACTGAATAACAAGTATATATTGTTTTTAAAAAGGGTCCTTAACCTTTTTGGTGTCATGGACACTCTTTATCAATATTTTAAAAGTCTATAGATTCCTTCTCAAAATCAGGTTTTTTAAATGCATAAAACAAAATGCTTAGGATTACAAAGGAAACCAATTCTACTGAAATATAGTTATTAAAATGTTAAAGTCCCTGCTTTAAAGTTGAATTCAAATGCTGCTTCTTCCATGAAGCTTTCCCTGATGACTGAAACTGGGAATGACCTTCCCTGAGATCTACTTAAAAAGCTGTTTGCATTTCTCTTATGGTTTTATTAGGTGTTATTTGTTATTTATATTTGCATAATGTCCCTGTATTCTCCACAAGGTCAGAGACTATGTGTTATCAAAAATTTGCTCTTTTCCCAGCACAGTCTTCAATACACAGTCCTTATCCATGTCCTTAATACATATTTGTTTATATAGTATACTTCTCATTGCCAATCACATAAATCCTTCTCTATTTCCCCAGGGTATGGATTGAACTGCGTGTTATTTTGTTTAAATTTATTCTCCCAATAATACTGCTTACTAAATGTATATTTAAATAAATAGCTAGACTTCTACCAAAACTTCTCACATTATAACTTTTATAAGACAGGAAATCTTCGAAGAGTCAGTCCATTAGTCAGTAATCACAGCATCAGGCACTGTGCTAAGTGCTAAGAATACAAAGAGACAAAAGATAGTACCTGCCCTCAAGGAGTTCACAATCTAATGGGGGAGACAAAACAAAATATGTGTTTATTTTAGGAGGTGAGGTTTTGGTTTGAAGAAAGCCAGGGAGGCCAAGAAGCAGAGATAAGGAGAAAAAGCATTCGGGGCATGGGGGACAGTCAGAGAAAATCACCAGAGTTACCGGCTTGAACAGTGCATAGCAGGGTATAAGAGGTATAAGAGAACTAGAAAGTATACGTGTGTGGGTACATTATGAAGGGCTTTGAATGTCAAACAATTCCTTAGAGTTATCCATTTTTATTTTCAGCTAAGTAAAATGTATTTATTTAGTGAATATTCTCTTTTGTGTTCCAAGAGAACCAAGGAACTGGCAGATATCTTTGCCTTACCATCACTAATACATCAGTCACCTCTCTGGTTTCTTACCTCCAGTTTCTCCTCAACTTTAGTGGTGCATTAAATAGAGCACTGGGCCCAGAGTCAGGAAGACCTGATTTTAAATCCAGCCTTAGATCCCAGATGTGTGACCCTAGGAAAATCATCTAACCACTGTCTGCCTCAGTTTCCTCAACTGTAAAATGAGTATAATAAGAGCATCTACCTCTCAGGGCTGCTATGAGGATCAAGTAAGACAGTATTTGTAAAGCATTTTGCACAAGGCACATGGCAGGTATCTCATAAATGTCTGTTTCCTTCTTTTTCCCCTCCCTACATGCTGCTTCTGGGATAATACCGTCATTTCTCCTAAAGAGGGAAATCGAGATCTGGTACAGGCTGTACTAGATGGCCTCTAAGTCCTTCGAAACTCTTAGATTCCATGTTGTCCCCAAACCATAATTCTGATCCCTTCACCTTATCACTTGTGCTCCACTAGACTCTTTATAGAGGATAGCATCCACTCTTTTTACCCTACCATTCAAGATGCTCCTTATTGTGGCTCTCACCACCCATACAGACTCATCTCCACTCTACAATCATGCCAAACTAACCCGCAGGCCATCCTTCAAACATTATACTTATTTCTATACATGGAGCCTGACTTCATGCTTTTGCTTATTGTGTCCAACCTCCTCCCATTTCTATCAGTTGAAAACGTCTCTACCCTTCATAGTCTAGGGGAATCTGCAGCCTGTGGCCCTCTAGGTTCTCAAGTGCGGTCCTTTGACTGAGTTCAAATTCATAGAACAGTTCTTGTTCTCACTCCTGGGAGTCTAGCTCAAATGATACTCCTTCTAGAAGCATCTTCTGAAGCTTCAGGACTTCCCACATCCCCACCAACCAAAAGTACTCTCCTTCCTCTCTGTTCTTAGGGTTGCGATCTGTTCTCATTCACTTGTGTCTCTCCTACAGAACTTAAACATTTTGCCTTCTATTTTTTTTCTTTTCTCAAAGACATCTTCCTCATACCTGACCATAAGTTCCTTAAGAGGAAGATCTATGTCTTTTTCTTTGTTGTACAATATGTTTCTATGTTGTACAATATACATAATGTTGTGCCTAGAACAAGTAAATTGCTCACAGAGTAAGTACTGAATCCAAATTCCCCTAAAAGCAGCCTTTTAAAAAGCTGTACCAAATCATTTTTTTTTCAGGCTCAGTCCATAAATACTTAATTGAATGCCACATCCACATTTTCTCTTGGCTGTATTTCTGATTTTCCAAGTCTCAGGCCCTGAAGCCAGGAGCTAGTACTTCTGTGAGGATGCTAAGCCAGAAGCAGATGGGGTCCCTCCATCTGAGCCTCCACAAAGTACCATTTTTCCCTTCAGGCAAAGGTGGTGGTAACATTGCTACACAGTCTATTTTAGGTTTCTCCTAGTATCTCTGTATCCATGGGTGCCTTGGATTTTCCACCAATTCTGAATAGTCCCTAAGGCAGCTGACTGACATCATTCTGGCTAAGCTGACCTCTGGGTGACCATGTGTAGTATTAACTCCCAGACTGACAAAAGGCTCAAAAGGAAAATGCACAATGCATAATGTTAGTCTATTTGCTTGGTGGAGGATTTTTTGTTTTGAATATGCTACATCTTATTCTATTTAGTTTCATGATATGGACATGATAAATTATGCTAGATTCTTAGACAAGAGATATCTTTATTTCCATTAACAGCATATCTCTATAAAGAAGCTTTTATCAGAAGGATTATTTTTCTCTTTCTTGAATAAAATCCTTATAAATGGACATCTTAAAGCACACTATCACTGTCCTCCTTAAAAACAAACGCTCTCTATAATAATTTATTCTAAAATGCCTCAATTACTAAGAGTGTTTAAAACACTTCTTTGGGTAAGAGTTAAGTACTTTATAGCCTACTGGTTATTTAATGACAAGATTTAAACTAAGTGTGACCATACAGTGAAAAAAAACATCAGAGATATAAGATTAGGTATGGAAATAATACAAGATAGTCTGAGGACTACAGACAGTCTGAATATCTGCTTCCATTACTCTCTGCTCTTTCCCCTGTTGCTGCAAAACATGTTTTTCCATATGTTTGACCAACATGTGAGAAAAAGAGATCAAAAAGAGATTGTGCATAATGTGCTATATTTCATCACTTAATCAATAATGATACTGACAAAAGCCAAAATAATAATAAATAATAATGTATTATGACATGCCGTGCTTCACAACTATAGAGTTCTTTTAAAGCCGTCTAAGCTTGCCCATACCAAGAACCCATATTTTCCTTTGAATACTGGAAAGGAATCAGCCTGTAAGTCATTATAATAACATCTGTTTTAGTTGAAGATTTAAAGCACTCACCATAACAGTGTTTTCTTCAATTATATATATTTGTGGGTCAAACGTATCCACTTCTGCAGTTGCTACCAGCTGAACTGTCTGGAAAGGTGACTGTAATGTAAATACAAATTATAATAAATTACAACAATATCTTAGATTTATTGTTTATACATTTTAAGTCCTTACAGATGCATGATCTCATTTGTCCTTCAAAACAGTAATGAATTTTTATCCCCATTTCATAGCTACAGCTACTAATGTTCAGGTGAGGTATCTTAACCAAAAACATCAAAAGAGCTCAGCAAAATTTAGCATCAATACTTTCTTTTTCCTTTGAAAAATTATACAAGCAAAAAACTAATCACAAAATTTCCCAGTATTTTTGAGATTCAAGATTATTCAGAAAATTAAAATAATGAAAAAAGTAATTTTTCACATGACAGAAGGTAGTCTTCCATCAAAGCCTCACTCTAATGCCTCATCATGATAAAGGTGACCCTGGGTTCTTGAGGCTATATCCCAAGATGCACAAGCTCTAGCAGTCCCTATACTGAGCTGGCGAGGCTACTGTCCACGGGCAACTCAACTGAATTCGCAGAGGTCAAGGAGAGGGAATCAGGAGGTCCACCTCCTACTACCAGCTCTGCTGCTTATTAGCTATGTGACTTTGAGCAATTCACTTGACTTTTCTGGGCCTTAATTCCCCTTCTTTATAAATAAAGGGTGAGCGTCATAACCCCTTTGAGCTCTAATGTTCTGTTGATGCTAAGGAGTAGATACTGAGTGATGGTTTTGCATTTCAGCCACATGAACTCATGAAATAATCTACTTATATGAAATAAAATTGTGCTTATGTGTTAGTGGAGGAATCTGAAACCTATGAAATCAGGGGTGTTTGAAGTTTTGAAAAAGAAAGCAAACAAAAATTAAAAAGAAAATAACTTTCATTTGTTTTTGAATTGCTTATATAGTCTCCCAGAGTCCTGGAGTTAGAAAGGAACTCAACAACAAAACAGCATGAACCATACCTGAATAAGAATCTGTTCTACCCCTACATTCCCACAAGTGTATGCCCGTCCTCCTTTGGGACGTCTCTTATTCTTGGGAAGTGTTCTCTTCCTTAATCTTCTTGCATTAGGTTCTATAGTTCCCCTTGTTTGTTAGCTGTACTCTGTTCATTTGTGTATAAAAATGGGAGGTCCTGGGTTTTATTGCTGGTTCGATTCTTGGATTTCCTTTCCTGTGAATTTCTGAGCATCCCTACTGGTATTCTTCCACCCTGTAGTTCTTTTTGCTATCTGATTTGCTAGAGTTTTATGAATAATTTGTTTCCATCTTCATTTTCAGTTTAAAATCCTTTGATTTAAGACTTTCAGTTTAAAGTCCAGTAGAATATAAACTTCTTGAGGGCAGACTACATTTTTATTTTGTCTTTGTATTTTCATTGCCTGTGATAGTTTCTTATATGTTGTAGATGCTCAATAAATGGTTATTGAATGGTATCAGATTAGGTTATACTTGAAAGACTCTAAGTAAACACATCCATCCATGTTAGATGTATTTCATCCCTGGTCAGGAGCTCCTCTTTCCTACTTTGAGGCTTTTTTACCCTTTAGCTCAATAGCTTGTCAAAAAGCTGTTTATTGCCTAAATCCGCACCTTTTTTTCTTAGGTTCTAGTCTTTGATTGTCAACAGCAATGAAAACATAATTTATGCCCCCAAAGTCTTTACATTTTTGCACAAGATTTCACAATCTTTTCTAGATTTCTCCTGCCTGTGCCATTTATGACCAAGGGAATTGACAGAAATTCAAGGCATCATGTTTGAAAACTTGAAGCAAGTTACTTGTGATGGCCTACTACTAGTTATATCCCCAGGAGGACAAAGGAGCTCTCTTGTAAGTGTCAAGTATAAAATACTTGACAAATCAAAGGGAAAGCAGATAGTTTAATAATGGACACAATGATATACATGTCAGTCCTTAGCACTGCTATATCACTTCTAATAATCTTAGTTTTCTAAAGCATAACACTTATGTCATGAACCTTTTGATTCTAACATGGTTTATGGTGGCAAAGGTGGGGTATTAAGGGAAGTAGAGAAAGCATATACAATTTTATTTTTTATAATGCATTCTTAAACACTCCTCTTCTAAAATAAAAGGGGAGACTTTTGAAGGGTAAGAATCATTTACAAATGAAGCAACATTTTCATGTACTGGAACATTTTATTTTTTTCCCTTTGGTACTTTCTAGACCCCAGCCATGAAGGAGAATAAATTGCTCATTTTGGGGAGGTACATTTGCTCTTTTTGGCAATTAAGACCTTTTTTTTTCTGGTTACTAGGGCACCATCTGATATACTAAATGAGGTAATCTGCTAAACAGTTTCTAGTAGCCAGAAACAGTGAATGTACTTCCAAAAAATGAGCAATTTATTTCCTTCTTACTGGCTACCTCAAGCCTGTTCTCTAATTAACCTTGGTAACGCTAAGATATAGGATTGCATTATGCATTAACCCTATGAACTATACTCTTATTCTTATGGTCATTTACCCAATTAGTATGAGAAGCATTAAATGGTGATAGGGTAGAGTTCTAAAATCGTGATGATGTTATTTGAAAAAGTAGGCAAAGTCAGGGCTATCTTCGCAGGCTTAAAAAAAAGTATGTGAAGACTTTATTCATTTCTTCTTTCTTAACTTACCTGAAAGACTAGCACCTGTCTCTAGGTCTGGGTCTTTTCCCTAGAACAGAACATTCAAGCAGATAACACACAGTGCTTCATACCTCTGATAGTAAATGGGCACTGAGCCTTTACCAAAGAATCTCTTTCCAACTGGAAAACAATAGTGTCATGGTGAAGGGCAATTTGCTTCATAATAACTGAACTGTTATGAAAAGCTGTCTATACCATTAAATTCCATCAGAGAAAACAGGATAAGAGAAGAGCCAAAGAGTCAACTAATGGAGGTGGGGCCCTTTATTTACCAGGTGCTTAAGGCCGGCCACTTCCCTGACAATGTAGCTACAAACAGGGGTAACGTGAAAATATTCACTTTAAATTTTCAGGATGGAGAGAAGTAACCCTGTTGAATGAAATAGTCAAATGGAAGGTATTCTGACAACAAAAAAGAAAACTACTCAGTCATGGAGGGCTAGTCTCTTAGGTCAAGTATTCTTAAATTTCTGAACTAAATATTAATTTTTTTTGATAATTGTGTTTCAGTATATAAATGTGTATATATATATATATGTGTATTCATATGTGTGTGTATATGAAAGAACATTGTGCTAGGTACTATGGGAGATGCCAGGTTATATATAAATATATACACATATATGCATATATACATGTATATTTATATATGTATATGTGTGTGTATGTGTATGTGAGTGTGGGTAAGAACATTGTGCTAGGTTAGTGTGGGAAATAAGAAAAGTCAGATACAATTCCTGCTTTTACTAAGCTTTTAGTCTAGAACAGAAGTGTCAAACACAGACTCTTTAGGGCCTGAGTGCAACTCAAACAGATTAAAATATAGTTGGAAAATTTTTAACAAAATAAGTAAAAATAAAATAGAGCATAGATAATGTTAATATGTGGTTTTCTAAGCCAGAATGCAGCCTGCAGGGATCCTCATGTATGGTTTAGTATCTTCCATTTCTGTTGGAATTTGATACCATTCAACTAGATCAAGCAAACACTTAGGAAAAAAATAAAAGATTAATTTTAAAAAAAAATTAAATTAAATAAAGAAAAAGAAAACAGCCCCAGCCATAGGATACCAGGCTTATTCATTGACTGATTAGCATAGTGTAGCTGCCTAGATTAGGGCCAACCAACTCTATGAGTAGAAAGTATGAACAGTGATCTATATAATGTAATAAGTGATTCCTGCCTTATAGTACAAAGACACAGCTTTAGTTAAGGTATCGTCCATGAAACATCAAAGTTAAATGCAAATGTCTTGGAAGAAAGTCTACATTAACTTTTATTAACAAATATTAAACTCTATTAACTCTTAAGTAATAAGTCCATTCACATCTGTTCCCATAATCAGGTCTTGTTGAGTCATGTCCAATTCTTTATGACCACATGGACCATACCATCTGTCTCTGGGGTTTTCTTGGCAAAGATACTGGAGTAGTTTGCCTTTTCCTTCTCTGGTGGATTAAGGCAAACAAAATTAAGTGACTTGCCCAGGGTCACACAGCTAAGTGAGTTTCTAAGACTAGATTTGTACTCAGATCCTGAATCCAGACCCAGTCCTCTATCCACTGAGCTAAAACTTTGGCTTAAAGGTTGTCCCACCCTGACAAATAGTTTCATTACCTTCTTGTTTAAAAGACTCAACTTGTATTATGTACCTAGTTCATATTGGTTTTAAAATAATAATAAGACAGACTTTAAGAGAAAAACAGTGAAAAATCTACAACTGAGTTAGAATCAATGGAAGAAACTACTGAGGTTATCTAGTCCAACTTCTCAGAAGGCAAAATTGTATAAAGAAACTTAAGACCTGGATTCAAATCCTGATTCAGACCTTTACTAGGTCTGTGATCTTGGACAAGCCACTTAAACCTCTTTGTGCCTCAGTTCCCTCATCTGTAAAATAGGAGGATTGTATTCAATGGCCTCTAAACATCCTAAAGACCTTCAGGTTTGGGGAACTCCCTGCCTCCTGAAACAGTACATCCCACATTTGTTGTCCATTTGCTGAGTAAAGTCTGACTCTTCCTGACCCTATGGATGATAGCAGGTAAGTCCGTCTATCCTTCACTATCTCTTCCACATTTGGAAAGCACTAATTGTTAGGAAGTTTTTTCTTCTAATGAGCCTCTGCAACTTCCATCGCTCCTAATTATGTCTTCCAAGCAAAACAGAATTCATCTTCCATATACCAGCCTTTCAAAAACTTGAAAAAAAATGTAATCATTTCCCCCCTCACACATATGTCTTCTTCTGTCTAAATATTCTCAGTTCCTTCCACTACTTGACATCACCTGAATCACTTTACTATCTTCAGTGCATTACCCTGCCATGTGCTAGGAGGTCAATAGCCTTTCTTAAAGATGGTGGCATGGCCAAGGTCAAGTAGAGTGAGCCTGTCACTTCTCTGATTCCAGACACTAAGTGATATTTTATTGATGTAACCTAAGATTACAACTAGAAACTACTGCCTCTGAGAATTCCCTTCAATAATTAGTGTACATACATGTAGCAACTTGTGACTCACAAAGCAGTTTTCTTCCCCATCATCCAGTGAGCCAGAGAATTTGGTGATTCTCTCATCTACTGTGTTTCCTTGGATCTAACCTCTCTGGCCCTCAGTTAGACTTAGTCAGGGGGTTAGATGTCTCCTAAGGTTCCTTCAAGTTCTAGCCTCTCTCAATTCCTTTGCACAATGTCTCTTTTCTAATTACTTTCTGGCTATAGACAAAGTACAAAATAAAATGGAACCTACACATTTTGTTAATTTCTTTACAACAGTCAGGCAAATCCAGTAATTCTGAATTTTCCACCACAGCTCTCTATATAGATTAAATTGGGTAAATAACTATTCAAATGTTTCCTTCCTATTGTGCCACGCTGAGGTCCCCTCGGTTTCTAAACCTTTTATCTATATTGGCATCCTCTTCCTCTTCCCCTTTACAAAAATCTATAATCTTAGAGTAGTAGTCTTTGCTGCCTCTTTTCCTTTGCCTCTATTTCTCCTTCTATATGAACCATGAGCCTAAAACCTTCCTTTGTTTTGTCCATGTTCTCACACTACACTATAAGATTACTGATTTTGAGGTGACTTTCAGTGAAAGTCCAAGCAGCCTTTTCTAAACAAACCATATGACTTAAGCTCACTACTTCATATGCAATCTTTCCTTCTGTTCTTTGTATATTAAAAACTCTGAATTTGCTGACAATTAAATTCATAAAAGGAAAAGGGACTGGACCAGGGGCAAGAACCTGTGGACTTGAGGCCACATGTGGCCCTCTAGGTCCTCAAGTGTGGCCATTTGACTAAATCCAAACTTCACTGAGCAAGGAATTTGATTCTTATGCTCTTAGAAAGATGCCTAGAGCACCGAGTGGTTAGATGACTCGCCCAGGGTCACACAGGCAATGTGTGTCAGTGGTAAGGCTTGATCCCATGTCTTTTTGGCTTGGAGTCTGGCTCTCTGTTAAGTACATCAAGCTACCTCTCCTAAGTTCAAAGTAAAAAAAGAAATTTGGAGGGAAAATTAATTAAATGTAAACTAGTTTTTAAGGAATTTAATTAGAATTTAACCCTTCTATTACACTGTAGTCTTATTCAAAAGGTGAGTAAGGTATACGAAGTCTCCCATCTCCCTTTAGCCAACTTATGTTTCATTCTATAGAGATGGAAAATCAGTGCCATCCAGATTCTGAATTACCCACAATTCTATGGTATGGTCACTGTTTAAGTGAACAGTTATGCTTTTCATTTCAAATGGAGAATCCTTTGACACTGACTTTTCTATCTTGCTATTTATGCCCAATAAACACTGCCACTACTCACCGCAGCAAAAGTCCCATTCCAGATCCTGGTAGACACATTCACAAAGTATTCTTCTTTCATTCTGAGTTCTCTCAGCTGGCAGGTGACTTTACTACATGATGCAGTTTTGCAGTTCTTTGAGGTTGGAGGGGTTCATATTAAAGAAAACAGGTTTAGTATGACTTCTGAGAATAATTGCTGCAAAGTAAAATGGTTGAATATATCCTGATACTTAGTAGTCTAAATTTATGTTTGAATATTTGTGCATACAACTATGTAATATTCCAATTTGGAGTGGTCTGAACATAAGCCACTTAGCCAAAATGATCCATACTTTTAAAAGAAGACATTCTTAAAATGAAAATATGTCGAGAGATAGACAGTGAAAAATATAGGCTGGATTCAGGCTTTGTACAAACTAAATTTCTAAGGAAAATGTGATTTCTATTCAGATAACATTTTTAAAAATATTATGTTTAGATTAATACTTCTCAAAATTGTTTTCTATGATGCTTCATTATTTCTCTCCCCATGATCTCCCAGTACCACTTCCATCTTTTTTTAAATCTAGGAAGACTGTCAAGTTGTTAATTAAGAAAAAAACTGTTAATACCTTCACTCTCAAGTAGGAAAGAGTCATAGAAAAGTGGGTGACAATGTGGAAACAAATGAGAATACCTAAGAAATCAGATACAATGGTAAAAAGAATGCCTGGTGATATCTGCAGGTGGAGGGAGGTATGTGTCATGCTGCCAAATAGCAACATTTCCTCACTCATCAATGGTCACTAGTGAGACTGCAAGAACTCTGGACTCTCAATTCACAAAACTACAATTTTGGATGAGTCCATGTAGATTTATCTTATTTATTTAAATTATTTATCAACAAGTTCTTTCTAGAATGATTTTGGAGATCTCAGACTACAGCTATCTTTCATTCTTAGGACTTTGCCACTAAGCTCCTACTTCTTTTAGGAGTTATCTTACACCTTAAGAATGTACACCCCTTGAGGGAAGAAATGATCTTTCTTCTTTGGTAGTATTTGTGTTTTCAGTCCTTAGAATAGTGCCTGGCATCCAGTAAATATTTCATAAATGCTTGTTGATGACCTCAATGTGCACAGGCATACCAGGGGTAACATGAAGCATGTTCTGAATGATCTGAATTTAATCTTATCTGTCTATAACGAAAAGTGCAAATCACTTTCTTTGCCTCATCAAATTTGTATTAACTGGCAATTTAAAATAATACTCTCTCTCCAAACCCCAACTCATAACAGCTTTGAGGGAAAATATATTGTATGATTATATGGTAATATAGAGCAATGAACTTTTTGTTGACTAATTATGAAGGAATACAAGAGAAAAGTCCTGAAAAAGAGAAAACTAATACATTAAGTAGAGGCAATTATACTTGCTGAACAATCAGCTTAATGTGTGCTACTCACCAATTCTTTAATATCTCGGAAGTTTTCTTTCTTAAAAGATGCCGAGTAAGGTATTTCTCCTATTTTTAGTGGATTTATTTCTGCAGTACAGCTTATACCACTGTCCTAGAAAGTGACAGAATCACAATTGATCATTCAAATTTATAAAGCAAAAGCAAAATGTTTTTTCATTAAGAGTTTATATGAAATAACAGTATATAAAGGGGAAAGGGGGCCTGTAGGAAGACAGGAGGAGGAGGAAAAGAAAAATGTAGAGGGTCTTTCAAATAGTAAGTAGTTAAGAAATAGTTCTTGAACTGGTCATGCTTAGGTTCCCCCATTATACTGTCTGTGGTCTGCTCTTTGTTTACCCTTAACTCTCAGCACAGTGTGAAAGAAGGTTTTACTCATGTGAGGTAAGAAATGTCAGCAAACCCTACCTAATTAGACAAATATCTTCTGGTCTAAAACCAAAGATTTGGGTTTTCCCATAGACCCATAAAATAAAACACCTCACAATGAGAAAACACTTTGTTTTTGCTTTTTGTTTTTTTTAAGAGGTAATTGGGGTTGAGTGACTTACCCAGGATCACATGAATTAATAAGTATTTGAGCCCACATTTGAACGCAGCTCCTTCCGACTCCTGGGCCAATGTTCTATCCACTATTCCACCAAGCTACCCCTTGAAAATGTTGTTTTAGACATAGCTAAGCGCATAATCAGAGATCTAGAGTTGGAAAAAACCTCAGAAGCCATCTGATATAATTCTTTCATTTTACAGATAAAGAAACTGAGGCACAGAGAAGTTGAGGGACTTGTTCAAAGTCCCATGCGTAGTAAGCATTAGAGGTAGGAACTGAACCTGTGTTCAAACTTCAGAAGCAGTGCTGTTTTCATGGTGTCATACTGCCTCTCAAGACCGCTTGCTGTTGAATAGCTAGAATAATACTTTTATTAATAATAAAAACTAAAGATTTATGTGTTTTTACATAAGGTTTACAAAGTGCTTCACATATATTTCCTCATTTGATGCTCACACCATCCCTGTGAGATAGATGCTATCATCATCCCTCTTTCACAAATGAAGAAAGTTAGGCTGAAAAGATTAAATAAGTTACTCAAAGTCAAACAGCTACTCAATGTCTGAGGAAAGATTGGAACTTGTCTCCAACGTTGGTGATCTATCGCCTATGCCAACAATCCAGGCTGAGCCAAGTAAGTCAAGAACTGATTGCAAGGTAGCATCTGCCCTATAGTCTAGCTGAGAAGAGCTGGCACCTCTCTCTATCTCTCTCTTATCACTCATTCCACTTTTCTATTAACCAGGTTCTAACAGAGTCAAACCTACTTGCAACAAGGATATAGAAGGTTTGGAATGATTTCCGCACTCTTCACATTCCTGAATATTGGGTTTTGGTCTCATACTTCTAAGGGCTCTTCCAAACACAAAATTCATTTCCAGATAATTAGCATTCGGGTTGCTTAGGTGGTGCAAGTAGTCTCTTGCCCAGATCACTTGCAGTTGCTCCAATATTGGAAGACAGTGTGCTCTAGTACTTAGAAGATTCTTGCTTTCCAAAAGTACACTGGAAGAAGATACAGAGTTTTCATCTATTCACTGAGCTATCCTTACCTAGAATAAGGTCATCTACTTGTGGTGAATATGAACTATATCAAAAATAGTGAGAGAAAAGATTATGAAATAACAAATTATTGGGGAGATCCCTGACCTTTTCCAAAAGTTCATCTCACCCAGACTATTCTATCTAGATATAGCTGTTGCCCCACTCAGCTAGAAAAACTTAAGACGAGTTTAATCTAAGGTGAATCCCGGCCCATTGGGTTCCACTCAGGCAGGTCCGGTCAGGGGAGTAGATGCTTTGTCTAGATTGCTCAAGGCTGGGGTGATTTGGAAGTAAATGACACAATCAACGTCATGTACTCCACTCCCTCATTAAAATAGGTCCACCTGTCATTCTAATATTCCTTCTCTCATTACTTGTTAAACCAATCAAAGTTGACTGCCACCCTTCCAAAGGCATTGAATAGGTTCCATAAGGGGTCTTTGGCATTCCAGTGTATCACTGACCCCTTTTATTAATTATTGCTAGAATGATTAATAAAATCATTAATTTCCCAGAAACCATGTCTCTTGAACTTTTTACACATCACAATAGAGAGGAAACTCAGCATGGTAGAAAAAGTGCCAGATTTGGAGTCAGGAAAAAACCCGAATTTGAATCCTGCCTTTAACGCTTAGCAATTGTTTAATCTTAGTCAAGTGACAAACTCATCTAGCTTCAGTTTCCTTATTTATCAAATGGGGATGCTATTTGTGCCACTGAACTTACTGGCTCATTGGCAGGATCAAGCAAGAACACACATGAAGTACTACATAAATGCCAGCTTTCATTGCTACTGCCATCTTAAGGAGACAACATTGCCTTCTGACCTTGACTGATTTGTCAATAAACTCAAGTATTTCTACTGGACCATGTTCCCTTTCGGTCCTGATACTTTCTGTTTTCTAGTCCTTTATAAATACATATTCATAACATAAAATAACATACTTTTTGTGGTATGCATGTAAATATATTTACATATGGTAGGTGCTTATTACTTGACATAGACTCCAGTGCAAAATATCTATCTTTTGGGATCTTTTTAGTATATATAGTACATGTAGAGATAGCATGGTATAATGGATAGAGACCCAGCCTTGAAGTCAGGAGGAGTTTGGTTAAGATGCTATCACTGGCACATACTGGTTGTGACACTGGTCAAGTCACTTAATCTCTCTGGGAACTAAGTAACTTTGTAAAACTATAAGCTGCAAAGAAGATACTCATTGATATTCAAAGAACATATTCATTGACAGAGGGAATTTCTTCATCTGGAATTTCCCTATACTAAAGAAATCATAGGCCCATTCTGTATCCCCAAATGCATGTTATCTTTTTATTTTAGAAAGGTGTTCTGCTTAGTTTTTGTATTCATATTGAACCAAGGATACCACAGTGTATACTTGGACTAGTCACCTGGGCTACGTGCACTCCTGTCAAGTACATCAGTGCATTTTTTTCTTTGGTGTACTGAGGAATGGAGATGGTTACAGAAGCCATGGGTGTTGGAATGTTTCCTGTTGTGACCTAAAAAAAAGAGAAAAAGGTTTGGTGATTGACTACACTTGACCTAATTAGCAAAACTCACTATGTGACAGTAAGTAATGAGAATAATTCCACAAGGCACATAGGAAAATTGGTCTTATTGCTTTAAAGTCCTCTCATATCTATGTATATCCACGTCTACACGGTACTTTTCACCAAAGTGCTTTAAGGTCATTAACAATTAATTGATAGTAATGCTATGATATAGCAAAACTAGTATATGAAAAATCCAGATTTTTGCAATACATCAATTAAAAACTAAAACTTAATAAATGAAATTAAATGAAAATATTGTCCCCAAAGTCTTAGTGTAGTTTTAAGCTTTAAATTGCTTTATAATAGTAATAATGATATAAAAAGCTTTACAATACCTTTAATATTACATATATATATATATATATATATATATATATATATATATAAAATAGCTATTAGCTTAAAACTACACTAAGATTTTTAGGATACCCTGTATTTACATCTACTTATACTTAAAATATAAATTTTAGGATAAAGGTACAAGTAAAAAATTGCCATTATCCATTCCAGTGTCTTTCTATCTACTCATCCTTGTATTTGTTTATACTTTTTTCTTTTATATAGCTGGTTTAAATGACAATTAACTGATATTTACTTTGTACCATTTCACACAAATTTTCCTTATATGTTCTCATCTCTGCTATTCTTAGCTGTATTATAAAATCTCATAACACTGATTACCAACATGTGTTTAGCCCATCCTCAATTATGAGATAATTTATTCATATTTTTAGATGATAAAAGCTGGGCCACAAGTCAAAGGGCAAACTCAGGATCAAAAGCTTGTTCAAAAGTCCAATGTTCAAATTCTCCTCATTTATAAAATAATAAGAGATTTTTTGTGGTTTTGTTGGAGGCAGAGGAATGGGACCTAATTGGTTTCTAGAATCTATAAAATAATAGAGTTTTTGTTTGGTTGGTTTTTCTCTTTACTTAACTGCTGACACTTGCTTGGCTACTTACAAAAAAGAAATCTCTATAAAACATGACTTTGAAGGAGTTTCTAGTTGTATATAACTGCTAAGTTTATTACAAACAGAAGTGGTATCTAGGCATCACTGAAACTGCTTTTCTCAAACAGACCCAGAGCCTAACACAACAGAAAAAGAACTGTTAGAAACAACAAATACACATATTTCCTTGAAAAACATTGAATTTAAACTGTCAAACCACAATGATTTCCTCTTAGAGCACATATACCTTCATATACTTCTGTGTCCTTGCTTTTGGCCCTATCTATATTCTTTTTATTTTATTTTCATTCTGTTCTTTTACCTAGATTCTCTATGGCTTAAATTTTTTTTTATTTGTTTTTAAGGTTGTTGCTCCTTTATTTACTCCCCATCATTTTCTCTTTGCTTTCCCATACTCACAGCCACTTTACTCACCTTAAGTGAAAAACTGAACATGGGACCAATTTCATCAAAAGTCTTCACAGTGGAGGAAACATTGCCATGAGAAAAGACTTCATAAAAATTGATATCTGTAGACCTGGTGAATGATGATTTCAAAACCAGATATTTTTGTTTAATGGGTGCTCCTGAAACCTTATTTTTTTCTTTTCATTTCTAACATCAGATTAATACTAAAGAATAGTTTAAAAAAAGAATAGTGTTAATATCCAAGAGTTCAAGGAGCTTTATAAATAAACCAAAAGCAAATTTCATTACAATACACTCTCATCTTATTTGCATGACTTACAATTGAGGACCAAGGAAACTTCTTTTAAAATGACTGTTTCTTCATCATATTTCTCCTAAATTTTATTTAAAAGATATGTGTATTGAATGAGAGAAATGTGAATTCAAAACTATAAATTTTTAAGCCAAAGGTAACCTTGAAGATTATCTTATTTTATGAAAACTAAGGTACCAAGAAATTAAATGACATAGTCAGGTCATATAGTTAATCGATATCCCATCAGGGACCAGGGAAATCTAGGACTTGTGATTCCTAGTCCAGAATTTCTTGTATTCTATCACATTACTTTCCTTTAACACCATGGCCTTACAGTAATAACAACCAGAAGCTCTCCGGGAGAAGTTAATCCTGCTGCATACCCACTTTAGAAAATTACTGTCATTGTGGAATTCTGCAATACTCAAATAATGTTCATTCAGTGAATACACAAGAACCCTATTGTTCACAAAAAGACCCAGAAATATGGTGTCAGAGAACCTGAGGTCCAGTCCTGCTTTTGGGTCAAATCAAGCTCTTTCAGCTCTTTGGACCTCAGTTTCTTTAGCTATAAAATGATGGAGTTAGATTACACAGCACCTGCCATCCTAAATTGATGCTCTTATTACCCTAATGATTGGATAAATGATATTGTTGACTATAAAGTATGTGGCTTAAAACATATTTTCAAAGAATATTTGAGCTGGAAAGAAGGTTAAAGGTTCAACTGGCAGTTGAGAAAAACGGACCTTGAGAAGGGAAATTACTTCTCAAAGTCACACAGGTAGCACTAAAGGTAGGACGCTAACCCAGGTTTCCCGATACCCAATAAAGTATTATTGACATGAAAAAAACCCCAAATCCTCAAGAAGCAATAAAGTTTTATTATATCAATTTCTCTACTATTTATTATAAGGTGAATGAAAGTTGACAGACACTTCTTCACTCCCCTTGTGCTAGAGCAGAAGTCCTTAAACTGGATTCCATTAACATTGTAAATAATGTTTGATAACTGTATTTCAAATTTTCAATACATTAGGCTAGTTAATGCTTTCCAATATGTTGGTAATTGTATTTTTCAGTACAATTGATTTCCTTTGTAATCCTAAAGTATTTTATGTATTTGTTAAGTATTATTAATTTAATATTAAATTAAATTATTGCATTGTTTACTAAGTGCATATTAAGTATTTTGTTTTAGGAATTTAAAAACATGGGTTCATAGACTTCACCAGACATCACCCAAGGAGCCCAGGACATAAAAAATAGATTAAGAACCGCTTACAAAAGAGACTAGTTTGGTTCCAGATTAAACTCGGAGAACTGAGATTTAGACTGGGGTTCAGCCCACACTGGGTCATAACTGATCTGGAGGCTTTAAAGAAAACATTTCTTCTACAATGAACCTAAGATGCTTCGAGAACAGAAACCCAAGGTTTAGCACTGTTCAAATCTTAATTATAAGTGATTTTGTGTTTTAAAAATGTGTCTGTAATTTATAGAGTTAGAAAACCCAGAAAGAAGAGCTTCCTTTTTTCTTTTTTGGGGTGTAAATACCTTAGGGAAAATATACCCCTTAGCATGTTTACCCTTTACAATGGCCATCTGTTCATCCCTTAAAGTGATTCACTACAAAGGAAAATATATTTGTGTGTGCATATATATGCAAATATATAAACACACACATATATAATAGCTTTCATATACACCATATTTTAAGATTTACAAAGTGCTTTTATCATGATATATCCATGAGGTAGACATGATTAGGAGACATGTATCATTGTGGAAAGAGCACTGGCTGTCATGGCAGAGGACCGATATTCAAATCTCAGCTCTGATGCTGAACGTTTGTGTGATCTTGGCAAGTCATTCAATCTCCTTTGGCCTTAGTTGATTAATCTGTTAACTAAAGAGGTTGGACTACATCCAACAATCTGAGGAATCTTCCAATTCTAGATCTATGATCCTTTAATAATTTTCATTTTTTTAAAATAAAGAAAATTGAGACTCAGAGAGTCTGTGACTTGCTAAAGGTCAACCAACTATTAAATACCAAATCTACTACTACAAGTCTTATGACAACTCCAAGACCAGTGCTCCTACCAACTAGATTTCTGGAAAATTTAGAAGGAACATTTTCTAACATGGAAAAGGCTTGCATCTCTTTTGGAACCTCAAATCCCCAAATTTCCTTCCTTTATAAGGAATTTATTTTATTGGAGTAGGAGGGTTGTTTGTGATTATAGTTTTCCAAATTACTAAAAGAAAAATGTGTCATGAGGAAAAAGATATATGTGTATATATGTGTATATATCAAATCTGGTAATGTGTTTATATGAGACAAATCAATTTATTATAACTTCCATGGAACAGAGGAAACCCCACTGAGAAACTAAAGGTTTGACATTTTGTGTTCTTGGAAGATTCCATAGTACCTTCCAGAGAGTGCAAGCTCTGGAGCACTGGCCAAATTCTGAAATGGGTAATGATATGCTGCTTTCCTAAATCCCTGCTGTGGTTTAAAGGGAATTATTCTTTATTTTTTCCCCTTATTTAAGGGTTGTTCCACTTTTCAAGATCCATCCTAAAGTAACTGTGCTTCATAAATAACTTTTATTTACTCACCTGGAGGACATTTCAACATATCTTGCTTATGACATTCAATTGTGCAATTTCCCTTGATTTTTGGAAGGTATGATGTTTGAGGACTACGAGCTACAAAAGCACAGTGTGCCTTGTTTTCCCTCAAAATGCAGATATTTCTGTCTAAAATACGTTGCTCCAAAAACACACAGACTTGCATGTCACAATCACTTGAGTATCTTTTTTGGGTCAAAGATAATGCAAATGCAAATATAAAGTGGTGATGAGTAAAAAAGAAACTGCCATATCCATTTCCTGTTAAAAGAAACTCCTAGGGTAACATTGTGCAGAAAAGTAAGAAAGAAAGAAATGAGAACAAACAATTTAGAACAAGAAAGAGATGATATAGTTGGGATAAAAAAAAAGATCAGACGACATGATACGAACCATCTCTGGTGGACACACTTGACCTCAATTATTTACTTTACCAATGATGGTGCAGTGTAACAATGGCAATATTTACTAGCCATTTCCACATAAGTGCAGTAACCTAGACTTTGTTTACATTTGTGTCCAAAATTTAAGATTCATTCATTTTGAGACCATTTTCTCACAGCTGCTCATATTTCAATTTTAAGACTAGATGGCATGCGCTGTATTTAAGGATTTTGGGGGGCTTTTTCCTCCCCCTCAGCAACCTGTTAGATATCTGGCACCTTTGGGGCTGGGACAAAGGAGAAATGACAACCTGCCACCTCTAGATACTAGGCTCATGGGTTGCCACCATGGAATTTGCATTACCCTCTTTGGGCAGGGCATCCAACTTTGCTAGAAGTTCAC
Source organism: Bettongia penicillata ogilbyi (assembly GCA_023548195.1). Classification (NCBI taxonomy): domain Eukaryota; kingdom Metazoa; phylum Chordata; class Mammalia; order Diprotodontia; family Potoroidae; genus Bettongia; species Bettongia penicillata. The sequence continues at coordinate 5,799,771 of JAJHZJ010000309.1, forward strand.
TTGAGTGTATCAGCAGATTGAGAACGGTGACCTATGTGTTTTATAGTGATACTGACCCAAAGTTTAATGGGCATTGGCTTGAGCACATCTCTGGTATGTTCAAGGCTGCCAGTCTACTTCTGAATGAGACAAATAGATGCTGTGAACCCACTGAGATTTTCATAATGTGTGGGATGTTCACTTAATAACATCAGTTTCCTTAAACAATCACTGTGACTATTACCAGTCAAAATGCTTCTGCTGCTCTATGGGTTTCCATTTCAGAAAGAAAAAGTAAAAATTAATTTTCTTTCAGACTTCTCTTACTTTTTCATGTTTGACATAAGTTTTGCACCATCATTGCATTTATTCATTTAGTCATCAATCATATGTTCACTGACTACCAATGTGTGTATAATGCAATGTGTTTCTACATTAAAGAATAAAATTCTGGGTTTCAGGCACATAGATGGTGGCTACTGGCAGCGTTAAGGTTTCTTCTGGCTGGCAGAAACTTGGAAGCATTCTGTTGGGGATATGAAACTCTTATGGGTATGAAGCCCCTCCCAGGCAACATGAGACTGAATAGATCCGTAAGCCTACAGAGATGTACCTTCCCATACAAGCCCCAAAACATCACTCAAAACCTACCCCGTAGCCAGCTAGTTGACTTGGGCAAAAGTTTTTGATATAAATTCTTAACATAGAAAGGAATTCCAGTTAGTGGAAGAAAAGAACTCTTCACTAATGGACACATTAATAATTCAAAAAGCAACATATTACAGACACTCCACCTACCTCGTTAAATGGATTTCTGCATCATACAGCAAGGGAATTTTGAAGTTGACTGTATTGTCCACTTCCTTCTCTTCTTGACTCTCGCTATTGAAAAAGAAAGGATGAAAACAATTAAGATTCTACTTTAAATGTATACAGTATAAAACCTATCCACACCCACTTCACAATTGATGATATTTCACCTCAAAGCTTGAAAACTGACACGTGCCAAATTCTGAAGATTTTGGAAATTGAAGTCAAAGGTTATATTAAAAGACACCTACAAAAATAAAATCAAAGAAATAGATAAATGCATAAATAAATCCAGAGAAGTTCTCATAAATCACTCCATCAGCAAAGTGTTTTATAAAAATAGCAAACCCACCCAATTTGATTCTGAATTTGATCAATATCAAAATGTAGAAATTTGCCAGATTCTTGTCATTCTCAACTAAAGTTGCTAATATATCCTGTCTCACTTTACCTTCAGAATCTTTTTTTACCAAACTGAGACTCACTTTCACCTTCCCCATCCTTCCCAAAGCTTACATCGACATTTTGCACATATAGTCCAGTACCAAAGAGTTTCCCTGAATATATCATATTTGCAGTATGTTTGAGTTAGTGTCAGGAGACAGTCTTTAGACTTTCCTGCCTGGCATTTTTACAAGTGGCAGACATAGGTTTAGATGATAATGTACTCAGACACAGATGGTGGATTATTCCCCAAATCCAGAATACATGAAAAATCCTAATTTACCCAATTCAAATAAGCATTTAAAGAAAAAATCAACTTAGAACTTGTTTCAAATGATGAGACCCTTTCCTTTACTTGTCTTATGAATTTACTTGTGAAACTGCTAAATTAATCAGCATTACTTGATGAAGAACTAGGAGCACTGAAGCTAAAGCACATTTGAACTGTAAGCCAGGAGTACCTGCTGGTCCCTCTTGATAGAAGGATAGCCAACATGACAGATAAGAACCTTCTTGGAAGTATCCAACTGACATGAAACTTCAGTCCCATCACCCTGAAGGGCACACAAAAAAAGACACAAAAATGATGACTGTGTATAAACATGACTGATTTAAATATATATATATTTTTTATGTAAGCTTCATGAACCTTCCTTTTAATAATAAAGTGAAATTTTTTTTCCATTTGAAAATCATTTTGAACTTGAAAGCTTATGCTATATACTATGAAAAACTTCTTATAACTAAAGCTGTCCAAAAAATGGAATGCACTGCTACTAAAGACACTTAACCCTTCTAGGAGGTCTTCAATCAAAGGATAGATAATCATTTGTGAGAAATATCACAGTGAGGTTTCTTTTTGAGTATGAGTTGGTCTATATGGTCACTGAAGTCCCTTACAACCTGAATATTCTGGGATTCTGTTATTACTGGGTTTGGAGTTTTGAGGTTAGCCTGATCTATTTTGAATTTCCATTACACTGTTTCAAAAAAAAATAAATTCATAAGGAGTCATTCTCAGAAAGATAAATGATCAAAGGAGGGGAACAGTTTTCTTTAAAGAAGGGATACAAACTATCGACAATATTTTTAAATGCTTCAAATCACTGATAATGAGAAGTGCTCTGTAACGTAAATACAAAGTAACTCTGGATTTTCATTTCTTGACCACCAAATTGGCAGATATAGTGAAAGCCAGAAATAATGTTGAAGAGGCTGTGTAAAATCAAGCACACCAATACACTAGTGTAGAACTATGAACTGCTCCAACCTTTTTGGAAAGCAAGGTAGAATTAGGAACTGAAAGTTAACAAATTATTCACACCCTTAGGGCCAGAGATCTAATTACTGCCCATGTGTCTCAAGTAGGTCAATGTTAGAAAAAAAAGAAAAAATAGGTCCAATATGACAAAATGTTTATAGCAACATTTTTTTATAGTAGAAAAAAAGGTGAGAGGAAAAAAACCAGGCAAGAGGGCAAAGTACCAGGAAGAAACACAGCTGAGTTCTTTCCTACAACTATTCCATTAAAAATCTAGAAAATCCATGAAGTTGAGTCTTGATTAGAAGGTCCAAGAAAAAAAATCAGATTGAGTTATATTTTTTTTGGCCTAGGTCAGCAATAAAAGGACAGAGAAGTCTATGTATGCTGAGGATGGAATCTAGACAGGAATGGCCATCTGGAGCATTCCAGCAGAAAGACCACTGATGCTCTGTCTCCCTATGTACACCAAGGGAAGAAGAAGTTCAGGATCTGATAGTAAGGGTTCTGACCTTGTGCAACAAGAAGTAAAAAGTACTGCCTGGAAGTTCTGTCACATTCACTAACAGGTAGTGGGTCACAGATCCAGTGTGGATGGAGAAGGGACCCTGTGACTAACACTGGCAGTTCAAGTCAAGGAGTGGTCATGAGCACTGTGTACTGAGTGAGGAATACAGAAGTAACAGCTATGTAGCTCTGTCTCCAAAGCTAGTTCTAACAGAAAGACCAAAGTCAAGAAGGAAAGCTTGAAAAAAGAGCAAACAAAAAAGAATCCTAGTATAAAGAGCTATTAGTGTTATAGGGATGCTCAAGACATAAATGTAGAAGAAGAGAGCAACTCTAAAACATATAAAAAATCTCAAAGAACAATACAGCTTGGGCACAAGTTCAAAAGAATCCTTAGAAGAGATGAAGCCAAAGTTTGATTCTAAAGAACCAAAATGATTTTATAAATGAAACAAAAGCACTAGAGGAAATAATTTGAAAATAAATGAAGGTGCTAGGGGAAATTGGTAAAGAAATGAGATATGGAAGAAGGAAATGGAGAAATAATAAACAGCCTGACACAAGAAGTATAAAACTTCAATCAACAGACTACATGAAAATTAAAATGCAGCAAATAAGTAATGATTCCATGAAACAACAAGTTATATAAAAACAGTTGAAAAACAAACAAAAGTTATATTAAAAACAACTCACCTGGCAAATGTCAAAAGTAGATGATTGAAGAATTACTAGAGTAATAATTACTAATAATAATAGAAATAAAAACCAAAATTACCCTGAAATTTTACCTCACATTCTGCAAATTGGCAAAGACAATAAAAGATGGGAATAATTAATGTTGGGAGGGGTTATGGGAAGATGGGTACACTAGTACATTGTTGGTGTAGCTGTAAAATGGTACAACCATTTGGAAAACAATTAGACATCATGTAAATAAAGTCACAAATTGTTCATACTCTTTTACACAGAGATTCCACCACTAGTCCTATGCCCTAAGGAGGTCATAGATAAAAAGAAAGTACCAGTATACAGAAAAATATTTGTTATCAATTTTTGTGAGGTCAAAGAACTAGAAACAAAGTAGATATCCACTAACCAGAGAATGGATAAACAAACTGTTGTACATGAATGTAATTGAATGCTACTGTGATGTAAGAAATAACTAATGTGATGAATAGAGAAACATGGAAAGACCTCCATGAACTAATGCAGAATGAAGTAATCAAAGCAAAGAGAACAATATAAAGAATGACTATGACTGTAAATGGGAAGAAGGAAAAAATAAAAAATGAATACTGCAAAATTATAAAAAATAAAACATGAGATATAAAAAGACATTCTCATCATATCCTTTTGCATAGATGGGAAGCCTACAAAGTATTACACTGCACATATTTTTAGACATTTTCCATATGTTGATCAGTTATACTGATTTTTCCCCTTCTTTTCCTTTTTTTGTGTTTAAAAATACTATTTGTTATATGGTGTGGATCTCTGGGAATGGGAGGCAGAAGGACACTGGGGAAATTATGGTGATGTAAAAGAATTATTGGACTATTTGAAAGTTGTGACTAAAAAAGAGCTAAACATCATATTTCAAGTTCTTCCCTTATCTCTTAGAATTGGATCAAATAATAAGAAAAATGCAATTAAATAAATTAAGGTTCTACCTCACACCCCTCAGTTGGCAAAGTTGACCAAAAAAAAGACAAATGTTGGAGGGTCCACAGGAAAACAAGGTACTGGTAAAGAGCTATGAATTGATCTAGGCATTTTGGAGACCAGATTCCAACCATGACTCCCAAATGACCAAACTATGCATGTTTTTTGGACACCGAAGCACTACTAGTAAGCCTATACTACAAAAAAAAAAAAAAAAAAAAAAAAAATCAAAGAAAGAAGAAAAGTATTCACACCTGCAGAAACAGCCCCTTTTATAGTAACAAAAAAACTAGGAACTAAGAAAAGGCATCCATTAGGGAATGAATGAACAAAAGAACAGAACACATAAATAGAATGAAACCTCATTAGAAGTGACAAAAAGGATGATATCAGATTATCCTGGGAAGACCTAGATGAAGTGACGCGTATTAACATATGTAGAACCAGGAAAAGAGTTACACAATAACAACAGTGTAAAGGGAAACAGCTTTGAAAAACTTAGGAACACGGATCAACGCAATGACCAACCACAGTGCAAAAAGACCAGTAATGAGGAATATTACCTGCTTCCTGAGAGAAAAGTGACAGACTCAAGATGCAGCATAAGACATACATGTTTTACATGACCAACATGACTATGCATATTTCTTATTAGGATTTTTCTCTTCTTTTCTTTTTTTTTTTTTTAGAATGGGAGAAGAGAGATGAGGAAAGAAAATAAAAGCCTGTCAGTTGAAAAGAATTCATGAATCACAACAACAGCTAGCAAAGTTTGGGTTCCAGGCAAAAAAAAAAAATCTAGAAACTCATTGGCCGGGAAACAAATGGTGGTATGTGAACGTGTTAGGATGTTATTTGCTATAAGATATGATGACTAGAAAGATCATTGGGAGTTCGAGAAACATAGGGATACTGAGGAATCAAGTTGAGTCAACAAACATTTATTAAACACCTGTATGTGCCAGGCATTATGGTAAGCAGGGCGGATACAAAGTAAGGCAAATGACAGTCCCAGATCTCAACAATCCAATGGAGAATACAGCATGCAAACAATTATCTACAGAATGACCAGGTGAGTATGTGTGTATACACATATGTACACATGCATATACACACATGCTAACATGTGTGTACAAACATATACTTGTGTATATGTAAATGCATGAATGTAATTTACATATACATATGTGTATGTTATGGGCACATATAAGTATTTATTTCATATGTATCTATATCATATATACCTATGATATGATATATGATATGATATTGAAAACAATTCCAGAAGGAAGTCATCAAGATTAAGGAGTATTGGGAAAGGCCTTTTTGCAGAATGTGGGGCTGTAGCTGAGTCTTGACGGTAGAAGGTAGAATTGAGAAATGAGAGTTCTCGCATGGAGGACAGCCAGTGAAAGTATACAGCATTAGGAAATAAGAGTGTCTAGATTGACAGTCATGGGGGACCTGCTGCCTCGAGGCCATACCTGGCCTTCTAGATCCTTAAGGATGGCCTTTTGATTGAACCCAAATTTTACAGAACATATACTTTTAATAAAAATCAAGAGTCTGACTCTAGAGTGACAAAAAGCAGGAAGGCAAGTGTTACCTGGATCACAGAGTACACTGTAGAGAGTAAGGTGTAAAATGGCTGGACAGGTAGGAAGGGCATCGCCAAGTTATGGCTGGCTTTAAAAGTATTTTATACTTGATCCTGAAGGTGACAGGGAGCCACTGGAGTTTACTGAATAAGGGGCTGACACAGACCTCCAATTTAGGAAGAGTAATTTGACAGCTGAGAGAAAGATGGATTGGACTGGAGGGAAACTTGAAGAAATGATAAAAAGCAAAGTAAAGAGAACCAAGAGAGCAATGTAAACAATGACTATAATATTTTAAATGAAAACAATGCTAAAAGGCACTGCGCTCTGCTATTAACTTCTTAGGTTTAATTATTTAAGTTTTTTTTTCTTTAAAATAGAAAGTTGCATTTTTAATTCCCCATCTCCCCCCTAGAAAAAAAAACAATGAAAAAGTCATGGCAGGTTCAAAACTAAGCCCAACAAGTTTAAATAAGAAACTAGATAAAAATCTTTTTTATCCTATCCTTAAGTGTGTCTGTTAAAAAAAACACCCCAAATTATAGCTTTTGCTTTATTTTCCTTTATCCCTTGGGGAAAATAGTCACATCCAAGTGTGTTTCTGGCACAGCGTTGATCTCTATTTGATTAGAGGGTTTGGCTCAGATACAAAAACCTTGACCACAGAAAGGCCTGTGGTTCCAAAGCTACAAAGAATGAGTCTAAGCTCTGTGCATATCAGCCCTTTGATTTAGCAAGTTCAGGCTGAGGCATGTGGGGGGCAGACACAGCAGCAGCACCAGTCCTATGTGCTACTGGGAATTAGAGGAGTGTAACATTTCTCATGCCAAGTCTCAGAGGAAAGGAAAAGATAATGTGTCCAGTGAAGCAAAAATCTGTCTAGATATAGTGCCAGTTTATATGCCAACCTGCCTTAGTTAGAAGTTATAAAATTAGGATGTTTTTATTAATAGGGTGGAAACGCTACTTTAAATGAGGAAGAGGAGATGAGCAGCCTCAAGGGCACTTGGGAAAAGAAGGATGGTTTTAATACCAGAAAAGAGGAAACAGAGCTCCCCATTTACAGGCACAAGTGAACAAATGCTATAAGCAGGAAGAAAGATTAGGTTAGTCGATGTATGCCATCACATACCGATGCTGAGGACGAGGCAAAAAACAAGTTTTCTGAAAAAGCAGTCACAATTCTGGTGTTATAAGCACTTTCCCCTCTGTTTTTCAGCATCACTACAAATGTTAACCTTCTGTTTTGGCTGCTGACAATATATGGCTGTTTTCTGTTAACAATAAAAGCAAAAAAGCTAGAGCAAATGGCACAATTTGTCTCCAAATCAATCAACCCTGGATATTTAAAGACTTTCCACACACAAAATTACAAAGATATCTTATATGAGATTGAAATACTGGGAATAAAATATTTCTGAGCGATAAACTGAATTAGGACTACTTTACATGAGAATGAAAGTAAAATGATGAAATGTTACTAGGTTTTCCTGTCACTTTAAAATACAAATAGGCATATTCTATACTAAAGCCAGGAACTGAAATTCTATTTGTATAGGTATGTGCTCATGGCAGATGTTCCCCACATAATAAATAATTTATTTATAAAGAGTCACTGAACAAAATCTTCTCCAGCATATATTATTATATATTATTTCACTTCTCTCTCTGTCTTTCTCTGTCTCTTTTCCTCCCTCCTTCTCCCTCCCTGTCTCTTTCCTTTTCTCCCTCCCTTTCTCCACTCTCTATTTCATTCTCCTTCCTTCTTCCCTTTTCCTCTCTCTCTCCCTTTCTTCATCTCACTCTGTCTGCCTGTCACACACACACACACATACACACACACACACACAGTTTCAAAGGTAAACTTACAGACTATCCGTTTTCTGTTGAACCTCAAGGACGAGATCAGAGATGCAGACTCCATCATCCCCACAGTCTTTTAGAAAAGGTATCTACAGAAAATGAAAATATCATTTTCTCCACACATACTGTTAAGAGAGACAACTTGGAGCTGTGTTATTATTAGCGTTGGCACTGTGACTATTGGAGTTCAGTTTGCTTTGGTCAAAGAACAGATTTAGTCATTTTAAAAGTTGTGAAGGCCAGGCCTCTACTTACGCTGAAGTCCTTTGAAGTCTCAGAATACTCTTCGAGAGCAGGACTTGTGCCAGGCTTTGCCAAGTTGATGTCCACTCGGACATTTAAGGAGTTGACAACATCAGAAGGTTCCTGGAAAACAAAGCTTCCCTTTCAGTTTGAACAAATTAAAGCAAGCGATCTTCTAAAAAGTAGTTCCAAAATGATTTCATTAATACAAATGTAGCCAACTCTCAATTGGGAATATGGGTAGCAAGAGACAGAGACAGAGGCAGGGAGGATACTGAGGGGTTCATTCAGGACCAGAGAAATGACACATTCTCCAAGTTGTGATGTCCCAGCTCCTTAGACATGTTGCCAGCCTTTGGCATTTTCATCTAAGAGCTCAAATAAAGTTAAACTCAAAAGTATGGCATCTATCTTCGCTAGCAAAATCGAAGATTTTGTTAATCATGGACGCTCGCTTTCTTAAGGTTCTGGGATTCCATAAGTATAAATTCTCTTTTTGTCTGTCAAATTAAACTCTCTCTATCCCCTGAATGGTCTCTAAGTAACAGTGGCTAAACCCTAGCCTTTAAGGAACCTCTCCAAACAGCTAGATTTGAGGGAAAACAAGCATAGTCGCCTGATAGGTCCGTATATGCTACATTTGGTTGGTTTGGCAGCCTCATCCAGGCCTTGCATTGTGCTGGCATAGTCTCAAAGAACTTGGGGCACCTCTACACTATAATGAGTAACCAGAGCAGGACTTTAGTGTAGTGTAGATAAAAGAGTAAACAGCTATAAAAGTAAGTGATCTATTCAGTTACAATACTCATCAAAACAAAAAAGCTCTCAGATATTTCTTCCTCCCCCCATCTTCCATTGCCTGTCACTTTTATCTAGAATCCAGTCTTTTGGTCAATAATTATTTCTCTAGTCTTCTATCAAAAAAGCTTAAGACCCATTAGGTTTCCTGGCCAAAGTTGCTGATCACATAATATTGGGTTGTGGTCTGGAAGGAAACTTGCTTTGACAATTGTTGTGGGTCCTGCATTTTCAAAGAGGACCATGACATCAGGAGGGTGATGCCATGACTTGCAAATGAATTGGATTTAAGTGAGGGAGGGCTGTGCAAAGTCACCAGCCAGAGTCACTTTCTCCTCCAGGGACAGGTAGGGTCCAGTGGCAAGATACAGATCAGGATGACTGGAGATGGTCCTGGACGCAGTGGGAAACCTTGGAGTTTTAAACTAAGGTCTTTCCCAGATCCAAGTTTGATTGAGGCAACACCCATTCAGTGATTAAGACTAGGTAAGAAATGAGACAAAGAATGGTCTCTTTTAGCTAGTTAAATAAAAACAAATAAAATCAGTCTGGGAAAGGAAGAAGCTCAGAGTTTGACATTTAGGGCAGTGACAAAAGAAGGCCCTAGGGGGTAGTTTTGGAGTTGTGATTGATAAGTTCAGTGACAGTCCTTTTCTCCACTCTGTCTTATCTAGAAAATGGAGGTAACAATGACCACTCTCCTTTCTACTAGGTAGTTAGTAAGGAAATTGGACTCCTAAGTGGCACAAGATCAAACTGGAGTATTATGGCATCTCACAACTTTTAGTTAAAATAAAATATTATAAACTAGAAATTACAAAAGTATACCTAGTAACTATGTAACAAATTATTTTGGGCCAGTTCCCCTTACATATATTTATACACATACTTTAGGAAAGATCTGTTCAAATGGCAACAATCTCATATTCTCAAAAAAAATATGCAAGTAGCATTCAAACTTTGTAATGTACATACTGTCTCCTTGAAGTGAATGTAAGCTCCCTGAAGGCAAGAATTTTTATTTTTGCCTTTGATCAATTAACTGTACCACCAGATCTGGCAGAGTCTCCCAAGTGAGGAAGTCTTTGAACATGGACCCAGAAACTGCTAGTAAATTGACTGTCTAAGATCACACTAGCTAAATTCAGAGGCTCGTTAGTAGGTAGGCCACAGGTGGCATATTTTTCGATATGGTAACTTTCCAACACTGCTCACTAAGTTATAGTTGGAATACAAATTTTTGTTGGTGGAAGGACTAATTATGCCAATGAATGAACATATCTTTGACCTATGTTTAAAGGTATATTGTACCAAAGACGAAAAGTTAATAAGTTTCAGGCTTTGATTCATAAATGATTCACTTGGTTATCTTATCTGTCTTCAAATTATAGTTATAAAACAACTGGATAATTTTTAATTTCCTACTGCCTTTAATCATCATCCCACCCAAAGTAACTTGGAAAAATACTTCATCACATTGTACCCTGCTTGGGCATTTTCATTGCTTTGGCCCACCTTTCCCCATTTCAACTCATTCTCTACACAGCTGTCAAAATGACTTTTCTAAAAAGAAGGTGTGACCATGTCATTCCCTTAATCAATAGACTGCAGTAGCTCCCTATTGCCTCTAGGACTAAAAAGAAACACTCATGTTTGGCATTTAAAACTTTTTACATCCTGGTCCCAAGTTACATATATAGCTTATTATAATTGTTCCCCTCTGCATACTGTAACATTGCCTTACTGTTCCTCATTCCTACCACTCCAGTTTCCAGCTTTATCCTTTTGTCCTGGCCATCCCTAGTAGGGAACACGCTCCTTCCTCATCTCTGCTTTATTTCCTTCAAGACGCAGTTTAGGCACTACTTTCTGCAGGAGGCCTTTTACAACAGCCCTAGCTCCTAGTTCTTCACCCCCTACCCTCTAAATGATCTTTTAGTATTTTTACATATTTTGTATGCATATATACATATATATAATGTGGTATACACATACATATGTAGGTATGTATGCATGTATATGTACATGTATGTTTATGAAAAAACAGAATTTCCTTCACTGCAGCAACTGATTCAGTTTTGTCTCTGAATCCATAGCACTGAGCACAATGCCTGGCACAGAACAGATGTTTAATAAACGCTTGTTGACCGATAAATTACTTTCAAATCCCATTTGTGATTTCTAATGATCAATATGTGTATCATCCACACCTTAATTTTACTGTTGGCAGTTTTCTCCCCCAAAGCAGTCATATTTATTTTTGAAAATCAAATAAAAACACAAAAGCAGACTAAATAACATTGACTTGGCTATCATCTATTCTCTCCTATCCATTCCAAGTTAAATCCAAGATATTAATCTGTTACTGGAGGTGATCTTCTTAATAGCATAACAGTAAATGAACTTTACTATGTAAGAAAATGTCCATGTGAATTTCCTTGTTTTTAGACACTGGAAATGCTACTTAAGAAAACACTGACTTTGCTTTTTTATTAATGTGTTACTAATAGTTTGTTTTTGGAGTAGCTAGATGGCACAACAGATAGAGAGCTGGGCCTGGGTTCTAGAAGACGAGTTAATTTTTGTGGCCTCAGACACTTACTAGCTATGTAACCCTGGGCCAATCACTTGACCCTATTTGCCCCAGTTTCCTCATTTGTAAAATGAGCTGGAGAAGAAAATGGCAAACCACTCCAGTATTTCTGCTAAGAAAACCCCATATGGTATCATGAAGAGTCAGACAGGGCTGAAATGACTGAACAACAGCTCAAGTTAAACACTTAAGTATATTCATTCGAATATTCATTACATAAGTACCTATCGTAAGTCAGGCAACAGTAGGGAATAAGCACAGGAATACAAAGATAAAAAACAGTGAAATAATCTCCACTCTCAATAGAAAGATTATACCATGCTCAATGAAAGGTAAAGAAATCACAAATATTATCACCGAATGATGTTTGCATTCCTTATTTACCCACTAGGAAAGAGTACAGTAATGCACTTAAAGGGAGGAACTTAAAAAGTTTTCATTTATTTGATGATTATAGGAAATTTCATGGTGAAAAAAAAAGAAAATGATGAGTCCTTACCTGTATATTGATGATATGCTCTGAACAAGTCTGTGCATGATACACCACCATGTTTTTCTTAATGTATCTTTCATTATTTTCTTTAAACAATCCCCTAGAAGTTATTCTAGAGGAAAATCGATCAGCATCAAGTGTAACATTGTAGACAATATCTGTTTAAGAGGAAACAAAATGAGCATTTCTGAAGTGTCTGGGAGGCAGCCAGGGCTGTGCTGAGCTCTTTACACACATTATCTCGTTTAAGTCTCACAGTCATCCTGGGAGATAGATGCTATTATTATACCAATTTTGCAATTGAGGAAACTGAGGCAGACAGATTAAGCCACTTGCCCAGGGTCACACAGATAGTAAAAGTCTGAGGTTGTTCTTGAATTCTTATTAAGTCCAGGACCAGCAGTCTATACACCACGCCACCTTGCTCACACAAACAAGAAGAAAGAACATCAAATATGTTTCTAATTGCAAAATTAATTTGAGAAAGGATCATAAGAGGTTTGTTTTATCTCTCAGGGCAAGATAGCAAAGATACAAAGTATAATAAGAAAAGGGACTGGCATCTCATCAGAACAAAACTTTCCCAAATAGAAGGGAATGAAACATGCTAATGAAAAGATCTTTCAACTTCTGATCTCTTGCTTAGACCAGCTAAGCTACCCTTTTTCATTTCTCTTTGTCATATGTCAGACTGTTTCACATATAATATAAAAATAATCATTGGCCACTATACCTGTACTTCATACTCTTTAGAGTGCATTCATAACAGAGATGGTACAGTGTGGAGAAAATATTAACTATATATTCAGAAGATCTGTGCCTGAGTCCTGGCTCTACCAACTATAAGTTAGATGAAGTAAAACTTAGTAAGTCACTTTGTTAAGGTTCGGTTTCCTCATCTGCAAAATGGGGATAAGACATGACTCTTCTCACAGATTTGCTGCAAGGATTAACTAAGATCAGGTATGTGAGAGGTTTTGAAATCAAAAGGCGCTAAATAAACCCGTTTTCATGTTATTAGATTCTTATAGCAATGTATTGACAGGTAAGGAATTATTTCATGTGCTGTTCAAATAATTTTAAAAGAAAAATATGATCAGGAAAACAAAGCTAATGTAGGTAGAGAAGGGGTTGCTGTCAACTCTTCTTTCCCAGGTTGGCTTGTCCAGTTCCTTTGCTGAACTTCTATTCCCCTCCCCACATCTGTTCTAATATAACTGGAAAAAGTTAACCATAATTTAAAAATTAAAGTATCCTTAACTCTGATGTAGGAAAGCTAGGTGATAGAATGGATAGAGTACCAGGCCTGAAGTCAGGAAGACTCATATTCCTGAGGTCAAATCTGGCCTCAGATACTCACTAGTTGTGTGACCCTGTGCAAATCACTAACCCAGTTTGCCTCAGTTTCCTCATCTATAAAATGGTAAACCACTCCAGTATCTTTGCCAAGAAAACTCCAAACAGGGTCACAAAGAGTTGGACATGATTCAATAACAAACCCTGATCTAGGACAAGAAAGATGAACAGGACATTAAGGGATTAAGAACTGACATAAACTGTCCAGTTTATTTGAAAAGTAGAACTACAGTAGGCAATGAAGACATTCTGTCCAAAATATAGAGAAAATCTCTGGCCATCTCTCCATGGAAAAATACGTGTGATTAATAGCAAGATCTATTCCTTCCAAGATTCTCATCTCTTTTATTTTAGTACTTCCTGTACCTTTGAACCTGAGTGTGCTAACCTCCTGAAAACAGTAGTTGTAGGAGGACACCCAATAGCCTTATCAATGTTGTCTATAGTCTCATAGAAAAGGTGGTCAATTTCATTTTTTGATGCTTAAACATCAAGATCACATAGGATCATATATCTAGGACCAGAAAAGCCCTTGGGGGCATCTAGTCCACCCCTTTCATTTTATAGGTGAAGAAACAGAAAACCTGGAATTTTGAGTGATTTGCCCAAGTTATGATAGATAAGACAGAAATAAGAAAGAAAGTGTTATCAAAATTAGTTATTTCAGTGGTTTGAAAATGAGCCATCTCATGCAAATGGATCCTTATGTACAAAAGGGTATTGCAAATTAATATAGTATAAAAATAATGCAGTTAATTAACAACTGATCAACATTGACCTGTCTATGGCCACACAAGGAAGAACTTGAGGTAAAGGAGAACAATACCAAATAAAAACTAAGAAAACCTCAGAAGAAAGATGGCCAATAGAGAAGAACCTTAATGGCAGAATGCTAGTTTGGAGTACATTTAGGGCAGGAGTGATGAATTCCATTCGAAAAGGAGAAGATATATGAGATGAGATGTTTCCAGCGCAGAACTCTGACCAGACACTGAGCTATGGTTTGCCAATGAATATATTTTTCCACTGAATCATTTAAACAGATTAAGAATCATAAGGCAATGATGTTGGAACTGAACTACCTCTATGATTCTTGTGCATTGTAACAGCAAGTCTGTGAAATGTACTAAACAAAGTTGGGATGATCGTTTAAAAAAACTAAAGAAAAAAATCCTAGATGCGAAAAATTTAAAAATAGGGAAAGCACACACAGTTCTGAGGTTAGTGCCTGGTTTTGGAGTTCTATATGTTTTTTATAAAACTTAGGTAAGATGTCAACATATCCATAAGTTTTTTCTTTATAAGATTATATTCTGCTTCTATCTAAATGATTTTCCTAAAAAGAAAAAAAACAAAAAACAGGACTATGTCCTCTACTCTTAAATTCCAATGCCCCCTTAAAGTCTCCTGTTTTGCATTTAAATTTCTTCATACCCAGGTCCCATCTTGCCTTTCCTGCTATATTACACATTACTCCCCTCTGCACACACTATGATATTGTCAGTTTCGGGTCAGTCTTGCAGTTATTCATACATAACGTAATGTTTCCTCTCTCCTAACCTTTGTACTACCTGTCCCCCATGCCTGGAATTCACTACATCCTTACCTCCCTCTACCTCTTGAAACCACTTTCGTTCAAGTACCATCCCTTACATGATTCTAATAATAATAATAATAATTCCACCTATTAGCGTCTTCCTACAGCTTGCAAAGTGACCTTGTATCTGCTTTGTGTAGACCTGTGCTGTGTTGGTGCAGTAGAGCTCTGGGCCTGGAATTAGGAAGACCTGTGTTCTAATCTGATCTCAGACACTTACTACATAGACATGTAATCCTAGGAAAGTCACTTAACCCTATTCCTTGGCTTCCTCATCTGTGAAATGAACTGGAGAAGGAAATGCAAACCACTCCAGTATCTTTCCAAGAAAACCCCAAATGGGGTCACAAAGAGTCAGACAGGACTGAAACGACTGAACAATAACATATTCTATCTCTCAGATTAAAATTGCCTTGTGTTCCCACTGAAAGTACAATCTCTGGCACAAAGAAGTCACTTAAAAATAACTGACTGACTGATTGATTGACCAAAAGTACTTTAGGATATTATAACTTAGTAGGAAAGGGGAGTAAACTACTCCCACAAACAAAATGTTCCTGTAGCCAGCATACTATATGAGATAAAACATTTTATAAATATTATCAGCAGCATTAAAACTGTTGGCAGAGTCATTTAATATACTTGTTGCACCTTCTGTCACGTAACAGGGGTCAGTAAATAAAAACCAAGACTCAATTCCAACCTTGTACTATGTAATGCTAATGAAATAAGGCAGTTGTATACGTAATGAAATTATTTCAAGCTTTCTAATCAACTTGTCTGTTCAATTCACCACCTCCCTAAATAACATGTATCTCTTCTGAAAGGGTCAGAAATGTGTGTGTGTGTGTGTGTGTGTGTGTGTGTGTGTGTGTGAGAGAGAGAGAGAGAGCGCATTTGTGTTTCTGTGGTCCGACACATGTGGACAGAAACTGTAGCAGTTCAAGTGAGAACAGGTCTCCCTAATACCAGCCTCACGCCCCCTTGACAAACAAATTATTCTCATTCCTATTTTTACAGAAACTATTTTCTCTATGTAGAATCAATTAATATTATTTCAGTCTACAAATTATGTGCTCTACTTGGTAGCAGATATAGGAGCCACAAACAGATGGCCCTAGCCATCACAGAGATTGAGAACACAAGCCTACCTCACATGAGACAGCAGGAAACCAAACGCCGGAGAATATTAGTAAAATACCAGACTGAATGGTATAGCCTACAAATGCTACAGAAATTCAAGGAATGGAGAAATCAATGAAGGCTAAAGTTATGAAGGAAGTTTTTATGCAGACTGTAAGGCTTAAGATGGACCTTACAGGACCACAAGATTTTAGAACAGGAAGGGATGTTAAAAATTAATCAAATAACACCTATTTAAGTGCTTACTAAGTTCCAGGCTCTACACTAGGAAATGGGGAAACAAAAAGAAAAGAAAAGCACTCCCTGCCCTCAGGGAGCTTCCATTCTATCAGAGGAAGCAACATGTTCAGATATGAGTTCAAATACGAAATCAGTAGAAGGTGATTTTGAGGGCAGGTGGTCAGCAACCTTGGGTGGATTAGCAGCTTCATGCAGAAAGTGGTGCCTGAGCTGAGACTTCTGAATCCAACCTCTTCATTGTGCAGATGGGAAAACTATGGTTCCAGTAAAGGGAAATGACAGGATCTTGGGATCACATAAGGAGTCAGTAACAGAACTGAGGATCAGACTCAGCTCTGATGACATGCAATCCAATGTGCTTTCCATTACATCATGATTACTGTCGTCGAAGCAGAGAGGTCTAGGGTCAGTAGAAGAAGGGTGAATACCCCTACTGGAATGTGACCGGGATACATGCCTCTTACACTGCCTCCTCAACACAAGTCGTGTGCATGACTGCATATTAAGCTACTCTAGCTGAGTCCGGAATCTCTCCCTTTTCTATATTCTTATAGCCCCTTCAGTTTATACAAAACAAGTTACCACAATTTTATTCTATTCTGGTCTAGACCTGTGAATTCTTTGATGCTGGTAATTCTCAGTGAGGAAACTCCCTCTACCTCTACTGACTGGTACCTGTTCTGCAAGTCTGAAAGAGCTGCCTGAGGCATTGAAAGATGAAGGGACAAGAACAGAAGCACAAAGGAGCAGGGGTGCAAGGGTGCCCGTAAATACTGGCTTTTACTAGCTGATTGTTAAAATTTCAGTGTGAACATTTACAATTTTGGAATTCAACCAATGCCCTAATCATGGCTTGATTTATTCTTTTGTTAGTTCTGTAGACGTAAGAAAATAATGGAGAAAAATTTAATAATGCAGATTAAGTTTGAGAGTAGCTATGTCATTTTTAGAAAGCTGGTTGTTAAACATTGGCCAGCACATCTCCAGGGAATAAGTACATAACAAAGGAATGATTTAAATTGGGCCAGTTCTGTAAGTGCTATGCTACATTGCCTCTCTATTTTATATATTGACTTTATACACCAAAAGTGATTTTAATTTTTTCATCTATTATGGAGTACTAGGTTTTATAATTCTCTTTCCCCTCCTCCTCCCTGAGCTTCTACTATTACTACTCAACATTAATTTACCCCTTCAGATATTAAATAATGACTATATGCAAGACAGAGAGAACATGTCATGGCGGACATAATGCTGGACTTGGAATCAGGAAGACCTGAACTCAAATGCTCACTCTTTACCTCACACAAGTTGTATGACTCTGGACAAGTCACACAACCTTTATATGCCTCAGGGAACTCCCTAGGTCTTAGTAAATAAATCACAGACAGGTTGCTATCTATATGAGGATGGGATACAGGGTAGGCATTAATTCATACAGACCCTCTCATCTATGTGTTAGGCACAATGCTGAGAGTGGTAGAAAGATAAATAAGAAACCTTCCCTTCTCTTAAAGAGCTTATATTCTAGTCCCCTCTCAGTAGATATTTGTCTCTTTGAAGGCAGGCACTATTTCATTTTTGTCATTCTATCCCCAGCCCCTAGTACAGTACCTGATACACATTACGATCTTAATACATTTTTAGTGGTTGACTCACTGATCAGCTTAAGGCCCCTTTGCTCCATCCAGGTCTCATGTTTTGGGGGAAGGTTCTGTGTTTAGTCTCATCACGGAGCCTATAACCAAGGACAGCTTCATGATGTGATAGTGTCTGGAGAGAATGACAGCTTTTACCTCGAGGGCATTCATTACCTCATTGAACTTGGGAAAGCTGGTCCCAAGCTGTCCTTTTTCAACCAGCTTCTACTTTTCAGGCCCTACAAAAGCGCTGGAAGGATGAACGCACCAACACCCAGGTCTTTTTTCTTTCGGTCTTTAATCCAAAAATGTTACTCAATTTATTGTTAGACTTATGCAAATGTATTTTGAAAAAGATCGCTTGGAGTCTGCTTACCCACTTGATTTTTTTCGGTGGTAGGTCTGAATTTTGCACTGAAACACAATCTGAGGGTTATTTCCGCATTCTTATTTAACAAATTGATCTTATCAGGGGTAAATGAAGCTTCTACGGACACATCAGCAATACTCTGTGACCTGAAATATATAAACAAACCTGGATTGATGTAATTACTGATAGAGCAGAAAACACTAGACTTGGGTTCTAGCTCTGGCACTGTCACTCATATGCCAGGTGGCCTTGGGCAAATCACTCTACCTCTCAGAGCCTCAGTTTCCTCATTAACCAAATGGGCATGCAGAGTGACACTTATAAGAGAGATCGGAAGCTGGAGCTTGCAAGCTCTTTATAATCTGCCACAACATACCCCATTTTCTCATTTGCAATACATGGCATAGAAACCTACTGCATAAAATGCACAAAATGTCACAGATTAGATGGCATGGGTGCTGTGCGAGCATCTGTGAATGCAATCAGACTCAATCCTGGGTACCAACCAATGTGACCAACCATAGTACTACAAAGTACTATGCCACTACTACAAAGTACTATGCCACTACTATAAAGTAATGCCATGCCATATCAATTTGATTATTTAAATGAGAGTCCCTTTCAATATCACCTGGGGAGTCACCACACATATTCCTACTATGTTGTCAGAGGCCAAAAATTTTTAGGAGTTTGTATTTTTGAATAAATGGGTGTCAATGAAGCCTTCTGGGATGGGGGTCAGAGAGCCTGGCTTGAGGTAGAGAGGACTCCTATAAAAACATTGGCATTGGAATAAGAGATCTGGGTTGAAATTCCAGCTTTGTCTCTTACTAGCTCTGTGATAATGGGCTGCCCCTTCAACCACTGAGCTGTGCCTCAATTTCTACATCTGTAAAACTGAAGTGTCAAACTTTCAACTCAAACATTCTATGATCAAGAGCTAGTTTATGAGTCATACAAGAAAAGCAGACACAACTCATTTTTGACTAAAAAAATGTTATCTCTCAGTTATATCTCACCCCACACATGAGAACTAGGTAGGAAAAACCCTTGGCTATTTACAAAAGTCAAAGCCAATCATGAAGGCCAAATGTTGACCAGTGGGGACATACAAAAGAATGAGCTTCTGGTAGTGAAAGCCATTCCAAAGAGGATCTTAGAAATATTCTTGAGCAGTAAAATGCGTTCTTAGCATTTACTTGGAGAGTATTTACTTGGCTGTAAAGGCACTCATGTGTTTGTTTAAAAATTAAACAAAAAAACCCCACTGATTTTCTGTACCTGCCATCTTTCAAAAGAATGTGATACCTTTTCATCAATGTATCCCACCAAACTGTCTCTATTTTAAAAATCACTAAATGTAATTGAAGAATAATTTCCATAGAAAGATAAATTTTAAATCTTAATTTTCAAAGCCCATTTAATTCTTTCAAACCTGAAGTAAAATAGAATTAGTAATGTCAAGCACTGAAACTAACATTATATATGGCACCAGTGGCATAACATTTTCCAGTGTTTAAGCTTCTTGGACCCAAGTCATCATTTACAATGTCTTTTTCAACTGTGACAAATGGAAGGATTGAGCCAGATTCTCCTCAGGACTTTGTTTCTTCCAGCTCTCTGCTTCTGCCTGACTTCATTTATTCCCTCATTTGCCTTATGGGGACAATCTAGTCCAGTGTGTATTTCTGGCTTCTGAATCATATGGCCCTTGAATTCATTCTATTATTCTCCAGCCTTATAACTGCTACAGAGGCCAGTTTTGAGGTCAAGCCAAATGAAATAAGTCATTTGTATATAAAAAGTGGAAATAAGAATACCCCCATCCCTCCACTGGAAGATAAAATCTGCTCATACTACTCAGATTTTTCCATTTTCTCAATATAAAACCTCTTATTGCATGGTACAATGGAAAAAGCATTGGATTTGCATTCAAATCCTGGCCCTGCTAGGTGCCAGTTCTGTGCCCTTGGGTAAGACTCATCACTGAAGGCTCTGTTTCATCACTTGTAAAACGAAGATAACAGTGCTGGCACTACCTACCTCACATGGCTATTTATAATAATAAAAACAGATAGCATTTATAAGTACATTTAGTTTGGGAAGAATGCTTTACAAATGTCATCCCACTGATCCTCACCACAACCCTACAAGGTAAGTGCTATTATTATTCTAATTTTAGAAATAAGGAAACTGAAGCTGAGAGGGTATTACTAGGTCACATGGCCAGGAAGGGCCAGGCAGGATTTGAACTCATCTTCATGATTCTGGTCATATACCTGTACTGTCCACTCTGCCATTAGAGGCTTCACAAACCATACACTGCGGTATGGTCGTGAGTCATTATTATTAATAAGGAAACTTCCATTCACAAGTTGGAGGATAAGGGAACGCTCAGAGATAACTTAGAGTACTGTTAAAACCAAGCTCTATGTAATAGTCCAGTTTTAACAGTTGTGATTCAATATACACTTAGCTTTTCAATGCAGAGGACTTACATTTCTTAAGCCTGTTTTTATTCACCAAGAAATAAAATGCAAGCTCTGATGTTTATACCATCGTTGTGTTATTTTCCTATTGCCACCTTGTAAAAGTGAGGTCTAGCTCACATAATGTTTTCTTATCTTGTATAAACCTCTAAAGCCAAAAATCTACTACAGCGTCCCTTACTAGAATTAAGCCGTCCCTAAGCATTTATTAAGATAGGGACTAGACATCTGATTTCACTGGTGTAGGAATCACCTGGTGAGGTAACTCCCTTTACCAAGGTGGGTCAGAACCCTCTCTGTAATTTACAACCTTGCAGAGCATTGAGAGGATTAGTCATTTGCTCAGAAGTGGTATTTGAATCCAGGTGGCCATGGTTCTGAAGCCACTTCTCTACATGACATTAGAGATAAAAATGGAACAGTACTCTCCCTCAAGAAGTCTATATTTTGTCTGCTTGTTAAAATATTTTCACCTAGGGGAAAGGGCAAAGGCAAAAATTCTTGGTATGATGGCAGCTAAAAGTTTTCACTGACTCACCAGAGCTGAATCACTTTTCCAAAGGCACCAATGGATATGTCAGTGATTGAATCTCCATTCAGATCTTCATAGCCATCTAATGCTCTTCCAAAATACTGGAGCTGATTCCTAAAGGCAGGATCTGACCCCAAGATTTTCTGGAAATAAACATATTTGATATTATAAGGTGATATTAGTAAAGTGCTTTGCAAACCTTAAGGCATTATATAAATGCTAGTTATTATTATATTTGCATTCTGTGGAAATCAACTGCTATTATCACTGAGAAGAAAAGAGAGCTTTCACCTTGCCCACCTCTTGACAAAGACAAGTTATGGACTCAAGATAGAAAAGAAGACATACATTTTTGGGACAATTCCAATATGAGCATTGATTATTCATATTTATTACAAGGACTGAGCTTTGTTTTATTTTTTCTAGATAGGAAGTGGTATGTGGAAAGGCAGGAGAAATAAAGGAAACAAAGACAGAAAGAAAGAAAAAAGGAGAGGAAGAAGAAAGGAAAGAAAGGAGGAAGGAAGGAAAAGGAAAGGAGAAGAGAGGAAAAGAAACAAGTAGCTTTCCACTAAAGAATCAACGTACATCTTAACATTAACTCATAAATTTAAAATATACAGGGATATCATCATGACAAGATTTACCTGAGAATATTTTGTTCGTATAGTCCCCTGATGTCCATTGTAAATGTAAACAGCTCCAGAGTTCTCATTTTCAAGGGGTGAGCCCACTATGACGTCATTAAAACCATCCAAATTAATATCTGATAAAGCAGCAATCGCTGAGCCAAACCGGGCATTCTCCAAACCTAGAGGACCTTCAAGGAATTGATGCTGATTCAAAATTCCCTTTTGGAAAGAGAAGAGAATAGTCAATTAAAATAAATCTTGCTTGACGTGTTAAGAAACTATTAGTAATGACTTCTAAAGCAAGTTCCAATAAATAAAATTTTAAAACATCATTAAAACTTTAGTGGCAAAAAATATACTCTCAGTACCAGAATTTCCTTTAAGTAAAGATACAACCCATTTATATGTTCATAAACTAAACCTTGTTTTCTTTATTTTAGTGTATCTAACAGCTCAGCATGGTACATTCATCGCTACTAGGAAGTTATTGCATGTCCTTTAAAAGACATCAAGACAAGGACAACTGTTGCCCAGCTTTTTCAGCAAATTTAGCATTATGCATCTTCCAAAGGACTCAGGCTCTTTGGCAGCCCCTCTTTAATACTCTTCCTTAGGGCACTGAACCAATAGGCAGTGGGAACTTGGGTTCACTTTTATTCCTTGAACTGTACTTGTGGTTTGGTTGTTTTCAGTCATGACCAATCCCATTCGATTTTTTTCTTATCTCCTTTTCATTTTACATATAAAGAAACTGAAGCAAACAGGAGTAAATGACTTGCTCAGGGTCATACAGCTAGTATCGAGGCCAGATTTGAACTTAGGAAGGTGAGTCTTGTTCCTGATTACAAGCCCAGTGCTCTATCCACTGTTCCACCCAGCTGCTCACTGAACTATGTTACTTTGCAATAAGACTTAAGTACAGTTAAGCATTCTGATTTATAGAACTGGGAAATAACAAGTAGACCAGATTAAGGTATTGACCATGTGAGTTAATTTCAGCATCCCAAACATCTCTCCAGTATTATTTCTTCCTGGATTACAGAATAACTCTGTTCAAAATCTCCTATAAGGCAAGCATCTTAAGACTGCACAGATTTTGTGCTTTTAGGGTTGCTTGGGGGTTTTGAAGAATTTGCTATGATCCAGGAGTGTGCAAAGAGTTCCTTTGGGAAATACCATGTTTCAAAACCCTAGAAAAGAGATCCTTAGTCTCTTCTGCATCTAATTCAGGGAATTTCTATTTGAAATATTTCTGACTCTAAGAACAGTGAGGAAGACCTGTCATGTCTCACTTCAGCCTATGTCACCATGGTTAAGTTATTTAAGTTCTCAGTTCTCTGGCTAACTCTGCAAATCTGGAAGCTGCTGAGAAGGTGATGACCTGAATTGGTAGAGACAGTTTCCTCATCTGGAAGTTCTCTATACCAATGAAACCACACATATAATCCTTATCCCATCCCTGACTTATCACACTAAACTAATAGACTACATAATTAGAGGGGGCCTGCTAAGGTGGTGTAGTAGGCAGAGCTATGGGCCTGGAGTCAGGAAGACCTAATTTCAAACCTGGCCCCAGACACTTACTAGCTATGTGGCCCTGGGCAAGTCACTTAATCCTATTTGCCTCAGTTTCCTCATCTGTCAAATGAGCAGAAGGAAATGGCAAATCACTTTAGAATCTTTGCCAAGAAAATTCCAAATGAGGTCATGAAGAGCCAGATGTGATGAAATGACTGAACAAAAGACTTGCTGAAGAAAAGTCTTTGCCCTCATTTCAATTTTATAACCATGGAGTTCTCAGCCAATCTTTTTCTGTCCTGAATTATAGCTTCTGCTAATTTCAAGACTAAACACTTCAAACTCAAATAAAACTAATTAAATGCCTACTATGTGCAAGGCATTGTGCTAGATCCTAGGCATCCAGAGACTAAAGTGAAAGCATCTCTACTTACATTTCAAAGATCTTATATTCTACTGGAGGATTTGACATATCTGTATAAGCATGGGGGCTGATTCAGTAAAATTAAATGCCCACCACACTTAAGGTAAAGATAATATATTACTTCCTGAGACCTTTGTTAGGAAATTACAATTAATCAGGGGTGTGAACTAGGTGAAAATGGCCCAGGCACCTCTATTGAATCAATCAATTCAGCTGAAGGCATTATAATTGCATGCAATACGATGTTTGCTCATAGTGTTTGAGGAACTTAGTCATGCCTTATAGGACTTGTATAAAAAAGTTCGTTAGTTTTAGTGAGTAAAAATCATGAGAGAGCAGTTCCAACCAAGTTCCTAAAAAAGAATCGCTTGGGGAGGGGAAAAAGGAGAAAAGCATTGGTCACGGCCTTCTCCTTCCCCCACATCAACCACAAGCAGATTGTGTGAACTTCATAGGGGCAAGGATTTGGGATTTTCTTTAACCTTTAAGTCTTCATAGCATCTCTGGAACAGCTAGCTGGTACATGATCTGCCTCAGGATCTAAGATCAGACCAGACTCACTGAGGAAGTGCAGCTTAAAACCCACTAGAAAGGCTCCACTCTGCCTAAGGGGACATCTTGAGGAATCCAGACAAAAGAACTTGGAGGAATACTAAGTTTTGCCATATGTGCTCTCAAAGCCTGTATATGCAGCTTGTATGTGCTCTTTTGAGAGTGTCACTGACTTTTGGGGGTATGCTTTATACCAAGTCTTCTTGTTACATAGTACCTTAATAAATACACGTTTGCTGTTTAGTCATTTTTCAGTCATGTCTGACTCTGGGGATTTTCTTGGCCAAGGTATAGGAGTGGTTTGCTATTTCCTTCTCCACCTTATTTGACAGATGAGGAAATGAGATATTATAGATGAACAAATGGGGTTCAGTGGCTTACCCAGGGTCACACAGCCAGTAAGTATCTGAAGCCAGATTTGAACTTAGGAAGACTCCAGACCTGGCACTCTATACATTACACCATCTAACTGCCCCAATAAATACACTTAACTAAAAGCTAATTAAGCCTTGCTGACTAAATGATTAATTTATTATTATATAATTATATAAAAAAGGCATTAATAAAACTTTTTTAAAGTGAAAATATATATGATCATACCATTTATATATGTATATGTACATGTAATATGTACATATACATACATATATAATTTATTCATCATGGGAAAAAATACACAAGTGGAGTTTAGGAGATATAGGATTAAAGAGATCTCAACTACTGAGGAATACCCTGACATTTCCGTCTACTTACCCACCCCTTGGGGACTCAAACTATCAGTGTGAGTTAGGGTTGGGGGAGTAGCCCCAGAGAATGTGTTACATATGGATATTCTTTTAAAAATACATGCTAACTTACAAAGAGAGAGAACACTAACAGTCAGAGGAAATTCAGAAATGTTTCTTGTAAGAGGTGGCACCTGAGTAAAACCTTCAAGGAAGTCAAAGATTCTAAGAGATGGAGTTGAAGAGGCGCCACATGCCAAGTGTGAATAGATAGAGAGTGAAAACAGAGTGGAGCTGGGGAGGGAGAGCTGGCAGGCCAGTGCTACTGGAGAATAGGTTTTGAGGAGGGACTTTTAGTAAGTGTAGAAGGACAGGCTGGAGTCAGATTGTAGAGTGGGTGCTTTAAATATCTATAGGAGGATTTGTATTTTATCCTTAGGGCAAATAGGATGAACTCTTGGTGAAGGTCTCTTGAAGTCTTTAAGAATTTAAAGTAAATAGAACATGTTAACTTAGACATTCATTTTAAAAAGCAAACAGCAGCACACATTTTAGCATATAATGGAAGATACGGAGATAGATAATGAAATATATAGGAATATAATGGGATATACTGGAATATATACATATATATTGGATGGAATATAATGACCTTGGGCAATGAGAAGTTAAGATACATATCCAGGGGATACACAGGCAGTGTATATCAGAAGCAAGACTTGCACCCAGCTCTCCCACACTCCAAGACCAGCCTTTTACTCATTATACCTTGCTGTTTTCATAAACATAGGCATTTATTTGTTTGTTGAATTAAAACTGCTCAGAGAGAGGATATCTAAGGAAAGACATTGTTTTCCTTCTTATACTGCGACAAGAATGGAAAATTCTTCAAGACTTCATAGTAGGAGGGGAAATGAAAACAAACAAAAAACCCCTCTCTTCTTACCCTTAAAGTTTGACTAGGTTTCTCTCTCTCTCTCTCTTTCTCTCACCTGTGTGGTGTGTCTGTGTCTATTTGAGTCTGTCTCTGTCCATCTCTCTTTTTCTCCTCTGCCCCTCTGCCCCACCCATGGAAATTAATTTATTATTAACCTCTGGTCAATTCAAGTGGTACTTTCTCCTCTGACATGTTGGCAAAAAAAACCCATAGAATTTCTGACATGGGGGGGCGGAGTCAAGATGGCGGAGTAGAAAGACTCACGTGTGCTAGCTCCGAACCCACAGCCCATGGATTTAATGTAAGAAGAGCTCCCCACAAGTTCTGGATCACTGCAGGGTGTGCAGAAACACAGTGGAAGAGATTTCCATTCCAGAGAGCCCTGGAGAGCTGTCCCCAGGGTCCCTCACGCCCCGGAAAGTGGACCCCACCCCAGCGCTGCCTTGGCCGGGCGGCCCCAGAGAAGCAGATCTGAGCAGGCTTCAGGGACGGAACCTCCAGTGGCCGGGAAGGTCCCTCTGCCCACAGAAGCTACAGGTCAGCAAGAGAGATGTCTGGGCTGGCCGAGAGGGGAGCGGGGTGTCTCCATGGCTTGGGCCCCCTTGGGAGGAAGCAGCGGAGGCAGGGGCAGGAAGCGGGAGAGGCAGAGGCAGCAGCAGAGGCCCCTGGGACTCCCCAAGCAGGCAGGATCTTCATTACTGAAGGTCTCCGCATAAACCACCTGAGAGAACTGAGCCTGGGAGGTGGCCCTGCCCCCACCCCAGCACCAGAACTTAAGCTCACATTGAATAGCAGCTGCGCCTGCCGCGGAAAGCCCATTTGAATCTCAGACCCCAAGCACTAGCTGGGCGGATCTAGGCAAGGGTGGACATGAATCTCAGAAGTCAAGTAACTGGCTGGGAAAATGCCCAGAAAAGGGAAGAAAAATAAGACTATAGAGAGCTTCTTTGAGGAGGTGCAAATGTTCCCGCCTTTAGGTTCTGATGATGAGGAAATATTCTTGCCATCAGGGAAAGACGTGGAGGGTGGGGCCTCTGTATCCCAGACATCCCAGGGGGATGTCGGGTGGGCTCAGGCCTTGGAAGAGCTCAAAAAGGATTTTGAAAAGCAAGTTAGACAGGTGGAGGAAAAACTGGGAAGAGAAATGAGAGAGATGCAAGAAAAGCATGAAAAATGGGTCAACACCTTGGTAAAGGAGACCCAAAAAAATGCTGAAGAAAATAACACCTTGAAAAATAGGCTAACTCAATTGGCAAAAGAGGTTCAAAAAGCCAATGAGGAGAAAGATGCTTTCAAAAGCAGAATTAGCCAAATGGAAAAAGAGGTTCAAAAGCTCACTGAAGAGAATAGTTCTCTCAAAATTAGAATGGAACAGATGGAGTCTAATGACTTTCTGAGAAACCAAGAAACCACAAAACAAAACCAAAAGAATGAAAAAATGGAAGAGAATGTGAAATATCTCATGGGAAAAACAACTGACCTGGAAAATAGATCCAGGAGAGACAATTTAAAAATTATGGGACTACCTGAAACTCATGATCAAAAAAAGAGCCTAGATATCATCTTCCATGAAATTATCAAGGAAGACTGCCCTGCCATTCTACAACCAGAGGGCAAAATAAGTATTGAAAGAATCCATCGATCACCACCTGAAAGAGATCCAAAAAGAGAAACTCCTAGGAATATTGTGGCCAAATTCCAGAACTCCCAGGTCAAGGAGAAAATCTTGCAAGCAGCTAGAAAGAAACAATTCCAGTATTGTGGAAATACAATCAGGATAACTCAAGATCTAGCAGCTTCTACCTTAAGGGATCGAAGGGTGTGGAATAGGATATTCCAGAAGTCAAAGGAACTAGGACTCAAACCAAGAATCACCTACCCAGCAAAACTGAGTATAATACTTCAGGGGTAAATATGGTCTTTCAATGAAATAGAGGACTTTCAAGCATTCTTGATGAAAAGACCAGAGCTGAAAAGAAAATTGGACTTTCAAACACAAGAATGAGAAGAAGCATGAAAAAGTAAACAGCAAAGAGAAGTCCTAAGGGACTTACCAAAAGTGAACTGTTTACATTCCTACATGGAAAGACAATATTTGTAACTCTTAAAACTTTTCAGTATCTGGGTAGTTGGTGGGATCACACACACACATGTACACATGTGCACGCACACACACATACATACATGCACGCACATACAGAGACAGAGAGCACAGAGTGAATTGAATAGGATGGGACCATATCTTAAAAGAAATTAAGGTAAATGGTGAGAGAGAAAGGTAGGGGGAGGAAAGAGGGTGAAATGGAATGGGGTAAATTATATGTCATTTAAGAGGCAAGCAGGAGACTTTTTAGTGGAAGGAAAAAGAGGAGAGCTGAGAAAAAAAAAACAAGAAGTTTACCCTCATCACATTTGACTAAAGGAAGGAATAAAATGCACACTCATTTTGGTATGAAAACCTATCTTACAGTACAGGAAAGTGGGGGAGAAAGAGATAAGAAAGGGGGGGGATGATGGAAGGGAGGGCAATGGGAGGAGGGAGCAATCTGAAGTCAACACTTGGGGATGGACAGGATCAAAAGACAGAAGAGAAACAATGAGGGGCAGGTTAGGATGGAGAGTAATTCAGTTAGTCTTACGCAACACGACTATCAGGGAAGTCATTTGCAAAACTACACAGATAGGGCCTATATTGAATTGCCTGCCTTCCCAAAGGGAATGGGTTGGGAGGGAGGGATGGGGAGAATTTGGAACTCAAGTTTTAGGAACAACTGTTGAGTATTGTTCTTGGTACTAGGAAATAAGACATACAGTTAATGAGGAATAGAAAGTCATCTGGCCCTACAGGACAAAAGAGAAGATGGGGACAAGAGAAGGGAGGGATGACAGAAGAGAGGGCAGATTGGAGATAGGGAAAATTAGATTGCTTGGGGTATTGGGGTGGGGGGAGGGGATAAAAGGGGAGAAAATTTGGAAGCCAAAATTTTGTGAAAATGAATGTAAAAAGTTAATTAAAAAAAAAAGAATTTCTGACACAGAATTCCACTTTCTCTGGTATGTTTGTGAAAATTCCAAGAAGTAGCTGCAGTATTTCTCTATACAGCTCACTTGTTGCACAAGTTCAGATTGTGTATAGAGTCTCCAGAGTTGTATAAATAATTTCAGTGCAAATATAAACACCTCAGTTAATTTTAATCAACGCCTTAAGGTGACATTATTTGCTATTTTTCCAGCTGTAAGAGTCTGTAATTCAGGAAAATATTGGCATGGACTCACAAAAATAATAAACTAAATTCTTCACTATTCATTAAAAAATTTCAGATTCTCTTTCCACCACTCTCTCTCCCTCTCCCCTTGCCCTGCTACACCCAATTATTTGTCTAGGTTATCAGTGGACTTGTTCTTCTTAACTTTTATTTTCTTCTTTGACTACACTGGATACCCTCCCACTGCTTTAGTTCATCAGAGATCATCACATATATGCATACATGCATGCAGGCCTGGAATACAACACCCATGCTTTGCAAGGATCTAGCACACACTACCAAATTTTATGTGGAAGGACTGAAAGTTCTATGAGCTGGACATATAACTGACTCTTACACCAAGAAATGGAATTTCCTGAAAAACTAATGCAGAATACATCTGGGTTAATGTAAAAATTTCCAAAGTGCCTGATGCAACTATTCCTCACTGTAAAATGATAATAATGGGAAGGCAAGAATTACGAAAAAACGAATCACAGACTGCTGCTTCTGCAGCTGCTGCAACACTTACATGCAAGTGTGCCCCTTTTAGGAAAATGGAACTATACTAGGCACCATCCATATAACTAAGAGGAAAAGTAAGTTGTGTGAGTTGCTGAGATTTATCTTGATAACTACATGCTATTGAGTGCATAAAACATAAGCAACACAATTACCACTTAGTGACTGAAGACCTTGCTCAGCACAGATACATTTTTTTGAATGTTGCTATATGGAGGTAAATCTAATTATTTTTTCCATGGTTTTACCTTTGTGATAGTGAACAGGTACACCTTTCCTTCCTCTTTCTTAAGGTCATTCATGAACATTGGTGCCCCCACCAAAAGCACATCTGTAATAGTATCTCTATTTACATC
The DNA here is from genome assembly GCA_023548195.1 of Bettongia penicillata ogilbyi. NCBI lineage: Eukaryota > Metazoa > Chordata > Mammalia > Diprotodontia > Potoroidae > Bettongia > Bettongia penicillata. The sequence continues at coordinate 5,830,300 of JAJHZJ010000309.1, forward strand.
AACTGAACACACCACACTGCCAAAGTAGGAGCCAATCTGGAATGAAACACATTGATATTAAAATTCTGAGCTTCACATGCTACTTTAGCTCATCTATGGATTGAGACACTTCCTCAACCTACCACCTTTAAATTCTGGCTATGAATGCACTATAACCCTGCTAATAAGCACCAAGATGTTGGAAAGGTGATGCCTTGTCTATAAGGTATCACTATACCAACATTTCTAGTATATCCAAATTTACTGTATTTCCATTCTTTCTCCCCATACAAAAAGTGGAATATTTTAGGCTGGCTTTTAACAGAACAACAACAAACCCCAAACCCTATCCTTAAAATTATAGAAGATATATACTTTGCAAAAAATGTTTTCACCACTTCTCTGTTTTCATTTTAATTTTCTAAGAGCAGTATTGTATAGTGGTTAGAGCACTGTCCTGGAAGTTGGAAAGATCTGGTTTCCAACCTCATCTCAGACAATTCAGTTCCTTAACTCCTAATCTGGAAAACGAGGAGTTTGGAATCAGTGGCCCATAAGAAGGTATGAAATCTATAACCCCATGACCTGGCAAAGCCCTCCCTCAACCAGGGATATCACCTTGGTAGTTTGTGGTCTACTGGCATGTAAGCTCATGTGTAAGCCCATGTGTAAGCATGAGCCTATGAAGCCCAAGCACCTCACACTTTTCTCACCAATCAAAATGATGGGACTTACCTGGTCACCTCTGTGAGACTGAATGATCGTGGCATTACCATCAGAATTAACACTATACATTACGACTTGGCCAGTATAACCAGCCCGGGGAGCACCCGCAACAAAATGGACACTGTTACCAGTAGAAATAACTGCAACAGAATATCCTAGCAAAGAAAAAGACAGGGCAAACACTCAGTAAATCCAGCAATAAATTAGGACAATGGACTAGAGGACTGGCCTCTGAGATCCTTTCCAGCTCTAAATGTAAGATCCCATGATTAGCTTTGCATGTATTTTATTATTTTATTTATATTAATATTATTTGTTAATAAGATTAATGGTGTCATAATGTATTTGTATCCATGTGATTTTAATGTACATTTACTTATATGCATACATGTTGCTTTGCCTATTAGACTACATCAGGACAGTGACCATATCATTTTTGTATCTCTAGTAGATAGCACAGTATCTAACATACAAGAGCCCACAACGAGGTTACTGTTGGAACTAGAGTCCGATAGACCTGTGTTCAGATCCAGCCTCAGATACTAAGCAGCTTTTGGACCGTGACTGGGCAAGGCACTTAACCTCTGTCTGCTTTGGTTTCCTCATCTGTCAAATGGGGATAATAACACCGTCTACCTCCCAGATAAAATGCAATAATAGTCATAAAGCACTGAGCAAATATTAAAACATTATATAAATGCTAGCCAGCTAGAAGTAATAAGTAGATATATTTGTTGATTGCAGAATGTTTTATCAGATAACGCATGTTGAGACAATGACGAAACGAGCCATTAGGCATCAAGTTTTGATTAATCACTTAAATTTATCAAAATTGAACAATGTTTACTTACAATACATGGTTACCGGGAGTCTTGACTTTATTATAGATGGAAAGTTTGCTTTTACATTTTCTGGGTCAACTTGAAGTTCATTTATTGTCCAACTGGAAGTACTTTCCAGTGAAGATTCTATCTATGCCTAGTAAACCAGACATCTAGATTTGGGCCAAACTGAATTGATTCCAACTTTTCAGTATGCTATCCTCCAATCTGGAAAACATTCTCTCACCTCTACAAAATTCCACATCTCTAATCTTGGTGAAAATTGGTTCCTTCCCAGATAAACTCTGCCCTCTGTTGTTATTTACAGTTAATTGTAAGATATGTTCCTCTTTTCCCTGAGCCTGCACTTACAGGCTTGCTATGTTTTAATATGCATTGTTTGCATAGTGGATGCATTATCATTGGCACACAGGTGGTTTTAAAGCAAAGCTAACAAGTAATGACTTCTGAAAATTTCTTCCACTCTTAATAGCCTATGAAATTGAAACAAAAAGGCCTGAGGCCAGATTGAATGGACTTAAAATGAACTCTCCATCCTTTCCTCAAATAGTGAGAAACTAGAAAAGGTTGGTGGGGAGAGGGGAAGATTAGTAGTTACAGAAATAGAAGATTTTTGGATTCATCTGCTTAGAATGGTATCTGTGAAGATAGATTTGGTGACCCCTGCCAGGAACTCATTGTACTGAAAGTAAGGAACTCCATGACAAGCAACCTGGCATCTACTAGAGATTTCCATAGTTTTTCAGCAAAATGAACATGATGGAATTCCCCTGACACTTTGACTGGAATTCCCTCATGACCAAAAGTTAATGATTTTACAACAAACAATTAAAGATGCTTAGAATTGTGTCAGATGTCTGAGAGAAAAGCAAATGGTATATGACCTCCATGCACTAAATGACACAAATGCTAGAGGGAGAGAGAGAGGGAAAAAGGGGAGGGAGAGAGAGACAGAGAGAGATGGAGAGAGGTTAGATACTGAAAAGGAAAACATTTGTCTAAGTAGCTACACTTGAAATGGCATTTCAAATAAGAAAAGGAAAAAATGAGAAGCTAGGCAATTGCACAGTATAATGGAAAGAACACTGTCTCGAGTCAGAGAACCTGGGTTCAAATCCTACTTCTGGCAGTTACTACATGTGGGCAAAATCACATAATCTCCTTACTCCTATTTCATTATATATAAAATGAGGCAGTGTTCAACTAGATGATCTCTAAGGTATGTCTCCCCTCCCCTCTCTCTCCAAATTTAGGTCCATATGCCTATACAATGACTCTGATATACATGACTCTGATATACACATAAAAAAAAAGAAAAATAGATGATAAATTCTTATAGGCAAGCAAGGTTTTGAGACCAGGGGGATGATCCAGATAGCAAGCATATCTTAAGTAACCAAAATCATGATTAATTTCCTGAGGGTAATTTATCCTAAACCACAGATTATTAGGAAAAGAATAAAGTCGAGGTGAGGATTTGTTTACAATGAACATTTACAAAAGGAAGAAATGCATCAAATAATTTTTAAAAAGGTAAAAATTCTTATCATAATAATTGGAAGGGACACATGTAAGTAGACTAAAAGAAACTTCATCTAAATATACAGTCCTGGAAAGCTAAATTCTTTCCAGATGACACTCAGATAAAGGTAGCTCTCATGGGTTTGTGAGCACTCATCATCTGACCATAAGGATGTTTGTTCTAGGTAGTAGGGTGCTGCCAAGAAGTCTGCCAGGATTTCTCTGGAATCACCATACCAAGAACATATTCCTTGGGTACACAGCAGTGGAGCAGGCTGGTTAGGAAGATGAAATTGACTAGGCATCTTTCAGCACTTACCTTAGAAGCTTCTGGCTGAGACTACAGAAAAAGGAAGGTCATACGTGGGTATAAAATAACCACATTAAAAGGGAGAAATGGGTCCTCCCACCTCAAATACTCTAATATGAACATGCATGGGGACAAAAAATACAAGAACCTCATGATAGTATATGAATATTACCCACTCTAATCATTGATAGGGATGATTTCTTCCTTCTCAGGAGGCAAAAAGCAACAAGACACTCATGATCCCAATGGTGCAGCAGCTCCTAAAAGTTGTGGGATCCCATAACAATATTCCAGAGCAACCAGGTGGTTCAATGAATAGAACACGAGGCCTGGAAGCACTCAGGAAGACCTGAGCTCAAATATGGCCTCAGACACCAGCTGTGTGGACCCTGGGCAAGTCCCTTAACTTTCTTTGCCTCAGTTTCCTCATCTGTAAAATGAGCTGGAGAAGACAACAGAAAACAACTCCAGCATCTCTCCAAGAAAACCCCAAAATGGGCTCACAAAGGATTAGACAGGTCTGAAAACAACCAAATAATGGCAAGACAATATTCTATCATCTCATAGTGAGGTACAGCCTGAAGGTCTGGGGCCTGGGTTCAAATAGTTTCTCATAGAGACTGGTTGTGTTTAATCAGGGGTGTTGTGAGGCTTAAATGAATGTATGTAAAGCACTTCCCAAACTTTAAAGTACTACATATATGTCTATTAGTAGTAGTACTAATCACCTACAGTCACCAGGCCTCTAGATTGGTGATAACTTCATTCCCAGAGCAGTTTCTAAAGCAATCCAGGGGTGCTGGTAAATGTTGAATAACTGGGCTCTCTTGGGATTGTGCGATATATTTTAAATTTAATCTGCATGATCAGCACTTTCTTAAGTCCAGACAATCAACAGCAACAACAAAAAAACCAAACCCTGATTGGTAGTGACTTCCTGTAATGTTAATGTAAGGCTAATGGTAGGTGGGGGAAGAGTTAAAGATCTTACCTGCCTCAGACATCTTTTGCTAATTTCTACTGAGGCACTGGTTTTCAAGAGTGATGCCCTCTGGCTCTGAAAAGTGTGTAAATACTCTGAGGTGAGGTTTTACTTTGGGATTTACTCATGGAAAGCATTCATTCAGCCAGATGAACTCTGGATAGCTGTTAAGGAGCCCTCTGGCTTTGAAGACCCAGATGGTGGTGCTTCTCTCTCAGGTAGCTATGTTGGTATGTAACGGTCAGGCAGTTGAATCTGTCTATCGATCTGTGTTGTACGTATTGCTTACAGTCAGATAACTGGAAGCCCTGTAGGTCTTTATTTCTCTGCTTGTATTTTCTCAGTTGGTATATGTGTTTGATGAAAGTGATTGTTGCCCCCTCAAAAGTTGCTTTCCTTTTGGAAAAGCAGATCTAAGAACTTGTACAGCTGGCCCTCCTGTGTATGCCAGGCTGCTTGCTGTTACACTTTCTGAGGTGTAAATGCTCACACTGAAAGCTGAACTATTTGATCCCAAGCCAGTTAGAGCAAATTACAGCACACACTTGCATATGATCTCAGTAAGCTAATTAACTGCTCTTGGTATACTAGGCAAATGCTTTAGATTCTAAGTTGTATAACAGTTGTCAATCTGCATTTATGGAGGAAGTCTCCTCACTAGGTTTCCAAATGGACTAACTGCTTCCCCAACAATATACCCCAGTCCTTCAAACTATTTGTAATCTAATGTATAAAGCTAAACTGTTAGGTAAGAGATACACAGATAAATAGTGTTCCAAAAGTGAAGCTGACACATCACTGAAAACTGTTATTATGTGGGTCAATGAATGAATTTAGGAAAAGTTTCATGGAAGAGTAAGTCAAATTGTAGAATAGTTAGCACGTGAACTAGCTAAGTAAAGAGTTACAAGAAAGCACTTTCATGAAACTTTGAGATTTCCTGGGGTCAAAGAAGGCTATATCTTACCCAAATATGAACTGTGATTTCTATCTTGCAGAACGTTCTCAAAGGTTTGTCTAGGGAAGATGGAATATCCATGGGGCGTCTGCTGGATGACTGTTCCACTCCAGGAATACGCCCCAACTGCACCCAGTGCCGGAATGCCCTTTAAATGATTATAAAATGAAGATTAATAATAACTTTCCCTTATAAAACACAAGTTAGGTGATCATTAAACTAAACTATGTCTGAATTCAACGGAAAATGCTTAATAGAAGAATATCTCACATACATAGTGGAATTCTTTTATAACACTCGTGTTGGAAAACAAGCCTAAACATTCTTGTTAAAGGTAAGCCAAGTTATATGAAACTTTCAGTATACATGAACAAGTTTTAGGGAACAGTTAGACCTATTATACAAGTAAGTTCACAATAATGAGCTTTCCTAATAGGACACTCCACTGACCAAGGATTTGTTCCAACATTCCCAAGGAATACAGAATTGAGCAACTATAGAATCCCTTTGAACAAGGTGGGTGGGAAGGCTAGATGTTAAGTCTTAGATATCACATACTCAAAACATAAAAAAACAAGCATGTTGTGAAGCAAGCTCATAAAATAAACTGCACTTGGCAAAGAGGGCAAAGGTGTGGTGGTCTTACCATCTCACCTATCTCCTATATGGATCACTTTCTTAACTGGTATTTGACCTAACTATCAAGTCAACACTTTTCCTTCCTAGAAGACTTTTAGTAAATGAAGCTACCAAAGACAGCTCCGGTTGTGATACTCCACCTACTAAATATGTGAGTAAAACATCATGGGTCATAAGGAGAGGACTTAGGTTGTCACATACATACTGTTAATATTCCAAACTGTGAATTCATAATCATTAAATGAGGAAGCCTTTAAGTGCTGTGTTTTAAAGCTTAGCATCTATAATTTTAATCTTAAAATAAACAAAATCTAGAAATATATTATTTTGGCTCCCAAACTGAAGTTAACTCAAAGTGATAACTAGGAAACCCAGTAGTACCCTTCTGAGGGAGTAATGGTAGGATGCGACAGCTTTAAAGACCTGCTGGCCCAAGCTTCTTTCAGAAAAAGACTGTTGTTTTGACCTAAAGACAGGCTCCTCATGGGTGTTCCATGCCAGGGACATTATGCAGGGGTTCCTGTTATCTTCCCCTTCTTCACTTCCCCTCCCCCTAGCCCCATCTAACTGGAAGAGACAAGAAGTGAATAAATTAAATATACAACAGTAATTTCCCGGGCCAAATACTGTAGTGCCGAGACATAAATATGGACAGCGATGTCCATCTTGCTGAGCTCTTTCAAAAATTTATCTAAGGAAGGACCTCCCACATACTAATGAGAATGAAATATTGAGGCAGAGCTCAGACAAAGAGAATGGAACAACTGGGGGTACCCTGGGCCCTAAGATCAGCACTACCAGCCTGAGCAAGCTTCAGGTGGTTTTGAACTCTTGGTCTTTTCAAATCATATTTACTTTATGCCTTAGAATAGAGTCTCAGAACTTGAGGACAGGGATAGCTGGAGTTTTTGTTCCCAATGATTTACTAGGTGATTCCAATTTCTATTACATAGGAAATTCAAATTACTTGAATAAAAATGATATGTATGCTCTAACAGGCTTAAGATATTTTCACATATATTATCTTTTCTTTCCCCACAGAAAGTCCTTGTGATAAAGGAAGAAGAAAGACATTGTTATATCCCACATTTAATAGGTGGCAACAGAGAAAGTTGATTAAAAAGACCATATCTAGAAATCAGGATCCCTACCCCAAAACTTTCTTCACGATGGGTTGGTGCAGCCATTATCAGAATGATAAAGTTGACTATCAATTTTTAAGCAAAAACAACCAAACCAGAAGAGTTTGATGATAGAGGTGTTCTAATATACTTACGCTTTGAGAATAATCTGCACTGAACCCCACTTGTGACATTTCCAACTGAAAGTTATCACCGCCTTGAACAGTACCTGAAAAATCAATAGTTTTTTAGATGATATTTATGTCATCAATTTGAAGCACAACTTATAATCGGGGTGGAGGAGGAGACAACCAGTCATTTCATCAGGGTAAAGAACATTTATGGTGTGAAAATTTCATCCATCACTTCAAATTAGCAGACAGTATGTTGTCTGGAGCACAGAGAAAATGAGCAATTTGCCTGTGATTACACAGTAAATTTTTATCAGGGGAAGAACTTGAACCCAGGGCTTCCTGACTCCAAAGCCTGACTATTTCTTCTTCATTAAACCATATTACCTTGCATAAGTTTTACATTCACCAAAAACATGAGAAATGTCTAGATTTTTAAATCAGTAAGATAACTGAAATTCCCTATTAGAACAGAAGAAAGGGAAAAAAAGATCTTTGAATTCCAAAGTGTTTCTTGGAGATTCACGAATATTGATTTAGTACTGATAAATTTCTTGGATCAGGAATGAAGTTCTCATTGGTTTCAAGGGTAACTCAATAGAGAAAGGATGATGAAAAGCGAAGTCATTTTTTTTTTTTTGTCATTCATCACTTTAGTACCTGGGTAGGAAAGATGCAAATTTTCAGTTGTGGAATATTACTTTTTTAGTCATTTTTTCAATCATGTCTGACTCTTCATGACCCCATTTGGGGTTTTCTTGAAAAAGATACTGGCATGCTTTGCCATCTCCTTCTCTCCAGCTCATTTGACAGATGAGGAAATTGAGGTCAACAGGGTTAAGTGACTTGCTCAGGGTCACATAGTTAATAAGCATCTGAAGTTAAATTTGAACTCATGAAGACAAATCTTCCTGTTTTTCCCTGTGAACTATAAGGCTACTTTGCTGTCCATTTTGAATATTGGTAAATATTAATACATTTAGTTTAATAAGTTATTAAAGCTTAAAGCCGCATTGACTTCTGAGTCACCCTTCATATGGGGTATCTTTATTTGCAATTCTACAACTTGCTAAGAGGTGCTTGGGGTTAAACATTAGAGACTGGATGCCAATCACATCAATTCAGAAATATCTCAATACTACCCACAATATGCCATTAACAATACAATACCACTTCAGTGATGGTTCCTGCATACATCATGATCAATAACAGTTCCTATAAGCTTTGGAAATAGACTTAAGTGGTTCCATGAGCCCATCTATCTAAAAGTGCAAACTACATTTTCATTCTCTGCAACCTCTGTCTATGTTCAGTCAACTCAGTATTCTAGAGGACTTCTTCTCTTTCTCCTATGGGCATCAATATAATATGCAGGCCATGAGAAGTGGATAGGTTTTCACATATAGTTTCTACAGTAGACCACATCTTTACTAAAACACAGTTACCTAAAGGATGGAAACAATATAGGATTCTGCTATTTTTTATTCATTGATTATCCTTTAATATCACTATGTAGTTGCCCTACCTTCTCTTATCACCATATATCTCCGGGAAGTTAAATTTAGACCACTTCTTGTATACAAGTCATTACTCTTACTCTTATTATATTTATCATATATTTCTTCATTAATCTTTGGGTCATCTACAATTTAGATTCTTTGGGGTATTCAGTATTAGAAATCTTTAGAGTATTTAATAAAATTCACATTCACATGGCATCCCCAAAAGAATACTAGTGTCTAAAATATGGATATCTGTTTTAGGGAGAAACTTGGGATCATTGAAAAGGTTAAATTACACCCCAAATGTGATGCAGCTTCTTCAATTCTGGACTTGGAAATAAGGTCTAAGTTTTGATAGACTTAGTGAGACGACTTTCTACCTGCACCTTAAAATCTGAACAAAAGTTATTCTTTATGCATTTAGTTTTCCCTAGGTGGACTGCTGGCCACCTCTTGTAAGTTGATTTCAAGCTTGTTAAGGAGTCTGTGTAGTATTTTGGGATTTGATACAACCAGCATAATTTCTACAAACAAGAGCACAGGAAGGAATTCTCTACTTAAAAGGTATCCTTCTTTCCTCTACAATCTATTCAGATTCTCTATTCAGAATTCTAGACTCTATTCAGGAACTCAGGATGCACAAATTTGGGATATCCACCCCAAATATTCACATGGACTATCCGTGCCCAACTGAGCTCCTATTGGTCTGATCAGCCACATTGAAATTTTACTTTACAATGATGATGTCATTTTGGTTCTCTTCGAAGACGAAGGACAACACAACCAACCAACCAACCATTCAGATTCTAGACTTTACTTTCTGAGACAACCATGAACATCTTTGGAGAGCATATTCCTCCTTGTTTTATGTCTTAACTGATGATGATAAACAGAGAGTCAGCGCATGAAGTGCAATGCACTTTACTGCATTACCTCTGTATTTGTAGTGCTAAGGAACTTGTATGATCTTAATATCTACATGGGAGGCACCTGGTAAGAGGAGAGCCTTAAACAATGCATTGTGCCCTACCAAGTCAAATGCTGTGTTATAATCAATGAATAAAAAATAGCAGAATCCTATATTGTTTCCATCCTTTAGGCAATTGTGTTTTGGTAAAGATGTGGCCTGTTGTAGAAATTGTATGTGAAAAACTATCTATTCTCTTCTCATATTTTCATTAAATATAATTAATACTGATGGGTAAGATCAATCTCATAAATATTTCATAGAGATGACAAAGTGGCCTTTAAAAAAAAATTTTGAGTCCCATTCTAAAACAATCAACTCGCTATTGTCATGTCCCTTACCCCAATCAATTGTTACAGTAAAGTGTTTTATTCAAAATATGTCAAACTCCATAATAAAATATACTATCTAGAACAGGCAGCAACTTCTATAGTATGAGTCTAATCAGTTCTTGATCATGTAAATTTATGGTAGATAGTAGAGAACAATGCCACAGAAAGCCCACCAATGAAAATAACCCCTAAATCATTTCTATGTATCTTTGGATTTTATGTTGTGATTGTCATCTCCATCATCTCAAAAGGCTTAACACTGGCTTAGTTAATACTGGCATCATGCATCAGCTTGAGGTAAAGGAAAAACTACTCAGAAATGTTCTGGGAGACTAAAGGAGGGTGTCTTTTTACAGAAGGATAGTTGGCCCAATGGTTAGAGTGATAGATTGGGAGTCAGGTCAGCTATGTGACCCTGGGCAAGTGAATCTCATTTTCTTAAGGTTTAAAGTAACAATAATAATAGCACCTAACTCATAGGGTTTGTTTGCTGTATTTTTTTCAGGGGGTGAAATATTATGTATAAAGTGCTTTGTGCTATCTCTATTATTATTTCCATTGATAACCTGGTATTTAGAATTTGTCAGCTAAGTGGCTGAGTGGAGAGAGAGCTAAGCCTGGAGTCAGGAAGACCTAAGTTCCAATTCAGCTTCAGACACTAACTATGTGACTCTGGACAAACTATTTAACCCTGTTTGCCTCAGTTTCCTCATCTGTAAAATGAGTTGGGGAAGGAAATGACAAACCACTCTAGTATCTTTGCAAAGAAAACACCAAATGTGGTTACAAGGAGTTGGATATAGCTGAAAAATGTCTAACTAAACTAAATAATTTTAGAATTTATAGAAATTACATGGATTTCCTTTGCTCTGCCCCATGTACATTCTAGGGGCCTCAAAAATAACCACTGAAAAGAAGCTTAGTGCCATATTCTAATTACGACTAATTTGAATGTCTTCATTGCCTGGAACTTCAATGCAATGGATACGTTTAACTATGAAATTGTACTGACAAGGTATTTGGAAGCATCACCATACCTTCAATGCTGAAAATACGCTCTCCCAAGGTCCCAGCCTTTTCCAAGAGTGCATCTTCATTGGAAACATTAAAAAAATACCGCTCTGTTGGAGTACTAGCAATTGCTTTGATTTCTTTTATTAAATTTTTTGTGTCAAGTGCATTTCTATTTAAGTATCCAAGGACCTAGATAAGAGTTTGAGGGAAAAACAAAAAGTTGTGATCTCTGAATTCCAACTGTCCTCTACAAACATCCAGAGCAATCTGTGACAGTTTTTGACATCCTTCAATAGACAAGTGAATCAAAGCACATCTCTATCTTTTCACCACCCTCTCTGCCCCTTTAACAGTAATGAAACTTAGGAAACAGCAGAAATATCTCATCACAGCATTTTGGCAGATGAATGATCTTGGTTTTACTGTCTGTGCTTTCCAATGTTAAAGAAGAGAGCTCTTGATTTTCAAACTACAGAATGAATAGAACAGTTTTATGTTTATTAAGCAACCATGAATGCTTCTTTACTTGAAAGGCTTAAAGTACTTTACACACATTACTTTTAAAAAAGGAAATAGTAAGTGAAGGGCAAGAATTATTACCCCCACTTTGCAAATTTGGAAAATAAGGCAAAGAGAAGGCCATTTATTTGTACACAATCAATAAACCAAATAAATGGATGCTTTTAAACTAAGTAAAGTCTCATGGTTCTTTACCAAAATGGACATTAAGATATTCGAAGCACTTATATAATTACCAAATATGAAATCATAAGGCAAAATTAGGGTAAAAGGATGAACCATATGATCCTGAATGAAATGAAAAAATTAGATTTGGCATTTCCATCCTGCATACCCACACGTACATAAACAAGCATAAAGCCAAAAGTGTCTTGTCCCCTTTTTCCTTACTCCAAGCTCTTCCAAAGTGGTTTGTAAGCAATATAGACACTTGAGACTCTATCTCCCATCTCTTTGCCTTTGAATTAGCTGTCTTCCATGGCTATAATGCACTCTCTCCTCATCTTTTTGCCTCATAGAATCCTGTCTACCTTCAGGACCCAGTTGAGCCACTACTTTCCACAAAATATCTTTCCTGATCCCTAAAGCTGTTGTATTTACTACCTCACAATTACAAGACAGCTAGGTGGTACGGTAGATAGAGTAACAGACCTGGAGTCAAGAAGACTCTTTGTGAATTCAAATCTAGCTTTAGATGCTTATTAGTTGTGTGACCCTAGGCATGTCACTTAACCCTCTTTGCCTCATTTTCCTCATCTATAAAATGAGATGGAGAAGAAGATGGCAAACCACTCCAGTTATCTTTGCCAAGAAAACCCCAAATGGGGTCACAAAGAATTGGACATGCCTGAAAAATGACTAAAAAACACCACCATTTTCATTTATGATTATTTCATGTTATTGGCTGAAAGACTGATTGAATATCCTTGTGGTCACCTACTCTAAATTTCTGCCTTAAAAACGACTACAGCTAATATCCATTTCCAGTTGCTATAGTGCTCACCGAACCCCTTCCTTGTCAAAGCCTTGTAGAGGCTGTAGAGCCTGGGCATCCTCCCCCATGCTCTCATTGGAGCTCTCCTATTAGGAGGGAGACCAACAAAGGAAGCCCAAATACATATTCCCATATGAACAATATTAAAAGACAGGGTTTGGTTTTCTTACTATTTAATTTCCACTGTATTGTGGATTAACTTGAGTTTTGTGACCTGGACTGAGAATACACTCTCCTATACTAACATTGCTTCTAAAGAAAAATATATTCCAAGTTCCAAATAACCAATCTACATGACTGCCATCATGACTACGTGATTGCACATAGCAGTCTTCTTTAAGGAGCCTTAAAAAAACTAAATATAATACTTTCAATTTCCCCCAATTACATGTTAAAACAACTTTGTAACATTTTTACAAAACGTTTTGAGTTCCAAATTCTATCTTTACCTCCTTCTCTTCCCCACTCCCTGAAAAGGTAAGCAAGGTTATACATGTACAATCATGTAAAATTTTTCCATGTTAGTTATTTTGTACAAGACTCAAGTGAAAAGAAAGATAGAATGCTTCAGTCCATATTCAATCAGTATCAGTTCTTTCTCTGGAGGTGGATAGTCCTTTAGACTTTTGAGATTGTCTCGGATCATATTTCTGAGAATAGCTAAGTATTCACAATTCTTCATTATACGATACTACTTTTTCTGTGTAATGTTCTTCTGGTTCTGTTCACTTCATTTTGCATCAGTTCCTGTAAGTCTTTCCAGGTTTTTCTGAAATTATCCTGCTTGCCATTTTTTCATCATCAAAATTGTATACCACAGCTTGTTTAGTCGTTCCCCAATTGATGGGCATCCCTTCGATTTCCAAATTTTAGTCACCAAAAATTGAGTTGCTATAAATATTTTTGCAGATATTGATCCCTTTCCCTTTTCTATGCCTTTGGGATATAGACCTAGCAGAGGCATTACTGAAGCAAAGGGTATGCACGATTTTACAGCTCTTTGGGCGTAGTTCCAAATTGCTCTCCGGCATGGCTGAATCAGTTCACAAGTAAGGAGCATTTTTTTAAGAAAAGGCAGAATGTGAAGGAGGTCTAATCCTACACATGGATGTTGAAAAAACATCAGTGAATGGAAGGGACTATGGAGGTTTTCATGTGTATTTAATGCTACTGGGACAGAAAGGTTTTTGAATGAAACTTTGTTGATCCTGTGAATAAGCATGTTAAAATACTGGTTATTTTTCTAAAAGGAATTAAGAATCAACAATGATTCTTAATTCAATAATTCTTCAAAATTAAAGAAGAATCAGAGTTGAAGAGGACATTTTTAAAAAGTTACTTACTGCTATGCCAAACCTAAGTATGTTGTCTTCATTGCATTGACTAATAACTTTTTTCAACATTGAGCCATCATGAGATTCACCATCTGTCACAACGACCATAACTTTGGTAGCACTGGGTCGTCCACCAGAGGCTTCAGAATAAGCAAATTCTCTGGAACCATCAAAACATGATAAAAAAGTTAAGCAAAAAGAGATCTAATATATAGCCCTCTAGTCCAACTGTGAATATATTACTGGATTCTTATCATACAAGTATCTTGAAGCATGATAACTTTTTCTTTCTAAGAGCATTACCATACATCCACAGGTTTTCTGTTAGTACACATAGAAAAGTAAAAAGTGGATTATTTTCATAAGTTATTGCCTTTTCTGGAGAAGAACATTGGCCTAGGAGTCAGGAGATCTGGGTTCAGATCTGCCTTTGACATTAGCTGTTTGACAATGAACAAATTACTTAAAATTCTCTGAGCCTGAGTTTCCACATCTGTAAAATGAACATAACTCTTGTACTGCCTATCTTAAGGAGATGTTGTAAGGACTTTGTGAACTTTAAAGTGTTATATAAATGTGAACTATCATGAAACTCACTACTTTATTCAAATGCTAATATGATTTTATAATCATAAAAATCTTTTACAAATGTCAATAAGTTGATACTCATAAGTTGACAGGTTTCACATAAGATTCCTTAGAATTATCTTGTTACAAGTAGTATTAATGTTTAAAAATAAAAAAAATATTTATTTTACTCTCAATAGCACATAGGAAGTACTTAATAAATACCTCTCCCCACACAACACACACTCACACACACACACATACACACACACACCTTTTTTTTCCTTTGATTTCCCTGAGTTTGAACTTTGCTGGTTTTCCTCTTCCCTACCTTAAAAACTCTCTTTTTCCTTTGCTAGAGATAAAATATCTCCCCTAATTTCTAACTTCTCACAAAAAAATGGAGTATTAATGTTTAGAGTAAATAGTTCATGGGGTAGGGTCCATTGCACCAGGATTCCCTTGCTGACGGAGGGACCACACCACCTGCCCCTCAGGAAGCAGAAAGAGGTTTCTTTGAGCATCTTTCTGGGTCCACCCAAACCTGCCAGGAGGAGCCCTTGAGTTTCCCTGGGTCACCTTCACCTTACTCCTTTGCTTTCTGATATCACTGATAATGATCAGTAAAGAGTATAAAAATGTTCATGTTCAAGAAGCTTACAATTCAACTATTTCAATTTTTTTAAAAGTTATTAATCAGCCATCAGCAAGTATTTACTGCACACTTATTATGGGCCAAACACTGTACTAAGCAGTGGAGATATTAAAAAAAAGCACTAACAGTCTCTGCAATAAAGGATCTTGCATTCTTATGGTGGAGAGAACATATACCTAAATCACTACATACAAGACATAGACAGAGTAGAGGGAGAGTAGCTGTTGAGGGGAAGGCACTTATAGTGGGGGGAAGGGGAGAGGAGCGGAAGAGAATCAGAAAGGCCTCCTGGAAAAGGCAAGTGGTTGAACTGAATTTTAAGGAAGCCAGGGATTCTAAGAAGTGGCTTTATTTAGCCATTGTGGCCCTGGTGAAGTTTCTTGTCATCTACATTCCTCTGGTATCTCTCTGTGACTCTCAGCCCTAGAGGAACTAACTGGTGACAAGAGCTCCTGTATGCAGAGTTTCCCATGCATGAAAGCACAGGTGCACCCCAAAACAAAACAGTGCAATGTGTAAAGCACCTTACAAGGAGAGATGAGACATTGGTTCCTGTTATAAAATGGCATATAAGAGCTAACCTCTGTGCTAAGCACTTTACAAATATTATTTCATTTGATCCTGTCAAAAACTCTGGAAGGTAGATACCATTACTATCCCCATTTTATAGTTGAGGAAACTGAGGTAGACAGAGGTTAAGTGACTTGCTCAGGATCATACAGATAGAAAGGATCTACAACCAAATTTGAACTCAGATCCTCCTTAATGAATGCCCATTACTCTATCAATTAATACTACTATACTTGGAGTACCTGAATTTAAGTCTCATTTTCAATACTTCCTAGCTATGTGAATGTGCCCAAGTAATTTCCACATTCTAAGATTCAGTTTCCTCCCCTATAATATGGGAATACTTAGACTAGCAAAAGCTATCTTTGAGTTGCTGTGAAAAAGTATTACATAACTATGTTATTATTTCAATGAGAGAATTTTCAACAATGTTCACTGCCTCAAAGAGGTCAAGAAGGATGATGAATTTAAAAAGAACTCTGAATTTTGTGATTGGGTGTTACTGGTGACATTCCATAAGGGAATTTCCTACAGAACTTATCCTTGGGACTGAAAGTTGTACACTAAAGATGTTTTTGTTTCGGCAACTAAGGAGTGACTAGGTACTGGAGAACCTGAATAAATGAATGGGGATAACTTTTCTCCAGAAGTTTGGTTACAAAAATGAGGTGAAAAATAGGACAGTAACTTCAAACTTTAGAAAGTTGGTATAACCTTGAAAGGTCTTTGGGTAAGTTGAAAAAGAAACAGTGGAGAAGAAAGCAAGGGTAATTGATTAAGTAGCATTATATAGGATTGGGTATAGGAACTGAATGACTTTTTGGGGTAATTGAAAGTATCACTGAAATGACAAATAATAAGAGTTCAAAAAGGATAGAGAAGCAAATGAAGCTAAGAAGAAAATGGATCAGGAGAAGGGATGGGAAAATAGGTTTTCTGATGTGACTAAACAGCATCACCAGATGAAGGTGGAAAGGCACAAGGTTGTCAGAGTATGAAATTTCTTAACTCTAAGATATTGGAGATGGATGGCCACTGGACCTAAAAAAATCAAGGAGGCTTTCAGTCTGGGACATTAGAAGGGTTTTATATATAGGCATTAATGAAAACTTGTGCAATTTATACATACTCGATGGATTCTAAAGCACTTGGCAACAAGCAACAATAATGATAACCCCCAGGAATGGTAAATTAACAGATTTTAGTTAAAACAAAAACCTTGAGTCGACAGTGGAATCATAACAGTGACCCTGATAAGTTAACTCTTCATATCACTGGACAACTGCACTTATACTTTTAATCAGATTATGGAAAATAATGTTAGCTTATCCTCTATAGTTTTTAATTATACTATTTATAGTCCTTTTAATTTTAATAAGTCCCTTAGGTAGAACATTTTTTAAAAACCCATTAAATTCTCTAGATGTATTCAAACAACTAGTTTCTTACACTGCAGTCTATACATTCTCCCATGCCTGTCTACTTCAACGTATCACTTGAACCAATTAAGGGTAAAATATAAGAACTTGTGTTCTAATTTTCCTTTAATGTTTTTCTATTTCTTTGATTCCTTTGCTATTTTGCATCGTCTAAGAATTAGCCTTTGATTATCAATCAGTAAACATTTATTAAACACCTACTATGTCCCGGGTGCTGAACATGGATATAAAAAGAGGCAAAAGACAGTCCTCTCAAGAAGCTTACAATCTAATAGGGGAGTCAACATGCAAGCAAATATATAAAAGCAAGCTATATACACAATAAATAAGAAAGCACTGGAATTAAGAGGAGTTAGAAAAGACTTCCTGTAGAAAGTGGGATTTTAATTGAGACTTGAAGGAAGTCAAGGAGGACAGTAGTTAAGAGTGGAGGAGGGCAAATGTTCTAGACATGGGGGAGAGCCAGAGAAAATGCCCAGAGCTGAGAGATGGAGCTTATTTATGGAATAGCCAGGAGGCTAGTGTCACTGGATGGAAGAGTATGTGGAAGGAAGTCAGATGTAAAAAAACTGGAAAGGTGGAAGAGGATTAGCTTATGAGGGACATTGAATGCCAAGCAGAGCATTTATATTTATCCTGGAAGCAACAGGGGAGTTTATTGAGTAGTAGGATGGTGGTGATATGATCAGATCAGTGTTATAGGAGAAATCACTTTAGTGGCTGAAAGGAAGATGGACTGGAGTGGGAAGAAACTTGAGCCAAGCAGACCCATCATTAGGCTATAGCAATAATCAAGGCATGAGGTGAAGAGCGCCTCTGCTAGTGTGGTGGTAGTATCAGAGGAGAGGAAGAGGCATATTCCAGAGATGTTGCAAAGGTGAAATCAGCAAGCCTTGTCAACAGCCTGGATGAGAGAAGGTAAGAGATAGTGGAAAATTCAGGATGACTCATACCTGGCAAATTGAATTGCTTTGAAAGTATTAGTAAGATCTCCACCCTGCTGGAATGTTTGGGAAGTTGCTTTAACCATTTCTTCTTTTGTTTTAAAAGTACTCATGTTGAACACAACTCGTGGATAATTTCCATACTGAATTAGTCCCACCTTGAAAAAATTGAAAGCATATGTAAAGAAGAAAAAAAATGGAAGTTAAACACAAAAGAGTACTTAATGGCAGTCTAGGGATGCTTTCATTGGTATAGGGAATTTTCAGTGTGAAAACTCCTTCCATCAATACATTGTGCTCTTACCTTTTCTACAACTCAAGGTCTTAGAGAGCTGCTTAGAACATTGAAAAATTAAGTGACTAACCTAGGTTCATCTGGACAGTATATGTCAGGGTGGGATTTGAACTTAAGCCTTGTTTCAAAGCCACATATCTATCTATTACACTATACTGTCTAAAATATCAGTTATTTCACTCATAAGCCAATATTTCTTTTATTTTAAATAAAATTTCTCTCAGTCTGTCAGTTCACTGAAGCAGTGTTAGGCCTGGGAAAATGACATACTTTACTTATACATAATGGAATTCGAGACAATGAAGAAAAAAAGACTTCTAAAATGACTGTGAACATGGGAAACTGCCACAAAAATACAGAGCCCTTTTCATTAATGGAAACAAGAAATCCAAGTGGATATCTATGTGTGTAAGTGCCTATATCTACATATGTATATATGTATGTAGCACCTTAAGGTTTGTAAAGTGCTTTACAAATATTATCTCATTTTATCCTTATAACCCTGAGAGGTAGGTATCATTATTATCCCCATTTTTCGGATGAGGACACTGCAGCAGGTGGTTAACTGACTTGCCCATGACCATGTAAAGTAATATAATAATATATTGAGCACAGAACATAAAAACTTACAAAACACAATATAAAAATCTGAGGAGGGACTTGAATTCAGGTTTTCTTGATTACAGGTCCTACATTCTATCCACTGTACCAGTAGCTGCCCTACATGTTATCTCTTTTGCTATTTATGATACTCTGTGAATTTGATAGTTTTATTTATTTATTTTTTAGACTCTTTTTATAGACAACAAAACTGAGACTTGGACAACTTAAGTGGTTTTTCCAGGGTCATACAGTAATTAAATGTCTGAGGCAGGACTCAAACCCAGATCTTTCCTGACTCCAGGCTCCTCACAGTATATCATGCATCCTCATGAAAGAGTCCCTGTGGAGAATCACTTAGCTCAATAGCTGGTAAAGGCTTGGCTGAGGCTGGGACCTCAGAAAAACCTATTCAACTCATAAGGTTAGCATCCTTCTTATTAGTGTCCTTACCTGAGTCTTGTGGGGACCTATATCCAGGCCTTGCACAAATTTGACCAAAAAATTCTTCACTGCACTCCAGGGATAAATGCTGTTTGATTCATCACATACAACCACAACATCAATGAAGGATGGGCAGGCTAAAACCGGAAAGGAAGAGAGAGTTAGGTTGGAGGGACAAAGGTTTGCAGAGCTGGGGCAAGTTTTGGGGTCCACAAAGATACTACACTTAAAAAGGAAAAAGATCTTAAATCAATTTTATGATGCCCTCCCCCAAATTTAATTCACTGTCCATAATAGTTGTGCTTGAATGCCTTACTCTGAACTGCAGGTGAAAAGCTGTTGAGGAGCTGGAAACTGGGGCTAACGTCAGAACAGATGCCTGTTGCATAATATTGATTTCCACACTGCTGGGCCCACAGGGGTCCACATGTCTTCAAAGGAATGAGAAATACATCGATATTAAAAGCACTGAAAAACATTATTTCTTCTCTCTCAACACAAAAATCACTTCTGTTCATTTATGAGATGCCACAGACCCAGGGATCAGGTAGCTAGAACATTAAAAATCTCCAATGCAGCAAATAAGAGAGTTCAACTTGGTAAGAAGTAGTTAGGGAAAAGATGTGTAAAGAAGGAAGCCATTAAAGATTTACTCCACCTCCCTGCAGTCCTTCCATTATCACAGGGAAGAGATTTAAGGGTTAGGGTTATCAGCCTGGGTACTGAGCTGACTGAAGGAATCCAGGTAGGTCCAGGAGCAGAAACAGAAAGGAATATGTCACCTTCCCTGATAGGGCTCCACTTTTCATCTGCTGCTCTGGAATAAGAAGCCACTTCCAGGATAATCTCCTTACTTTTAAACTCACCACTATGCTGCCAACTCAAGTCTTGAGTGACACCACCGTCCTCAGCCTCCTCTGCCCTCTGTTTGGAGGGCTACAGGGCAGAACACCAAATTCTTTCCAGTGCCTTCCTTTACAGGGGGCAGAAAGTGGAATATTATGCATTCTACTCTTCCTGCTTTCAACTTCACGGAACAGGAGGCCCCTCCATTCTGGGTACCTCCTAGTGTATTCCCCCACCTTTCTCACGTCTTCTTCTATATTGTTTCCCTCTATTAGAGTGTAAACCCCTTGAGCGCAGGAACTTTCTTTTTATTAATTATATTTTGAGCAATTTGTACCAGCAATTTGCATGGTACATCTTAAGCGACTGATGAATGTATATTGGACTGGATTAGAAACCAAAGGGATGGCAACTTTGGGACTTTCAGTAGCCCATGAAGCAGAAGCAAGTAAAAGCCCATTTTTTCATGCCTAGGCCTTTGATACCCGGTGCGTTCAGCTTAACTTGGTGACGAGAAGCAACGTGTGCTCATTTCAATATGCCTAATTCCTATTTTGCTGAGAACATTTCACTTTAAAGATGGCGTAAGATGGCAGAATCATAGGGTTAGGGCAGAGGCTCTAAGCTATTTTTTTTGGTATGATGAATAAACCCTTTGCAGTGTGGTATAGCCTATAGACTTGTTCTCAAAATAATGTTTTTAAATAATTAAAGGAAATGTTAAATTTCAGTTAGAGGTTAGTGAAAATATAGACAGACGGAGTTTGTTTTTTGTTCCCATCCAAGTTCACAGACCCCTTAAAATCTATCCATAGACAACTTGGGGGAGGAGAAAGTGGTTAAAACCACTTGAGTGAAAGCTAAAAAAGGCCTTAGATGTCATGTAGTTCAAGCACTTTGTTTTAAAATGAAAAGACAAAACAGAAAAATACTAAATTCATAGAGGTTAAGTGATTTGACTAAATGAACACATATAGAAAGGGGTGAACCCATGTCCTCTGACTCCAAGTCCAGTGGAGCATTTTACTATACCAGGCTGATGCTATCAACTTGATTCAACTCTATCAAGTTGATTCCTTATCAACTTATTGGCTATTGAACTTACTGCAAACTAGTACATAACCTCTATTTCTAGGCCCCTATATTTATTGTTTGGTCTCTGCCATTTTATACAGTATAACATTTGTCTTTACAATCTCTTCAAGTCTACCCCAAATCATCGCTCTCTCTCTCCCCTATTCCTTCTCTTTTATCCCATTTACTACAATGATTCCCACATAGTTCTTTCCCTTGACCCAGCTCCTAATCGTAAGTCTTTGGATTCCAAGGATGCCAGACTAAATCATGATGAAGTCCCAAAACTTATGTGCTAAAACTCAGAGAAAACCTAGAGCACTAAGGTTACTCTGCAAGATTACATTGCAGAACAGTTGCTGATCTTCACTGGTTGAGTTTCCTCACTGGGTATTCCCAAACCAATGAATTAATAGATTTAGACCATCTTTCCAAATCCTCCTTCCCCCAAATTCAGAAAATGTGCTTAAAAAGGAAAACAAGCAAAGACAAAAAGATCCACAAGAAAGCTCTTTAGACTAATGTAAAGGTATAGGTTGGCATCATTAAATAAAAATGGACAAAAAGACTTCAGATTCTTATGAACAGTGAGATGGGAGAAAGTGGAATCATTGGAACCAGTCTTCCTGTTGGTAGCCAAAGGATGACCAATGAAAGAGAAGAGGAAACAGCTGTCTTAACATTTCATGCTCCATGTCCCAGATACACTTTTCTTCTTTAAAACTTGCTTACCAGGCCAAGTACATTGAGAAAGCATTTATTTTCAAAACCTTTAAATGGCTTCTAAAGTTGCTAATAATGCTTCTTCCTATATCCCTTCTAAATTGCTCAAGAGTTCTTTAGAATTCTCTAACCAAAGAGAGAGACAGAAACAGAGAGAGACAGAGAGAGAGAGAGAGAAAGAGACGGGGTGGGGTGGGGGGCAGAGAGAGGACAGAGAGAGAGAGAAATGATTGATTCCTTAATGGGTTAAACATACAAAGAAATTAATTGATAATGGATATCCTTTCTTCTTAGAAGAAATGAGAAACAGCATTAAAGAGCTGAAACTGGGAGATGCCAATTGAGAATATCAAAGCTCACTTTAATATTGGAACTTAAAGTCAAGTCTACAAATCTGATGACTAGAAGTTTTTTCCACATAAATCTTAAGAATGCTTTAAAGAGCATAACTTCTTAGGTATTTAAGGAAATAGTTTCTGCACTGACTCTTTAACATGGCATTTTATTTGCTTCCTATTATTGTAGCCATTCAATTCAGCTTTCATATCCATTGTTCCTTACCAGGAAGTACAAATTATAAATACAAATCTGAGAGGCAAAACTTAGTTTCACAGAATAAAAGTGGAATTAAAATACTTTAAATTCTAATGCATACCTATTTGTGAACACATTCATTCCTAAAACAAAAATGAAACTAATGAAGACTCCAAAATATCAGAAGTCACAAAACAAATTATTGAAGCATACCCTTTAGGTATTAATAAATAGAGGTATCATTCACATTTACCAAGTTCATATTTTATACCTTAATTCACGATATAAAATGTTATCCATCTCCAAATAGAGAAGCGATAGACTCTGAGTACAGATTGAAAGATTTATTTTCCCTGTCTTTATTTTTCTTCCTTCCCCCCATCCCAAGAACATGGTTATTGCAGGAATATGTTTTGCATTACTGCCTTTGTATAATAGATATTCTATTTCTTGTCTTCTCAATGAATGGGGGAAGGGGTAAAAGGAGGGCGAAAATACAGAATAAGAAATAACATTTTAGAAAATGTATTTCATATCTTTACTTAGTGAAAACTGGGAGGTAGTGCCAAACAATTATTTTGGCACAATCCAAAGTATAGCTACAATCAAAGCTACAAGTTGAGCCCCAGAGTCATAAAACACACTGATCTGAACATATGTAAAATACTCTCAGATAATGTTCCTTGTTACAAAGCTGGTGGATATCTATTCCACATGTAGCTAAGTAAATTTCAAATAAAATTTTGTAGGAAGTGAGTTGTCAAGGGCAAGGCTAAGTAATATTTGTCACTTGGTATAAAGTTAAGAGAATCTGAAGATCTTCCCTGCCCTTAATAGGCCCAGGTGACCTGCTTTGAGCTCTGGTCCAGCCCACATCTTGAGTCACATGAAGCCCATGGTGGGAAGAGTGAGCTGAATGGATAGAGTCGGAAGAGAGAGTGAGGCAGAGCTAGGAGAGAGTGAGGCAGAACAGAGGCAGAGCAGCTAGTGTGAGTGAGAAAGGGAGGAATTTTGCCAGGGGAGCTTGTTTGTGGGGAGGCCTAAGGAAGGGAAGGCTTTGGGATGTCAGTTCTCCCTAGATTGGTGGTATGCATGAACTTCTTCATTACCATGGTGGATTTGGCTTTCTGGTATCTGAATAAATTTCTTGGTTTTGTCTCTGAGGAAGAGTGTTACTTATATTTTGACTTTACCCTGGAAATACGCATGTATATTCATAGCCGCTGCTGTGGGTATCACATTGGCCTTACACTTGGGTATCAAAGAAGGAAGGAAGGAAGCTTTATTAAGTGCCTACTATATGTAAGACATGGTATGAAGCACTTTTACCTTGTGAGGTAGGTATAGTTATTATTCACATTTTACACTTGAGGAAACTGAGGCAAGGTCACACAACTCATTAAGAGTTTGAGGCCAGACATCTTTCTGACCCTTGGCAAAGTACTCTCTCCTTTGTAAGACCTAACTCCAGTGAGATAGTGTGAAGAGTTTGGTGCCACTTCACCCACCCCAATCTTAGAGTCAGAGTATGTTAGAACTGGAAGGGATCTTTGAGATCACCTTATCTGACTGACTACTTTTGCAGGTTAAGAAGCTGAGATATTGGAAGACTAAGCAGCTTGCACAGGTTCCACAATCTAAGACTCCTAACTGTAGCCCAAGGTTTTTTCTTTTTCTACTGTACCATGCCTCCTCCCTTCTTTCCTTAAGAACAGAATTTTAAAAAAATAAAAACTTTTTTTAAAATTTATTAAGGGTAACAAAACAACCAAAGATCACTAACTGAAAACTACTTAAATGCATGTGTCACAGCAAGTGTTGCAGAATATCATTTAAACAGAGAAAGATACGCTCAGTAATTCTAAACCAAAATATTTGAACTTGGATAGTAACAGAGCTGAATATTCCACTTTAGAAATGAAAAGGCTGCCAAAGCCTCAAATGAAAACAATACTCTGGAAAACAGAGACTTTGATTTACAGACCAGTAATACTCATGAGTTGACCTCATTTTTGCATGCAGATCTGTTACTCAAATTTATTTAATTTCTATGTTATTTTCCCAGTTATCATTAATACAATTTCTCCACCGTCTATTCTATAAATTATTAAATATATAATACTATAGGCATATAAGTAAAACTAACTCAAAATTTGGTTACTGTATTAAGTAAAAAGTATTCATTTTTCACATATCCTCGAGATTGTCCTTAAAGGAAACCTTGGAAATTATCTCCTTCTGTTCATTTATCTTTCCTGGACATTCACTGACAAGACACAGGAATAAGCTGATGCTAATTACTAAAAAAATTTTTTAACTTAATAATATTCATATTTTAATAAGTCCAAACATTTTTAGGGAGAAAATGGACAATTCTCCACATTTAAATTGTGCCTTATAAATGTTCACGTAAAGTCTTAAGTAATGTTGTCTACCTCTTCCATTAAGCTATAGCAACCTTACAATTCAGGGAGTAAATCCTGTGCAAGCTCACTTCTCTCCATGCGGTGAAAGGCCTCAGCCTCATAAAATCATGACACAAGAAGACTTCACTGTAATATATGAATGGAAACAGTTGGATTGACAACACCAATGAAGACAGTCTTACTATCATGTTAGAAAACTCTTTGCTTCTTTAGCAGTTTTAGGCGGTATCTGGTATCCAGAGGAATACAGTGACCTCAAGTGCTTTTGTGTCCACCGTGACCACACTCCTCTTTTCCTCCTGTTCAGTCATGTATTTCTCTCACAAATGCTCTCATTCCCTCTGTGGTGTATCATTCTCTTTTTCTATCACTCTCTCTCCTTCTACCTGCCACATGCTCCTACATTTAATTCCTTCACTCTTTTCATTTGAACCTTTACATCATTTTAGCTAGGATTAAAGTGATAACTCACCCTTTAGCATTTCTTTAAATCTATTCCTGTTTTCCCCAAATGTTTGTAGTTGTAGCTTCTAGCTATTGCTGAACTCACTATTATCTTTTCATTTCTTTTTACTCTTTTTTTTAAGAAGATGAAAATAATCCCTCTATTTTTCTTTGTTTGGTATTAAAGCTTTATATACAGCAGTCTTCATGCATGGCAATTCTAAATATTTACTGCATAAATTAGATGTCATCCTTATTCCAACTTAGATTGGGAAGACAGAGGGCGTTTGCAGTGAGAAGTCTGTTCGGTCAGTATTCCTCATAGCAATTGAAAAAACAGTCCTAACTACAGTCATGGACAAAACCATGAAAAATGCTCTCACCAGTCAATATTAAATTAGATTATGTCAGAGAACACAAAGCAGATAAAATGAACAACACTGACTTCCAAATGTCCTATACGGGCAAGTGTCCTTGGGACTGAAAGTGCTGAAGAGTAGGAGAAAAGATGCTATCATTCCCCCCACATCCTGGAGCCTAATCTAGGTGCTACTAGGGAATATTACTTCATTTTTCCTTCTCTCTACATAAGCTGGGATTAGGTTTAGAATCAGTTTGTATAAATGTGCTGAAATGTTTGGACATTGAACACAGCTATATTCCATTTAATACCTGAAACATGAATAGCATTGTAAAAATAATAAAAAAAACAAGGGAGACCCTTGGGTGTTTGAATCTTAGAATTTGATTAACAGAAAAACTGAGTTAATCATTCCTTTTGAAAAACAGACAAGGAAATAAAAAGTTGAAACTTACCAGAAACCCTCCAGTTCCCAAGTTCCGTGTAAGTGTCAAGCCAAGGCTCATATTTGTTTTTATCTCAGTAACATTTGGAATGCTTGTTACAGCTGTTAAAAGGAAAAATTAACAGAGAGAAACCATTAAGTTTCCACCAGTTTTGTTAAAGTCATTTAGAAATCACATCCAAGACCGTTGCCTGACTCCCAGACAATTTGTTGTACCAAATCCAGTACCATACATGCAACAGGCTGGATGCAGGCCAGGTCCAAAAATGAATTTAATATCTTCGTTGCCTCACCCCACACAACCCCCAACACACACACACATACACATACACACACACACATGCCCATTCTCATTCATTTATTTTCTATCTCTCTAAGCAGATATGTATATATATATATATATGTATATGTGTATATACAAATACACATATATATGTATATGAAAACTCTCCCAGTCAATTCAGCCTAGAAACATTGGAATCATTTTTCTGGTTCTTCCTTTTCGCTTACACCCTACAGCCCATGCAAAATTCTTATGATTATAGATTTCTACGGTCTTTCACATGCTTCTCTTTTCTCCCTCCTCAACCCTAGAAATCCCAGTTTAGAGAAACACGTACCTTACTACCTCCACAGTAATCGCCTCTAACTCATCTGAGACACTGTTACCAGATCATTTTCCTAAAGCACAGTTCTGATCATATCCTCACTCTATTAAGAAATGACTCCATGGCTCTCAACTGCCTAACAAACAAATGTCGTACTACTAAGTATGGCGGTAAAGCATCCCACAATCTGGCCCCAAACACTTCCTCAGCCTTGTGATTCTCGTTCGTAGACCTTATGTGGAAGCCAAAATAGGCTATTTATCTATTTCCAAACTACCCTGTGTTCTTCCATGTCGCTGCTCTCACTGTTTTCTTGAACCACAATGCTCCCTTTGAAAACTCTATCCTAAAAGTAACACCCTCTGAGCTCCCATATGCATTTATCAATTCACACCTTATCTCTCCTATTAAACAAGGTTAAGAAGATGGTATCAGAAAATGAGATGCAGATTTGTGTTCCAGAATTTAAGATATGTATGTATGTGTGTGTATGCATACACATATGCATACATGCATGCATAGCTTTCACACATATATATATATATGCACATATATGCATGTACATATGCAAATAAATAGATGCACACATAACACATATGTTTATATGATGTCTCTTGATGCTTTGAGGGCTTTAAATGGAGAGATCACCCACATATGACCTTTAATCCAGGTATTAATAATAGCTGATATTTATACAATGATTTAAGAATTTCAAAGTACTTTCTGTGAATTACATAATTTGATTTTCACAGAAATCTTGAGAAAGTACTATTGTTATCTATTGATGGAAAAATAGAGTATCAGAGAAGTAAAATGACTTGACCAGGATCTCACAACAAGTAAATAGTTAAGACAAGATTGGAATTCAAGTCTTCCTGCATCTCAAACTAACACTTTATTCACTATGTGACCTAGAAACAATAAAAAAATAGCAGCTACAAAATAGGGGGAAAATTATGGAAAGGCCCAGTTATTTACAGAAGGAAACATCCAAAAAGGACAACAGTAAATACCCATGACCTCAGATGTCAACAAAGAGCAAACTGGATGTCTAAGTTTAAGAAGATAAAAACTCAGTTTTATGAAAATACCTAAATTTGGTACACTGCAACTCCCTGAGAGGAATATGGCAATAGAGGGGTATCCCCTATGCCAAAGGCACTTACAAGCTAAAAAATGACAATGGAGATATGCATATTTCTGATATACATGAAGAAAATATTCTAATAATTAAAGTAATTTGAAAGTCAGATGGATTGCCTCAGGAAGCAAGGAGTTCCCAATCACGGGAGGTTTTCAACTAGATGTTAGCTGACCACTCATAAAGGACATATTACAGAAGACATACCTGTTTAGTTACAGGTTGTCCTAGAGGACCTTTGAAATCATTTTTGACAGTAAGACTCTATGATTGCTGACCGTGTGGGAATAGATCTGACAATAGTAGTGTTACCCAGAGGTGGTGCAGTAGAGTGCCAAGCCTAAAGTCAGGAAGACTCATGTTTCTGAATTCAAATGTGGCCTCAGACACTTACGAGATGTGTGATCCTAGGCAAGTCACTTAACCCTGTTTGCCTCAGTTCCTTATCTGTAAAATGAACTGTAAAAGGAAATGGCAAACACTCCAGTATCTTTGCAAGAAAACCCCAAATGGAGTCACAGGGTCAGACATGACTCAGATAACAACAGCCAGATTACTAGGTCTGCTTCTAGCCTGTTCCTTAAAAGCTACATAGAAGGCACCCACCCTACTCAGCATTACCAGCACCAATTGCCACCAATGCCACCACTTAGCTGAAGATCTCTTTGAAGAGTAGGGACTTCCAGACTCCTGATTTCAGCCCTGTTCCTTGGCCATGATGCAGGGAAGCAACTTTTGTAGAAATGTCATATGGCAACTGCCTATCCTGGTGTCATTGTACATTACTTTGAGAAGCCACAGCTACTAATGACTCAGAAAAGAAAGTTCTCACCACCAATGTTGGTACTGTCAAAGGGTTCAACATCTTTAAGTAATAAGATTCTATCAGTGAAAATGGCATTAAATAAATATCATTGCACTGAACCCTAAGGACCACTGGACCTTTTCATATGTTGTCTCCCTTATAGAATGAAAGCTCCTTGAGAGCAAGGACTCAAAATATTCAGCATAGTACTTGGCGCAAAGTCAGGACATTTTTTTCCCATTCATTTGTTGATGTCTGATTCATTTTTGAAGCCCTTTTATGGACGGTACCATCAAAAAGTTCTTTGCTAAAGAACTAAATGAATATTATATGAAAAGAGTTAAGGTAAATAAAGACTACACTAAAAGGTAAGAGATTTTAAGTCAAATAGAGTGGAAAATGTTACTCCCACCGTATCAAGGCTAATATACACATTTTTCTATTCTATCAACAAATAGTAACTATAAGAGTGTAAAGGTGCCAGTGTTGTCATTCATAATAACGTTATCAGTGATTGTTGCTTTTTTACATTTTAAATGTTAAAGCATGAGAGGGGATATTATTCACTGAAAACTGACTGACATGTCTGCTGTGATAGACTTGCAATTCTCCTGTGATATTTTAGATCAAACCAATATAAATCAGTCAGTTCACTTTGAACATGCTTCATCTTGCCAGTGTGAAAATAAAGCCAACGCACACAACTTGAAACAATGGCTCGAGGCTTGAAAAGTATTTTCACCACCATCAAACACATTTAAGCATCTACTTCATTCACATAGGTACAAACAAGCAGTCAGCACTTGGCTGGATCCCAGGGGAGTGTTATAATATTAAATTACAGATTAAACTGTTAGCTGCTCCCTGGTGACCTAAAAATGAAACACCACTTAATGGGCCAGATCATAAGAAAATAACATACTTGGCAGGATTGGGACCATAAATTATTCTATGAGTGTCATTTTTGGGGGGATGGGGGAAGTGATGAGTTTTTTCTAATGCAGTTGTTGGGTTATGCAACGGATAGAATGCTGGACCCGGATTCAGGAAGATTTAAATTCAAATTCAACCTTAGAGACTGACTAGTTGTGTGACTCTGGGCAAGTTATTTAACCTCAATCTGCCTCAGTTTTCTCATCTATTAAAGAGAGATAATAATAACCTACTTTTCAGGATTGTTGTGAAGATGAAATGAAATTAAATTTGTAAGGTGTTTTGTAACTTTAAAGTACTAAATCAATGCTATTATTATCATCTTTTGATATCTAAACATTTTTAGGCTAGGATTATAGAAGTTCACTCACATAATCTCAAGTTAAGTCTTAATTTTTGAAAAGATCAGAGACAAAGAAGACACATAATGTCTAATTCAAAATCCATTATGCTTAACGTATATATGAACACAAAGACACAGACTCAGAAAAGGACTCACAGAGGCCCTTTTAATCTAATAGTTATATCAGGAATTTTTAATTTTTATCTTAGACTTCTTTGGCAGGATGAGGAAACAGATGGACCCTTTATCACAATAATGGTTTTAAGTGCATAAAATATATAGGATTACAAAGCAAATTGATCATATTGAAATGTAGTTGTCAAAAATATAATTTTTAAAAACACATACAAGTTCATACACCTCAGATTAAGAACTCTTGCCTTACCTGAACAAATTGTCACTACATCACACCCAACAAGTGGATATCCAGGTTTCTTTGAAGACTTTTAGAGAAGGGGAAACCACTACCTAGTTGATTTTAGTTTTGGAAAACTCTTCACACACAAAAGTCATTTATTCCCTGTGTCTGTTCTGAACTTCCTCTCTTGACTTGGTACCATTTTTGCTTCCCAAGATTTTGGATAAGATGGGGCAGAACCCCAATGGAGACAGAAAGACTTAGAGGAGTGACTGTAGATGGCCCAGATCACTACATATATAAAGCAGTTAATGTAGTCAAGAATTAATTTGCAGTCAGATGAAATCTGGCAAACATATCTAACAACAAAAAAAGAAGTATAAGCAAAACAACAGACTGTATACCTTCTTCCTACATCTAATAAATTCGATGTCTTGGAATTCAGTTTGGGGATCCCAAACTGAGAAATTAAGGAAAATATTTAATGGTATTTTTGTCTCTATCTGCTGTTTTCTTTTGCCAGTTTCAATTAGAACAACCACACTTTTAGTATTTTCAAGAATCACAGTACTCACTGCAACTTACTTTGTAAATTCAATTTTTCACACATGGTGCTCGGTAAGTTTACAGGACATCTGTAGATATCTCCCATTCTGTTCTCTGGAAAACCACTCCATGGTGAGCCAACAAGCAACCTAAAAATAAAGGATTTTTGTCTTTTATCATACATAAAATATGAAGCTACTTATTTTTAAAGATGAACTGAAAATAAAACAAAAATTGAAAAGCCACATATATATATATATATATATATATATATATATATTTCAGACTTTAAGTTAATAAATAAGGACAATTCAAACCTAATCTGTTACAATTTTTTCTCAGCCATCTAAAAAGACCCTTGCTGACCAAAGGCCAAAGACTGTACTGCCACAGAACTTTGGGAGTTTTCATTAGAGAATAGAAATGACCAGCATGGACCATACAAGTCACTTTTATTGCCTTAGAAAAAAAGAAAGTCTTAAGAAAAATTGTGAAATTGTAAACAAAATGGAATTCTACAAAATACAGAACTTGAAAACATGGATATTTTATCATTGCAAGCCTCTTTTCCTACCATGATGAAGTGAAATACTTTGAGACCATCTTAATTTGATTAAAAGTCACTTTTAAGACAGGTGAGAAAATTCATCAATTGGAAAACACGTAAAAAAATATGGTATGTTAATGTGATGGAATGCTATGCAATAAGAAAGTGAAAAATATTAGGAATTCAGAGAGACAAGAAGAGATATGCAGAATGAAATAAACAGAATTAGATATATAATACATATATGCATATATATATATATTTATTCAAAACACTATGCAATGTCATTATCAGTGATGATCAAAAGGAAATCAAATTCTGGTAAATGAAAAACAATAGAGGGTCCTAGAAAAGAGACAAAAATGCATTTACTTCGCAGCATAGAGGAGGGAGACTACTACGATAGAATGCAACGTCAGACAAAGTTTCTGTAGTTCATGCTCTTGCTTATTTGTTTCTCCTTTGATAACTGAAGTTTCAGTAGGAGGAAGGTAGTAAGAAATGACTATGATGTAAAGACATAAGGATCATTATGTATTAAATATGCAAAAAAGAATCATTTTTAAATAAGTGGATGAAAGTTGTAATATTTACCAGATGATCTTTTAAGTTATTGGCAGGAAAGAAGCCTAAAAGGTATGATGTGTTGACTTGTGATTGCTTGCTAATAGAGGGAATCAGTGTCAAGCACTGTCCAAAGATCATTTATGTGCATAATATATTTTTGTACTTATGAATGCAGATGAACATACTGATGGTTCCATAATTCTTAATTATGAAAAAATTTTTTAAAAACTCATAAAGACTCACATTGTAAAAAAATTTTTTTCTTAATTTCTCTGAGTTTTTTCCATCTATAAAATTCCTTTTTGTTTCTCAGAACATGCTGAGAATGGCCAACCATACCTCTTGTCTGAAAAGTCATACCACCTTCTATCAAAATAGTTACATATTTCATATATTTAGGAATGAAAATATCATAGAATCATGGGTTTATTTAGAACTGGAACTGGGAGATCATGACTATAGTCTAACTTCTAAATTATTATTGCTGAAAAAGGTCCTTTTCTGTTTTAGAGAAGCAGTGATAGACATTCAAGTGCTTCTGCTCCATTCCATCCCTCTGTGATGGGACCTTTAAGAATTTGTTACCGATCTATTGATTATTGAGAATTGACTTATTTCATAAGATCACAGATTTAAGAGCTAGAAAATACTTCAGAGAATATCCTTAAAAGGAAAACAGAAACCTAAGAAAGTTAAATGGATATCTACAAGGTCACATCACTAGGAAGTAGTAGCTGTGATATTTGAACCCAGATCCTTTAACTCCAGAATTGGTATTTTTTCTATTGTGCCTTGCTGCTTTTCATCTTATGAAAAGGTCATTATGATATTAGCATAATGCATAGAATTGTATATTTAACTGGAATAATGAGCTCTGGTTTCTAACACTAATAGCATTTTTTCACACGCTCCACTTTTAAAATTTCAATAGAATTTACTTAAGTATATTTGTTCTCTAAGACCTTTTAAAACAAATGTAAGGAATGAGAAAACATTTAAAATTCCTTGAAGGGAAGAGACTATATAAACCTATTAATACTATAGAAGGCATTTTTGTGTCTTTCTAGAAAATGAGTTATCTATTTTTTTTAACATTTTTATTTAGAGTTCTGAGTTCCAAATTCTATCCCTCCCTCTTCGCCTCCCTCCCTGAGACAGGAAGCAATCAGATACAGGTTATACAGGAGCAATTAAGTAAAACATTTCCAAATCAGTCATTTGGCATAAGAAGACTCGAATAAAAGAGAAAAATGAAAAAAAAAGAAAGTGAAAAATAGTATGCTTCAGTCTCTATTAAAATAATATCAGTTCTTTCTCTGGAGATGAATAGTATGCATCATCATCAGTCCTTTGGGACTGTTTTAGATCATGTGCTGTATTGGTGAGAGTAGTTAAGTCGTTCACAGTTCTTCATACTACAACATTGCCATTACTACATACAATGTTCTCCTGGTTCTGTACACCTCCCTATGCATCAGTTCATGCAAGTCTTTCCAGGTTTTTCTGAAATAATCCTGCTTGTCATTTCTTACAGCATAATAATATTCCATTACCATCATATGCCACAACTTGTTTAGCCATTTGTCTATTTATGGACCTCCCTTTCATTTCCAATTCTTAGCCACCACAAAAAGAGATGCTATAAATATTTTTGTACAAATAGGTCCTTTTCCTTTTTTATGTGTATGCCTTTGAGATACAGACCTAGCAGTGGTATTACTGAATCAAAGGGTATGCACAGTTTTATAGACCTTTGTGCGTTGTTCCAAATTGCTCTACAGAATGGTTGGATCAGTTCACAACTGCACCAATAATGCATTAGTGTGCCAGTTTTCCTACATCCCCTCCAACATCCAACATTTTCCATTTTTTGTCACATTAGCCACTCTGATAGGTATGAGATGGTACCTCAGAGGTGTTTTAATTTGCATTTCTCTGATCAAGAATGGTTTAGAGCATTTTTTCATGTGAATATAGATACCTTTGATTTCTTTGTCTGAAAACTGCCTGTTCAGATTCTTTGACCAATTATCAACTGAGGAATGACTTGTATTTTTTTTTTTATAAATTTGACTCAGTTCTCTATATATTTGAGAAAAGAGGCCTTTGTCAGAGACACTTGTCCCAAAACTTTCCCCCTAGTTTTCTGCTTTCCTTATAATTTTGGTTTCATTGGTTTTGTTTGTGCAAAAATTTTCTTATTTTATATAATCAAAATTATGTATTTTACATTTTGTAATGCTCTCTATATCTTATTTATCCTAAATTCTTCCCTTATCCACAAATCTGACAGATAAACTACTCTATGCCCTTTTAATGTGCTTATGGTATTGTCCTTTATGTGTGCATCATGTACCCATTTTGACATTATCTTGGTATATGGTGTAAGATGTTGATCTATATCTAGTTTCTGCCTCACTGGTTTTCAGTTTTCCCAGAAGTTTTTGTCAAATAATGAGTTTTTGTTCCAAAAGGTTGGATCTTTGTATTTATCATATACTTGATTTCTATGGTCATTTACTATAATGTAATTTGAACCTAATCTATTCTACTAACAACCATTCTATTTTTTTATCTAGTACTTGGTGGTTTCAATAAGTACTGCTTTATATATAATATAATTTGAGATCTGGTATGGCTTTTTGATATCCTTGAGTTTTTGTTCTTCTGGGCCAATTTTGTTATTGTTTTTTCTAGCTCTATAATGTAACTTTTTGATAGTTTTGTATAGGGGTGGGCAACCTTGGCCTTGAGACCATATGTGACCTTCTAAGTCCTTAGGTGCAGCCTTTTGATCGAGTCCAAGTTTTACAGAACAAATCCTTTAATTAAGGGGATTCATTCTGTGAAGTTTGGATTTAGTCAAAACTTGACTGAAGGATCTAGAGGACCATATGTGGCCTTGAGGCTGCAGGTTCCCCAATCATGGTTTGGTATGACACTGAATAAAAAGATTAATTTAGGTAGAAATGACATTTTTATTATATTGGTTCAACTTAACCATGAGCAATTGATATTTTTCTAATTGTTTAGATTTGACTTTATTTGTGTGAAAAATGTTGTATAGTTGTCTTCATATACTTCCTGGGTTTGTCTTGACAATTAGACTCCTAAGCATTTTATATTGTCTACAGTTATTTCCAATGGAATTTTTCTTTCTATCTCTTTCTGCTGGACTTTTTTGGTAATATATAGAAATGCTGATGATTTATGTGGACTTATTTTGTATCCTGCAACTTTACTAAAGTTGTTAATAATTTCAAATAATTTTTAGCTGGTTCTCTAGGATTTTTTTAAGTATAACATCATATCATCTGCAAAGAGTGATTCAAATTTTGTTTCCTCATTATTCTAATTCCTTTAATTTTTTCTTCTTCTATTATTGCCATAGCTAACATTTCTAGTACAATATTAAATAACAGAGGTGATAATATGCATCCTTGCTTCACCACTGATTTTATTAGGAGGGCTTCTTCTAGCTTATCCCTATTATCGATAATGCTTGCTGATGGTTTTAGACAAATATTACTTACTATTTTAAGAAAATGAGGTATCTTTATAACTACTGGAAAGCAACAAAGTTTTCATCATTGTTCTGACCTTGAACTGTATATGACTCATATACATCAAGTATTCTGAATCACAAAACCAAAACAAACAGTTTTATAGATTAAATCACTGAACAATATATTTGACTCTCAGAATAAAAGTTGAAAAGACCATCTGATATTCCCTTTATTGGAAGAAGGTTCCTAGTACACACTCTTGTCCTTCTGTCTCATGGTCAATCCCCAGAGTTCTATAAATCCAGATTCCTGGTAAGTTTCGTACTTACAAGCATTTACAAAATCACCACTCACTACTCAGACAGAATTGTGACATTTTAAGGAATTATTAGTCAGACAGGAATCAATCAATTATTGAATCAATCCATAAGTGACTACTACATGCTAGGATATAAGAGAGTGTTTTTTTCTCTAACATTCTGTAGTGATAACTGATGTCTTAAAGAGAGACATTGAGAATGATGGTACCATTGGTAAGACCTGCTAACATGAGGCCCTGCTACATTTTCAATTATTGGATTAAACCATATCTTAGCCCCACAAGAGTTGAAAGAGAAATTATACATGAAGTTGCCAAGAAGAAAAGAGAATCTCAAGATATAGCCTTCCGTTTCCTAAAGTAAGACTGGGAATTCCTCCAGGAGCATTTTAAATAACACTTACTATTCAATTATCTTGTGAGGAAATAGTGATTATACAGACTACAAACAACACAGCCAATCTTCCCACCCCCACCGGAATTCTAAATACCTTATTTAGTCACAAACGATATTTTATGGTGATGTAGGTATCCAAACCCATAATCAACAGAG
Organism: Bettongia penicillata ogilbyi; assembly: GCA_023548195.1. Lineage (NCBI taxonomy): Eukaryota > Metazoa > Chordata > Mammalia > Diprotodontia > Potoroidae > Bettongia > Bettongia penicillata. The sequence goes on from JAJHZJ010000309.1 coordinate 5,866,764, forward strand.
TCTTATAAATATCTCCCTGCAGGCTGTGGCTGTCTAACCTCTTCTACTCTTTAAAATGTCAACATAGCTCACTGAAGCAAACACCTTTGTGATACAAATGGGGAAGCAGGGAAGTGCTAGTCTATATAATATCTTATCAATCTTAAACTTTTTTTTTACGGTTTACAGAAATTACAAAATTCATGAACTGGTTATTTCTTTCTTAGATAGCAAAACAGAGTTAGACTATTCTGAGCACAAAGGGAATTCTCTCTGCCTACCTGCTCCTAGTCAGACCAAAAGTACTAAGCCACATAGAACTAGACAGTGAGGGATAAAAGGAAGCAGAAAAAAAATTATTCAGTTTTTGGTGACAGGATATTTGTACTAGGAATTGAATACATGAACTACTACCATCAATCAATAATTGAAGCAGTTAGCTGGTGCAGTAGATAGAGCACTGTGCCTGAAGTCCAGAAGACCCAAATTCAAATCAGCCTCAGACACATACTGTGTATCCTGGGCAAGTCACTGGACCTCTATTTGCCTCAGTTTTCTCATCTGTAAAATGGGAATAAAAATATCACCAGGATTGTTGTGAAGACTAAATGAGACATTATTTGTAAAGTATTTAGCGCAGTTCTTTGCACATAATAAGTGCTATGTAAATGTTAGCTATTATTATTATTAAACTAAATATATACAATGTGCCAAACACTAGCGTTACCAAATAAGATGAAACTTTTTATCTTAAAGGACTTATACAATTTATACAAGAATTATATTAGAAAGACAAATCACTTTCAGAGACTTAAGAACGCTGGCTGATCAATACCATCACCATCCATAATTCCCCAGGCTTTGATGATAAAGCATGACACCCAACTCCTAACAGAGTTCTCCTAACAGAGAAATGATGGACTCGGGATACATAATGAGACACATGTTTTTTCAACATGGACAATGTGGGAATTTGTTTTACTCAACTGTTCATCATTTCTTATGGTACAATAGTATTCCATTACATTCATATATCACTACTTGTTCAACCATTCCTCAATTGACAGGCATTCCCTCAACTTCCAATTCTTTGCCACCAGAAAAAGAGCTGCAATAAATATTTTTATACCCCATTTAGATATCTACTAGCTATGTGACCATGAGTAAGTTATTTACTCTCTCTAAGCCTTGGTTCCATCTGTAAAATGGGGATAAAAATGATACATCACCTTACAGGATTCTTCTGAGTATCAAACAAGCTCATGTTTGTGAATCAGTTTCCAAACATTCACGCGCCATGTAAATATGAACTGTTATCATTAGCCATGCCAGTCCTATGTTCACTAGGATTTTTACAAACTTCTTTTAAGGACAAGTAAACACTAGTCATTGTAAGAACAAGAAAAACCATTTGTGCATTTAACTTTCAGTCCCTGTTTATCCAAATTATCCCAGTGTTATGTCTGGACAGTTTTTGAGTTACGACTAATAATGAGCTCAGGTTGCTGCTGTGGTGGATGCTGACGTTACTCATAGAAAATCAGAGAAATCAACACAAGTTGGAGGAAGTTGTGACATGAATCTCAATGTTATGCCTTGTTTCTGGCACACAATACATTATTATTAAGTCAACTGCATTTTGCACTTCCTGTTAAACAAGTTTAGTAACTCCAAATATATATATAACCCAGAGGTCCAACATAGAGCTTATGGGACAAATGTGATCTGCCTAAACTTTAGGAAAGCCTCTTTTCATCTCCAAATTTTTAATTAAAAAAAATAAGCTTATCTCCTTTTAATTTCTGCTCATAGGGCCAAATTCTTATCCACTGAGCTCTGTAAAAAATACATTAAAACTACTGAAACCGAAGCTTAGAGCCACCATCAATGACAACAGGGAATTAAGACTGAAATATCCTATCTGACTGTACCTCCACTGTAAGAAAATAGCTATCTGTTAAAGTGTTAGCAACTTCATTAAAATTGATCCATGACTAACAATATGCTTGTGAATACACAATCATGCATAAATAAAACTAATTAAACTGAATTTCCAGAATCTATATTTTTGAAGAGCTACCAGCCTGAGGCACGTTGGACCTGGAGTCAGAAAGACCTAGATTAGGCTCATAGGTTCACAAATCTGGAGCTGGCAGGGACTTCAAAGGCTTTCTAGTACAACCCTATCATTTTACAGATGAGAGAGCTGGGAGGTTGAGTGACTTTATCTTAAGTCATACATTTGGTAATCACAAGTGGGATTCGAACACAGGTCCTTTGCCTCCAGCATCTGTGACCTTTTCTTTGGAATGCTCTTTGCACTTTACTCAAATCCTGCCACAGACAATTACTAGCTGTAACTGTAGACAAGTCATGTAACCTCTATGTGCCCCTGGGAATTTACTGATATCTATCTACTAAGTCATATCCTGGGTGGACATCCACATTGTTAGAAACTTCCACATCTGGAGTTTCCCATAGTATGCTCAATAAATATTTTTCTATCTCATTACAATAGAACGTACTTCATCAAAAAATTCATGCTGCCCACAAAATGATTTCTGGTCACGACTGAAAGAATCTGGACACTCCTAATGTTGAAATCAACTAAATCAATATCAGTGTTGGTCTAGGAGTCAGTGAGAGCAAAGTTCAAATGCAGTCTCAAATACTTATTAGCTGTATGCACCAAGTCATTTAACCTGTTTTCCTCAGTTTCCTCATCTATAAAGTAAGGATAATAAAGCACCTATCTCCCAGGGTTGTTCTAAGAATCAAATGAAATAATAATTGTAAAGTATTTAACACAGTACCTTGCACATAAGCTCTATATAAATATTAGCTATTAGTACTTTAGATGAACTACACAGGCACTCTCAGGAACGCCTATAGAGAAGCCTGAGGCTACACAAGAGTTCATACATAAGAAGATCTGAATGGTCTTATTTTTAGGGAGTTATTTTATTGTACCAACTAGTTTCCTTTAGGACGCCCTCACAGAAATCTGTATGAAGAAAGAGATTGGAATTATTTCAACTCAGTGAATTCTGTAAATGGATAGAAAGTTTAAATTTGCCTCTGAAAAGAGCCTAATAGTACTATAGCAGTAGTTTTAAAGTTTTTTGTATATATCATGGACTTCTATGGCAGTCTGTGAAGCTAACAGACCCCTTTTCAGAAAAATGTTTTTAAAAACGTAAAATAAAAAATACAAAGGATTTCAAAATATCTAATTTTTAAGGTCATGGACCACAGGTTAAAAGCCTCTGCACTAAGAGGTAACTTGGTCTTTGGGAGAGAATTGATCTCATCTACTTCTTACCCCCAACCTCCCCCCACACACACACACTTGTAGCTAGGCCATAACTTCTGAATTATAGAAAGGATATATATGAGTTCATTCCCCAGTTTATTTCTCTTAGCCAGACTTATAGGAGACAAAGTTAGCCCAGTCCCTGGCTTTCACAGGGGGTAAGAAGGCTACAATTTCTTCACAATTTCTTTCAGTGAATTTAGTTATAAATTATAACTAAAAACTCTCAAAAGACTGGGAACTTGTTGAGGACAAAATCCATTTTTGGGCCATTCTTTGTATCCCCAGTATTTAACACAGTGCCTGGTACATAATAAGTGCTTAATGAATGCTTACTGCTTACTGACTGGCAGGCCTTTCAAGTACAAGAATTGCTACTGGTAGTCTTGTCCTTACCAAAATCTGTGACAGATAGCTTCCAAAATGGTACAAATTGAAAAATTCCAAATTCATATAAAAATATAAGTGGAAAGTGGGAGATAAGGGAGTCCTCCAGGGGACTTGACCCCCTGTTAGCACCCCCCTCTTATCCTGAAATGACCCAAGTTACAACCTTGGTAGGGGTTATGTGACCATTTCTTTTGTGTTAATATCCCAGCCCTACTGAAAGCTTCTTCAATACAAACTACAATGTCCTATTAGAGTGATAGCTAAAATACAGTAATAACTGAAAAAATGATTGATTTCCTTAACTTTTTAATATTGTCATATGCAATTTGGATCTGGGAATATGAGTCAAAAGAAAGCAGAGTTGAGCAGGTTATGTGGTCCATTTATGTTCTAACCCTAGCAGCATCACATGGAAAGTGATAATTTCTTGAATTCTAACCAAGAATAACAATAACACCTATTATTAGGATTTACCTAATGGTTACACAAAATATCTACTCTAAAAACAACTAACTTGGAAAACAGATTGACTGAGGAGACAATTTATGAAGCATCTGCCTCCATGAATATCATGATTAAAAAAAAACCCACCTGAATATCACATTTTAAGAAGTCATAAATAAAAACTTCCTCAAATTGCCAAAACCACTCATCAAAGTCAAAATGAAAAGAATCTACAGTCAACTCTGGTGCGGTATGGGGAGGGGTGGAGAAAACCATAAGGAAAATAATCTTGAAGTCCCAAGTCAAAGAAAAATACTGCAAACAGCCAGAAAGAAAAATTCAAGTACCCAAGGAATTACAATCAGGATCACATACGTTCACCCTTTGACCCAATATACCAGTTTTAGGTATATAATCCAAATAGATAAAATAAAGAGGGAAAGGATCAATTAGTACAAAATATTTATATCAACATTTTGTGGTGGTGTTGTGGCAAAGAACTTGGAAATATGTGGGAACCCATCAATTTGGGAATGGCTGAGCAAATCATATTATATAAATGTAAATGAAATATTACTGCACTCTGAGAAATGACACAAAGAATGAACACAGACAAACTCAGGAAGACTTATATGATTGACAGAGAGTCAAATGAGCAGAAGCAATAGAACAGTTTATATAATGGCTGCAGAACTGCAAAGAAAAATAAGACTTAAAACTTTGATCAATGCAAAGACCAGCCATGATTCAGACTGATGACTAATGATGAAGCATTCTGCCCACCTCTTGCCAGAAAGGTGATAAACTAGAGGAACAGTCTGAAACATACATCTCATCAATATTCTCTGCCCTTGGGGTCCTTTCCTCCTCTTAGAACTTTCATTTAAGGAGAGTCTCAGGAAAGTAACCTCTTCATTTACCTCTTGGCTATGTGCCTTTGGATTTCTCCGACATGCCCAACCCTGCACCTTGGGTATCTTCTCTTCTCCCCACTTCTTTAGGTAGTTTTCCCTCATTAAATTATAAGCTCCTTAAGGGCAGAGGCTGTTTTTCTCTTCTGTATTTGTATTCCCAGAATAGTGCCTAGCACATAGAACATGCTTAATAAATGTTTTTTCATTGACTGAGTGTAGCAGCAAGCATCCCAGCATATGCAGGAGGGCCTGCAAAGGAAATCAACTTTTTTTTTTTTTCTGCCCTCGTGGAGCTGACATTTATTTATTTATTTATTTATTTAACTTTTTTCACAAAATTTTGGGTTCCAAATTTTCTCCCCTTTTATCCCCTCCCCCACCTCAATACCCCAAGCAATCTAATTTTCCCTATCTCCAATCTGCCCTCTCTTCTGTCATCCCTCCCTTCTCTTGTCTCCATCTTCTCTTTTCTCCTGTAGGGCCAGATGACTTTCTATTCCTCATTAACTGTATGTCTTATTTCCTAGTAGCAACAGCAATACTAAACAGTTGTTCCTAAAACTATGAGTTCCAAATTCTTCCCATCCCTCCCTCCCCACCCATTCCCTTTGGGAAGGCAGGCAACTCAATATAGGCCATATCTGTGTAATTTTGCAAATGTCTTCCCTGATAGTCGTGTTGTGTAAGACTAACTGAATTACCCTCCATCCTACCCTGCCCCTCATTGTTTCTCTTCTGTCTTTTGATCCTGTCCCTCCCCGAGTGTTGACTTCAAATTGCTCCCTCCTCCCTTTGCCCTCCCTTCCATCATCCCCCCACTTACTTATCTCCTTCTCCCCCACTTTCCTATACTGTAAGATAGGTTTTCATACCAAAATGAGTGTGCATTTTATTCCTTCCTTTAGTCAAATGTGATGAGGGTAAAATAATTGTTTTTTTTCTCAGCTCTCCTCTTTTTCCCTCCATTAAGAAGTCTCCTACTTGCCTCTTAAATGACATATAATTACCCCATTCCATTTCACCCTCTTTCCTCCCAGTACATTTCTCTCTCACCATTTACCTTAATTTCTTTTAAGATATGGTCCCATCCTATTCAATTCACTCTGTGCTCTCTGTCTCTGTATGTGTGTGCATGTGTGTATGTGTGTGTGCATGCATGCATGTACATGTGTGTGTGTGGTCCCACCAACTACCCAGATACTGAAAAGTTTTAAGAGTTACAAATATGGTCTTTCCATGTAGGAACGTAAACAGTTCACTTCTGGTAAGTCCCTTAAGACTTCTCTTTGCTGTTTACTTTTTCATGCTTCTTCTCATTCTTGTGTTTGAAAGTCAAATTTTCTTTTCAGCTCTGGTCTTTTCATCAAGAATAATTGAAAGTCCTCTGTTTCATTGAAAGACCATATTTTCCCTTGAAGTATTATACTCAGTTTAGCTGGGTAGGTGATTCTTGGTTTGAATCCTAGTTCCTTTGACTTCTGGAATATCCTATTCCATGCCCTTCTATCCCTTAATGTAGAAGCTGCTAGATCTTGAGTTATCCTGATTGTATTTCCACAATACTGGAACTGTTTCTTTCTAGCTGCTTGCAAGATTTTCTCCTTGAGCTGGGAGTTCTGGAATTTGGCCACAATGTTCCTAGGAGTTTCTCTTTTTGGATCTCTTTCAGGTGGTGATCGATGGATTCTTTCAATACTTATTTTGCCCTCTGATTCTAGAATGTCAGGGCAGTTTTCCTTGATAATTTCATGGAAGATGATATCTAGGCTCTTTTTTTGATCATGGCTTTCAGGTAGTCCTATAATTTTTAAATTGTCTCTCCTGGATCTATTTTCCAGGTCAGTTGTTTTTCCCATGAGATATTTCACATTCTCTTCCATTTTTTCATTCTTTTGGTTTTGTTTGGTGATTTCTTGGTTTCTTGTAAAGTCATTAGACTCATCTGTTCCATTCTAATTTTGAGAGAACTATTATCTTCAGTGAGCTTTTGAACCTCTTTTTCCATTTGGCTAATTCTGCTTTTGAAAGCATTCTTCTCCTCATTGGCTTTTTGAACCTCTTTTGCCAATTGAGTGAGCCTATTCTTCAAGGTGTTATTTTCTTCAGCATTTTTTTGGGTCTCCTTAACCAAGGTATTGACCCATTTTTCATACTTTTCTTGCATCTCTCTCATTTCTCTTCCCAGTTTTTCCTCCACCTGTCTAACTTGCTTTTCAAAATCCTTTTTGAGCTCTTCCAAGGCCTGAGCCCACCCGACATCCCCCTGGGGTGTCTGGGGTGCTGAGGCCCTGCCCTCCACGTCTTTCCCTGATGGCAAGAATATTTCCTCCTCATCATCGTCAGATCTGAAAGTCGGGATCATTTGCATTTGTTGGAAAAAACTCTCTATAGTCTTATTTTTTTTTCCCTTTTCTAGGCATTTTCCCAGCCAGTTACTTGACTTCTGAGATTCCTGTCCACCCCTACCTAGATCCGCCCAGCTAGTGCTTGGGCTCTGAGATTCAAATGTGCTTTCCGTGCCGCCTGCCCAGCTGCTAATCAACGTGAGCTTTAGTTCTGGCGCTGGGGTGGGGGCAGGGCCGCCTCCCAGGCTCAGCTCCCTCAGGGGCTTTATACAGAGACCTTCAGCAACGGAGCGGGTGGGGGGGGCCGCCTCCCAGGCTCAGTTCCCTCAGGGGCTTTATGCAGAGGCCTTCAGTAGTGGAGCAGGGTGGGGCAGGGCCATCTCCCAGGCTCAGCTCCCTCAGGTTGTTTATGCAGAGACTTTCAGTAATGAAGATCCTGCCTGCTGCTGGGGGAGTCCCCGGCTGCCACCCATGCCTCTGCCTCCGCCGCTTCCTGCCCCCCATCTCTGCCACTGCTGTTTCCTCCCGAGGGGGCCCAAGTCACGGAGACACCCCACTCCCCTCAGCCAGCCAGTTGTCTCTCTCACTGACTTGTAGCTTCTGTGGGCGGAGGGACTTTCCCGGCTGCCGGAGCCTCCATCCCTGAAGCCTGCACGGGTCAGCTTCTCTGGGGCCACGGCCAGGGCAGCACTGGGGTGGGATCCGCTTTCCAGGGCGCGACGGACCCTGGGGACGGGTCTCCAGGGCTCTCTGGCATGGAAATCTCTTCCACTCTGTTTCTGTACACCTTTCAGTGGTCCAGAAGTTATGGGGGTCTCTTTTTACATTAATTCTATGGGCTGTGGTTTCGGAGCTTGTAAACGTGCATCCTTCTACTCCGCCATCTTGGCTCTGCCCCAGGAAATCAACTTTTGAGGGAACAACAATCTACTTTTATTACATTCAAACAGAGAAAATACAAGCAGAGAAATAAAGATCAACAGACAGTGCTTCCAACTGTCTGACCATAAGCAATACGTACATCACAGATCAACAGACAGATCCAAATGTCTGACTATTACATACATACATGGTTTCCAGAGAGAGAAGCACCAACATCTGGGTTTTCAAAACAAGAATGTTCCTTAACAGCTTCCCAGAGTCTCATCTGGCACATGAACCTTCTTCCAAAGAGCAAGCCCCCAAGCAAAACCTCACCTCAGAGCCAGAGAGCATCAAAGCCCTTCATGACCAATCTAGCCCTCTCCTACCTTTTTGGCCTTCTTATACCTTATTCCCTTATATATACTCCTCGATCCAGTGACATTGGCCTCCTGGCTGTTCTATGAACATAACACTTCATCTCTTGGCTCTGAACATTTTCCCCTACTGTTTCCTATGCCCAGAATGCTCTCCCTCTTCCATTCTGCCTGCCTCCCCAGCTTCCTTTGAATTCCAACTAAAATCCCATCTTCTACTTGGAAGTCTTCTCCAACCTCTCATAATTCAAGTTACTTTCCTCTGCTAATTATTTAAAATTGATGTTGCATATGGCTCACTTTGTATATATTTGTTTGAATGTTGTCTCCCTCCTCATATTGTAAGCTCCTTGAGGGCAGGGACCATTTTTTGGTCTTTTTGTATCCCCATAACTTAGCAAAGTTCCTGGTATATAATAGATGCTTAACAAATATTTACTGTTTAATTGATTGATCAAGGTAAAAGAAAGAAAATAAAATTAGCAGGTGAATAAAGAGGATAGAAATCAGTGTCTAATGAACAGAGAAAGAGGTAAATTTTTTTTTAAAGTGATGTCTAAAGGAGGAAAGGTCAACATTCCATTTTTATTCATAGCATTTATAATAGAAAACAGTGAAACAACCATTGTGTGCCCAGATTTAAATTAATAAGTGTCTCAAGAATGGTTAAGGTTCACAGAGCTCCTCCCCATACCTACTACTTCCCCAGCTAAATGAGGATGAAAGGACCATACCTTAGGAGTGAAGGATGGCCCAGTGCCAGCAACCAAAACAAATGGTCTTATATTTCAGAGTGTGCAGTTGTTTTCCTTCAGCATCAATACTATGAAGATTGTTTCTCCTAATACCAGGCCATTAATACTTTAATAATAAATTCTGTTGACACAGTATTTTTAAACCAAAAGTCTCTTTGATAATTAGGGGATGTTCTGATACAGTGAATCCTCAATGACCCAACAGCAGACTGATTTGCACAGAGTAGACCCTTAATTAGATATCTGTCAGAATTTGTTGAACTACAGCACTCAGAAAATTAGTTTTTTTGGTGAACTTTTAAGCATCACAATCATTTCAAATCAAACGCTGTACATATATAAAAAACTTTCTAAAATATATTGATTCATTTTTAGCCACAGAAAATACAGAATAAAATGCAGCTGGTTTTTATTTGTAGATTGAGGGTTCTTGTTCAGGTACAGCTCGGCCTACATGGCTTCTGGAGTCCTCTCGGATATTCTACATGAGGTGATCAGCACCTGCATGAGGGCACTAGTAGCATGAGCGGGAATAAAAGGACAGAGTAATGAGGCAGAACTGGAGGCAGATCTGACAACACTTGGCAACTGATTGGCTATGGGGCGGAGGAGAAAGGAAGAGTCAGAGATAACTCTCCGGCCGTAAACCCAAGTGACTGGATGGCAATGCTCTTAACAAAAACAGAACTATTTGGCAGATGAGAAAGTGAGTGGGGAAAGATAACGATTTCCATTTTAGACATGTTAAAATGGAAATGCTGATGAGACAGCCAAGTGGACATCTAGTTTGATCAGTATTTAATAGTTTCTGATCGATTGCTTGATTGAAAGTATAATACAAGCAAAGAATAAAAAGTAAGATTTAGAAGGTAACTGTAAAGTTTGGCATATAATTTAATTTAGGTTTTCCAGTTAAATAGTATAGAAATCCATCTGATGTCGAGAGTATTAAAGAGTTTAAAGTGTATTACTACCTTGATTAATGAAAAAGATTACATATATATGCGTGTGTGTGTATATATATATATATATATACACACACACACACATACACACACATACACACTTTGTCAGAAGCATCATAACCATAGGTGGAAACTAAATAGCAGGGATTCAGTCCAGCACCTTGGACAAGAAAGGTTATATGTGAAAAAATAATCAATATAAGTAAAATAAGTTTAAATGAAAATAAAATGTTAATTTGGGAATCTTAAGGGAGAACAATAGGAAATGGCTGACCTCAGGACAGAAAAAGATTGGCAGGTACACTGTCATTTCAGGAGTTAATTTCATAGTTTATAAATACAGGAAACCTTCTTTGCAAAGATGCATAACTATATGTGTGTAACTGCATGTACTGTCAAACTTTGTCGATGAGTTGGTTTGTTCGGGTGCCTTTCCTTTTGATAGTAAGGAAGATTTATTTGTTTGGCCCACAGAGCTGTAGTTGAGAGTATAAGGAGTTTTAACTACAAAAAAATTTCTTGACTATTCCTAGATTTGTGATGGGGAACCTGTGACCCTCTAGGTCCTCAAATGCACACCTTTGATTGAATCCAAACTTCACAGAACAAATTAAGGACTGCACTTGAGGACCATTTTGTGAAGTTTGGGTTTGGTCAAAGGGATGTACTTGAGGACCTAGAGTGTCACACGTGGCCTCGAGGCCACAGGTTCTCCACCCTGGTCCTAGACTATCTCAGAAGGCTAAGTTACAATGTCAATTTCCCCCTAAGGATCATTAACCATCTTTTTTGCCCTATTCTCCTCCAGGCCACCTTAAAAAGATCTAATTCAGGTTTGTGTTTCAGGTCAGACTAGCAGGCCAATGATGCCTTAAAAAGTCTTCCCACTTGCTTACTGATGGTTTCAACTCCTTGAATAATGGGAAAAGCTTTTTATTTCACAATTGTATAAAAAATGACATTTAATGCTTAAGTAGCAATGGTGTGACTGAGGGTCGGTGAGGGTGGTCATTCAAACTAGGGTTAGTGGTACCAGATGTCTTCATGTTTTGATAAGGTGGAGGAGGAGGAAGACAAGAGGACAGTGACTGAAAAAGGACTGGGGTGTGTGTGAGGGGAAGTGGGAGGAGAAGTATAAAGAGAGGAGGAGAAGGAGGAAGAAGATTCCTATTTTTGTTTTCGTTTTTTTGCTGTTTACTTTCAATTAGGAGGAAGACGACTAGAAGTGGTTTGGTTACATTCTTGTCATGCAGCTGCAAATGCAGGCAAGTCAGTTCTGCAGATGTACAGTGTTTTTTCCTTCTTAATGCAGTCAACTTTGGACAAAGGAGCACACTTTTTAGTGGCCCTTGATATCCTCTACTAGCAGACAGATATAGTTACCTGTTACCTAAGGAGCGGTGAAGCAGACTCCATCTCCAGTGGAGAAAGCTAGGGGATACGTAGAAAGGACATAAATATGAAACCTATTTGGTATAGTGTTCATACACACAAATGAATATTTTGGCAATTCATTTCATATCTTTTAACAGAAGAAAAAAACCTTCTTTGCTAAGGTGGTGAGCTCTGAATATGAACATGGTATATACCATTAGATCTGTTTGATGGGTTGTTTAGTTTTGGTGAAATTCTTTTTCTTTCTTCTTTTTTATTCTTTATTATAAGGGATAGCTTACTGAGAAGAGGGATATATTCAGAAATAAAAGTAAAATAAAAAACCAAACAAACATGTCAATATATTTTTAAATTAAAGAACAACACAGGAAAAACTCAACATTCAAAATCCAGTCTCCTGAAGTTAAAATGATAGCATTATAGTCCTAAAACAATGATAAAACATTCTTCTTGTCTTTCTATTATCATTTAATTTAGTTATTGTAATATTTTCAAGAGGATGGGGGTTCTCTCTGAATATCATTTCTTTCTTAACTGGGTTACTATATTATCAATTATATAAGGGTGGATGACTAGGCACTGAAGCTTATTTTGAACCAGAGAGTCTCAATTATATTTAGTTAAGATACAAGACTACTGGGACCAAGGAACTGAATCCCACTTACTAAACTTGGAAAGGAATTGGGGATTATGTATTTCCCTATCAGATTAGTATGTGTTTCCCATGTGATTCCAGAGGACTTCTGATAAAACCTCTTATCCACTTCCAGAAAAAGAGGTGATAGACTCAGAATGAAGACAGCAACAGTAAACTTTCAGAGGAAGCAGACCTTCATGAATGTATTCCTATATATAACATCCATCTCCCATCTTGGTGTCTTTGCATCGCCTATTTGCTATGCCTAGCAGTGCTCTCTGTTTACCTCTGCATTGCAGAAATCCTAGCTTCCTTTAAGACTCAATCCACATGCCACCTCCACAAGGACTTTCCTGACTTCCCCAATAAATTACTTTGAATTTACCTGGTATCTTTTTCAATCAAAATATGAACTTGAGGACATTGTGTCTTAAGTCTACCTATTAACATACATGTTGTCTCCTCCACTAAAATATAGGTACCTTGAGGGCAGGGGACTATTTTTGCCTCCCCAGAGTGGTGCACAGTACCCGAAACACAGTAAGTGACTAGCAAACATTTGGTAATTGATATTCAACCATGAAAACCCCATCATACCTTAGAATATGCCCCATGCTCTGCTTCAATAATATCATGTAATTTTACAAAGATTCTTCCTCTTAATGGGTTACTCATCATATTTTACAGTTATGCTTTTTGTTTTACATCATATTTATTCTCAAATATATCCTTCTACCAGTAGAAAAGCCACTGGATCTACCTACAGTTAAAGATCTTGAGTTCATATCTCACCTGTGACACCAACTAACTGTGTGACCTTAAGGAAGTTACTTAACCTTTCTGCCTTCAGTTTCCTAACCTGTAAAATAAGGGCATTGGATTAGATAGTTTCTGAGTCCCTTCTAAACAGAAGAGCCTAGTACTCCTTCAACTATACCATTGTTTCTTTGTTAGGTGATCAAGGACAGCCCCTGCTATCTCATTTATACAATCAATTTCCTTAGCAAACTCTTTTCCTATTTGTAACATGAAGGCAACTTTCAACAAAGTTCTGGTCAAATGAGTCTAAGTTCCAAAAGCAAAGTTTTACCATAATAGGATCCTTGTCAGCGAAGAAGGTCATTGGTCTTCAAGGTAAATTGGATTCCAAGCTTGGTCATTTGAGGAATTTTGACAAATAAGCCTTGATAAGAGAGATCATCTCCATAACTAATACAGGTTTTGCATGGATTACAAGTTGATGCAACACTATTAATTACTTCTTGGTGTTACCTCAGATTTTAGCAATCACCGAGTGTGATTCTTTTTATGACCTTTACAATGTAAGACATAAACATTCAAGAATATTGAGCAGGCAAGGCCACTGTAATTGAACTGGCATTATAGTCAACGACTCCACTATTTAAAGAGTAATCCTGAAAGTCATTCATGTAAGATTTCCATGGAACCTACTGATTTGAAATGGAAAGTAGATGCCCTAATATTATGGGTAGGGAGTAGGAGTGAAAGGATCTTTCAAGGGTTGAAGTTTACTAGAGTAGTTTGCCATTTCATTCTCCAGCTCATTTTACTGATGAAGAAAGAGGCAAACAGGGTTAAGAGACTTGCCCAGGGTCACACAGTTAGTGTCTGAGGTTAGATTTGAGCTCATGTCCTCCTGACTACATGGCCAGTGTTGTATCTACTGTGCCACTCATCAGCCTCTTTGGTGAGTAGACATCTCCTGTTTTATGTCTTGCCTGATGTTTATTAACAAGGGGAATCCTAAATAGGTTTATTTCTTTTATTATATCTTCTAAGGAATGGTGAATGATCTTAACATGTGGATGAGGGACACCTTATTATAAAAGAGCCAGTAGGGTGTTATTTTTTTCTTCCAATTCAAATAATTTTTCATACCCAACAATCATCCCAATGGTATCTTATATTCTCTAAAGGGCAGAGGGATAAAAGAGACTCCCTATCCTTTTTCATTAACTTACTTACTGTGAAAAGGAGAGAGGACCTTGTTTTCCTTATATAATCCTCACTCAAAGAAGCTCCTACATACTTGGAGCACAGGAAGAAACTTTGTTGTTCAATGGAAGGGGAACCTTTTTATTTTTGCATTGATACACTAGAACTTAGATTTTACCAATGCTCTTTGCCATTAACCCCAAAATAATGATTGAGCATGACACACTGTGAGTGAAAATGGCAAATGGTGAACATGTAAATCTATCCAGACAGAATCTGAAGAGGAAAGGGGGAAGAAAGACCATTTATATGGCATGAACTATGTGCCAGCACCATACTAAGCAATTTTTTTCTCTTACAAATTCTATCTCATTTGATCCTCATAACAACCCTGTGAGGTAAGTACTGTTAATTCCAATTTACAGTTGAGGAAACTGAGGGAAGCAGAGGTTAAGTGACTTGACCAGGGTCACCCAGCTAGGAAGTGTCTGAGACCATATTTGAACACAGATCTTCCTGACTCTAGGCCCAGGGCTCTATCCACTGCACCACTAGCTATCTCCCACCAGTTAGTATTCTACCACATACAAAAGGATCAGCTGGACTCAGCATTCCAGGATTACTGCCTCTCAACACTTTCTTTTCAATGATCAGAAAAAAAATCTTAAGATGTCATTAGAACATCAACTGTCAGAAGAAGAAGTAGGAAATATCATAATACACACATTATCCCTACCCTTCAAGTGGTGAAATGTTTTAACTATTACAAACTTAGCATTGCAATTATCAGAAGGTTCTCTTTTTTAAAATGTCAATCTGTATTTTTTAGCTGCAATCACAAAATAATTAAAATTGTCTTACCAGTTGCCATTGGTATTTACAAACTGCTGTACTGCATATCCAAATTGCTCGGTTGAAGGACCATCAAATATTTTTGCTTCCAGGAGACCAATGTTGTATGCAGCACAATAATTTAGAAGGGCTATTAAGAGGAAGAAAAATATACTGCTATAATTGCAAATATAGGTAGAATTTTGTGGGAGACTTTTTAAAAATGTACAACTATAAAAGTTACATAGAAAAACACAAGTTCTTCCTCACCAGTATTCACTACCTTTCGGGAATAACCTCACAAAGCAATCCTTCTTTATCCAACAATGGGCCAGCAATTGCATATTCAGGTTTTCATTTGTTTGTTGGGGGAGGGAGCGCATGCCAGGCTTATGATTCATCACTGTGGGGAACTATCTGGCTGGGAACCTATATCAACCATGCAGATCAGCAATTCATCTGTAACTTAGGCTTCCACATAATGGCCAGGGTCACTGAGAAGTAGAAACATAACTTGCCCAGGGTCACATTATTTTCTGTGTCAAAGACAAGATTTGAACCCAAGTCTTAGGGACTTTCAGGCTGTCTATCTATCTACAGATTCCATTAAGCTTTCTCTCATTCTTTTTTGCTTTTTAGTATTGAGCCTGTGATTTATTTGCTACCAGACAGTCTGAGAGGGCTACCTGAGCTGCCTGCTGTACCAAGTGAGAAGGATGCAAAGAGAACTTGATATCATGATGTGACAGACATTAGGGGCAACTTTTACAAGACAGTCTTAAAAATTAAGGATGCTCATCAATACAGTAACTAATCCAGACTCCAAAAGACTGTTGATGAAGCATTTCTCCATCTCCTGACGTAGAGGTGATGTACTGTAAGGGCAGAATGAGATATACATTTTCAGACACAACCAATATAACTCAAATTTATTTTGCTTAACTACACTTATTGGTTGAAATCAATGGCTTCTGATTTGTGGGAAGGAGAATGGGAGGGAGAGAGTGATAAATAGGCAAAAGAAAGGAAAAGAAAATTGTCAAAGTACACAGAAGGTAGATGGAAGTTCAGACAAAAGGAAATCTTGATACTACCATGTTAAATATATACATATATAGGCTTAATTTATTTGTATGTATATATTTATACTTTATACCTACAATATATGTATATGTGTACATATATTTATTTTTATGTATATGTTTAATATAAAAGGCAGCTAGGTGGAACAGTAAATAGCGTGCCAGACCTGATGTCAGGAAGACTCATTTTCATAAGTTCAAATGTGGCCTCAAACACCTACTAGCTGTCTGACCACAGGCAAATCACTTAACTCCATTTGCCTCAGTTCCTCATCTGTAAAAATAAGCTGCAGAAGAAAGTGGCAAACCACTCCCATATCTTTGCCAAGAAAGCGCCGGATGGGATCGTGAGGAGTTGGACATGATTGAAATGGATAAATAGCAACTGAAATGTAGATGTGTATATCATGCCTACTGTAAGCCAGGCACTGTTCTTAGCACTTTACAAATTCCATTTCTTTTGATCCTCTGAACAGCCCTGGGAGGTGGGTGTTATTATTATCCCCATTTTATGGATAAGGAAACTGAGGCAAACATAGGTTAAATGACTTGTCTAGGGTCACACAGAGAGTAAGGATCTGATCTGGGGCTGGATCTGAACTCAGATCACTCCGATTCCAGGCCCTTTGTGCCACAGTATCATTTGACTGCTTCTAAAATAAACTACATGATGAATGCTAAAAAAAAAAAAAATAATAGAATACCACCATAACAAAGGTATTATCTGTAACTCTGAAGAAAACACTTTCAGTTAAGTGGTCAAGTTGAAAGGCAGATTAGAAAGGACCGAGAAATGAAAGAGAGGGGAGAAAGTATAGATAGCATTTCTTAAAGTTGTAACAGGCTAATTAAGTTCAATAAAAATAGAAGATATGATAGACCTCACTGGCTGCCCTGTGAATCAGTCTATTTTTGATTAGATGTAAGTGGATAGCTGTAAAGAGCTTTGCAAAGGATCAACAAACCCTGTAGCTCGTGTGTGTGTGTGTGTGTGTGTGTCTGTGTCTGTGTGTGTGGACACTGCTTCTTAAATATAACAAGACCAAGTACTCCTATGGATTTCAATATAACTTGCTCTACCTAAACATTAAAAATAAAAATGATAACTTTGTTACAGTCAAAGCCTCCTGGAGTACGGACTTTTATTTTTTTAATAACAAAACCAGAGTACATAATTTTCTTGATTAGAACATTAGCCTATTTCCAACTTGAATTTCAAAGAGAGTAAGTTTCCTAGATAGCAATTTTTCCCCCATCCTTAACTTGGTGCTTGAGGTACTTAAATTACTTCCAGTGTTGAGGACACTTAGATTCTCTTCGAAGTGTCTGAGAGGTCAGGCTGCCAGTTTCATGACTTTGGGAAATTTAGTGGTTTCAAGTTTCTATCTATAGAATTAATTCTATACCATATTGAAACCAATTTCTGAGATAGCTCTAAATGGGAAACACCTTAGCATTAGCATTGGGAGAAAAAAGGATTTTGCTGGTTTCATTCAACTATCCAAATTGAATGGAATACAGAAGAAATGGAATTTGGGTAGGGGGAATCCATATGAGCCACATCTGTAAATGTATAACATAAGAATATGAATTTTTCAATATTGGGTCATTCCAGGGGTTTAGTTCATTTGACACCAAAGAAACTAAGGATATTGATTCATGTGTCCTTCAAAGGTTAAGAACAGATACTTTAATATTATTTCTAATAAGGGTTTATGGGTAGACTTGTATGAACTGAATCAAGTTAAGTAAAAAGAATCAAGAGAACAATTTATATTATAATAATAATATTGTAAAGATAATGAAGTTTGAAAACTTGATAACTCTGATCAACACAATGATCTACCACAACTCCAAAAAGCTCAGGATGAAACGTTGTCTATCGCCAGACAGAAAACTTATAGACTCAGAGAACAAATTAATGGATATTTTCTTTTCTTTTTCTTTTTTCTTTTTTGGGGGGGGAGCGGGGAGAATATGACTAATGCAAGAATTTGTTTTGCATGACTTCATCTTTATAATTTTGTTTCTCATAATTTCGTAATCAGTTTATTCGGCTTTCTCACTGGGTAGGGGAGGCAGAGGAGGGAAGGAAAGAATTCAAAACTGAAAATAAAATTTAATTTAAAAACTAATATTAGACAGATTGATAAACCTTGTATATACTTACAGAATTTGAAGAGAAAAGAAGCTACCTGATATTATAATTAGCATAATTGTTAAGATGTCTGATATTAGACCTTGAATGGAAATCCATGTGGTGAACTCCCAGAAGTGCTAGAATTCTGGAGCCAAAAGGTACCTTGAGGATCATTTGGTCCATTCTCCTCACGTTATAGATGCAGAAATGAAGGCATTAAGAAGTTCAGAGATTTGTTTTTGTCTTTACTCAGCCTGCTAAGCAAGGGTCATAAGAGCATAATCCTCACTTAGGCAGATGGTTTTAAAGTCCTTATCAGACTTTAAGTCCTTATTGACAATATTTTCTGAATACATCAGGCCCCCAAAAAGTGTATTCACACATGCCTTTTCTCTCTCCTTTCTCACTAGCTCCCAAATTCCCACAATTGACCTGAATCATTTTTAGTATTCATCCATTTTTATTTGTTATATTTCTTACCAGATCTTTATTTTTCCCTTAAAAATCAGATGAAAGAGACAATCTGCTGTACTTAGAAGTGGAAGTTCCTCTATGTGTCAAATACATAATCTACACCACTTCCAAGTCCCCCTGAAATAGATTAAAATGCAATGGGGAAATATTTCACAAAATAAGTAAAGGTACAATAAAATGTAGGCAGTTTTAATATGTGTTTTTCCAAGTCAAGGTGAGGCCTACAGGCATCCTTGTATATAGTTCCATGGCTACCATTTCAATTTGAGTTCAAGGTCACTGCCTCAGAAGGTAGTGCTGCTAGTGCTGAAGCAAAGCTGAAACCACAGCTAGAACTAATATAAAGGAAGCTGAGATAGCCCCAAGAACCTGCCTGGTGCAGGCTCTGTGAGCTTTGAGCCTCCCTTATCACCAGATACTGTTCTCCCACAGCAGGCTCAGGAGAAAAAAGCAGAGAGGTCACACACTTGCCAACGGTCGTCGATTGGCTGAAATATCTCCTTTCCAGTTCTTAGGCCTGACTAAAAGTAAAACTCAAATGCCATTTCCTCCAATAAGCCTTTCCCAGAACCTTCCTTAATTGGCAATGATCTTGTTCTCCTCAGCCAAACCAAAGCACTCTGTAACAGCTTTCTTATGTATTTATATTGTTGGGTAATTTCAAAATCCATTTTTTAAAATTTCCAGATAGGAGGAAGCACCTATGCTAAGAAAATTCATTGATAAATAGACTAAGTCTCTGCCTTCTTAGGGCTTCAATTTAGTTAGGGCATGACACAAAGTAGAATGTGAAAGCAAGGTAAGTGCTCAGGGAAGGGAGGCTTCTTTCCTAAAACAGGGGACAGTTTTATCTGTGCCTGAAAGAACAGGTAGGAATTTCATAGGTGGAGTGATAGAGCAAACCACAGGGGAGGGAAAAATACACTTAGTGTTCTAAGCATGGCTCTGGACACATCTGGAAAAGGAAGAACAGTCCAGCTCAGCTGGAGCTTAAGGTACTTAAGGAATACTGGGAGAGAAGACCAAAAACCTAATTCAATGATAAGATAAGGAATTTTAGAACTACCCAACTCTATCATGTCTACTATAAAAGCTCAAAACACTCACTATAATTGTTTCTTAAATCCATTTATTATGACAAGTGTTTCCCCAAAATTCAGTGATTTGTTTTCCTTAATGATTCTCAAAAGTGAGCTGCCATTTGGCAGCTTGTTAGTCTCCAAATGTTTGAAGGAGACAGTGAAATATGGCAGAAGGAATTTTGGACAAGGACTCAAAGCTCAAGTCTTACTGGAAGAAATACAAAAAAACACCATCTCATGGATTCACTTTCTATTTTTCCACTTTTCTTTCTTAAATTCCTTCTACATGAAAAAAAAAAGAAATCCAGCTCTTTCAAAATAGCACATTTGTGCAGTTACCTAGTAATTTCTGTGTACTACTCCACTGATTAATCTTTTTAACAATATATTTCTCACAGTAAATTCATAGAAGCTGGAAGAACAAATGGAAATAAACTGACAATATTTTTTTCCATAAGATCTCAGAATATCCAGAGCCTTCTTCTACTAAGCTTTAATGCAAGCTTTTCCCAAGCACTTTAGATCCTGCTAATCTCCCACTTCTCTGATCTCTAATAATTCTTATTGTTTACAATACTCATTTTGTCACTATGCTATTGACATGTGCTATTTCATGTGTTTATCTTATCTTTCCAATTATTTATATTCCTCTTATGTCCCAACCAAGTCTAGCACACCTCTAGTTTAAAACAGGAGCCCAATAAATGCCTTTTAAAATTAATGAGTGAATGAATAGGATGGATGGATAAATGATAGATAGTTACTACGACTATGTAGAGGTAGAAATTTCCCAGAAACGTAGAATAATAATTTGAAATTATTCAGGAACTAGTTTTTAAAAAGCTGCTCCGACTCTATCATTAAGGGGTGCCCCTCAATATTCATATCCTCTTTCAGTAAACCAATCAGCCAAGAAGTATTTACAGAGCATTTCCTACATGTCAGGAACTTTGCTAAGCACTGGGGACAAAAAGCCCTCATGTTCTAATAAGAAAAGTACCATGGGAGGAATATGCTCTTCTGTCAGAAACAATGAATATAATGGATACAGAGAAGCATATAAAGACTTATATGAACTGATACAAAACGAAGCAAGTAGAACCAAGAAAACAATGTACATAAAGACTATAACAATGTAAATGGAAACAATACTGTTGCTGTTCAGTCATTTCAGTCATATCAGACTATTTGTGACTCCATTTGAGTTTTGGGGTTTGTTTGGTTTTTTTTTTGCCAAAGATACTGGAATAGTTTGCCATAGTCTTCTCTGGCTTATTTTACAGATGAGGAAACTGAGACAAACAGAGTTAAGTGACTTGCCCAGGGTCACAAAGCTAGTAAGTATCTGAGGCCAGATTTGAGCTCAGAAAGATGAGTATTCCTGACTTCAGGTCTGGCATTCTAGCCACAGTGTCACCTAGCTTCCTCAGGAAAACAGTAAAGTAATAAAAACTGAATACTGCAAAATTATAATGACCAAGTTTGGTCCCCCAAAAAGAGGTACAGGAAGGTAACTCTCTCTGCTCCTTAGCAGAGATGGGGAACTAGGGTTATGAAACACTACTGTTAGATGTTTTGATGAACTATTTCTCACACTTCTATATTTTGTTAGAAGAGACAGCTCTGAAAGTGGAAGGTGGGTATCACAGAGAAAGGGAGCACTATTTTTTCAGTCAAGATTGCCTTTTTAATTACTGAAAGGAAACCTACCTTACCACCCTGAGCTGGTCAGTTTTAGGTACCAAACAAAGAATTGGGTACCCATTAAAGGATGACTAGAAAGGAATAATTCTTGGTTTCTTATTCAAGGTTTTTAAAGGAGCCTTGAGAGCTTTCAGTTCTCTCTGGTGGTAGGTACTCAGACCCTTCAACATGATGGCTGTTATTTATGTAGGCCAACCTAGGACATCATGGAGTTAGCTCTCTTCCTTCCAATCACCAGTAATTATTGACATCAACAAATTCTTGCTCCGGATTCTCTCTTATACCTTGGCAGCATTAACAAACAGATAAACAGTAAGAAGTGAAGTTTTCTTTTGATGCTTCTGAGCACAGAGTCTTTAGTAGAACTTTATATTTTAGTGCTTTTCACTTCACTGACCCTTGTCCAAGGGTCTGTATCTTTAAAAGATTCAACTGACCTTTTACCAATGAAGTTTTATGTCTGACATATTGTTAGTGCATCTGTACCGAAAAAGCACATACTGTTTGGGACTAGCCACATGGGAAGAGAAAGGGATAACCAACAGATAGAAGTGGATTCTATGTGTATCCTGACCAGGAGAGAGTGAATACAAGTAAAGTTGACACTTTGGTAGATATCCTATGGCAAATGTAAGAGAAAACAAGAATGACAGAGGATGGGCAGGCATGGATGAGTTGTATCTGCATCCATAATTGGAGGAAATACCCACATCATGGAGATGACAGATCCATAGAGTATTGGAGATGTAATACATTTGGCTGCTACCCAATGATGCATATTCTATTTTCAAATATTTCTACTGAAATCATGGAATGCAAGTGAAATCATAGGAGGTCTTGTGATAGATGCAAATCCAATCATACAAGGTAACTGATGAACCTCACCTTTTTCTCTCCACTATTGATCTAATAAACTTGCTAACAAAAGAATGAGCACATTGGATACTTCTTTCCTAATAAGGATAAACATTATCCTTTATCCTCATGACCCTGTCTTTGCCTAGGAACAATTTTATGAATCTTCTGGATCTTCTACGTCAGTTATTATTGTATTCAATAAGAGTTTACAATATTCAAAAGGTTTATCTTAAATTATTTCTTCTAATAAGTCAATTTATTTAGCTTGCTTTTAGTATTTTGCTACTGACATCTTCATGGGCCCATAAGGATGTAATAAAATGCAAAGAAAATTCCTATTTAGTTATCTAATCTCCAACTACCAAAGAAAACAATGACTGTGCAGTCAGCTAGAAGAAAAAAGCAACTGTATTTGAGACCAGCAAAATCATCCTTTCCCAGGCAAGTTAAATACAGAAGGACAAAGTTATAAGGAGGTAGGACCCCACAAGAAGATTAATAAACAGGAAGCAGAATCATTCTTCTGCTAACTCTGATAGTAAGTAAAGGAGAACCTCAAACCATGAAAGTTTCTTCAAATAGAAGTTTGTCTTTGTATATACTCTAACAAAGAGACACAGGTCATATCAAGATCCTTTGAAACCATTCGTAACCACAGGAAATATTTCTTTCAACATCATTGTCTTTGAGATCAAAGACAAATGACAGCTAGAAAGGGTTAGGAAAATAGCGATGTTATAGTTATAAATTACATATACTTCAAGCAATTACTAGACTAAGTTCTATGACATATAACTTTTTATTGTTATGGTTTAAAAAAAAGTCCAAAATGAGAAGCACAAGAATGATTATACCTGTTGTGCATTAAAATTTTTATGTTCAAAAGATAATTTAAGATGGAAGTGGGGAAGGGAAGAACCTAGCTATGAAAAAAAAAAAATTGTGACTTCTCTATTAATGATAGCAAATGGACTATATAACCAACCATAGTTGTAGGTTTAGACTGAAGGAGTCTTTTAGAATCCCTAATTACCTTCAAAGCTTAGATTAAATGTTACCTTCAAATGCTATCAAATGTTAGATGAGGTTGACTTCACTAGTTGCTATTACCCCTGCTCTCTCATCACCTTGTATTTATGCATTTGATTTGGATATTTTTATTTATGTATCACATTTTATTATATATAATATAACATATATGTATAATTTAGTTATATATTTATGTATATATATATATATATATATATATATATATATATATACACACACACAAAAATCTTTTAGCTGGAGGAATAAAGGAAGGACTCTTGAAGCTGGTGGCACCTAAGCTGGATTTCAAAGGAAAAGCTAGATCTCAATCAACAATTAGAACTTATCAAGTGCCAGGTACTATGATAGATTTTAGGGATACAAAGACATGAGTGAAAGTCCCTGCCCCTCAAAGAGGAAGAGACCTATATGTACATGCATACACATACATGTATGTGTATGTATTATACTCATATGCACATTATATATACACAAGTATATGTACACCCTATACATACATAATACACATGCACATACACTATGTAACTAAACACACACACACAAGGATATATCTGTGGGCATTGTACATAAAAATCAAAGATGGAAATGTTTGTGTGCACAAAAACAAAGGAGTCAGTCTAGCTGAACTATAGAAAGTATTAAGAGAATAGATAACAATGTTCAAAAAGTAGGTTGAAATTAGATTTTAATGGGCTTAAACATACAACTTAGGGAGAGACTGAAGCATGTTGAGTAGTGGAAGTGACTTCGTTAGATCCATGTACTTTAAGAAAAGCACTTTAGCAAATATATATGGAAGATGATTTGGAAAAGGGAGGAGATATGTGAGACAGGAATACCAATTTGAAGCCAATATGCCCATATTCTTTGACCCAGAGATTCTACTACTTGACACATACACCAAGGATTTCAATCACAAAGGAAAAAGGAAAGAAAGAGAAAAAAAAGAAAAAGGGGGATAAGATTCTTATATATGTACCAAAATATTTATAGCAGCATCTTATGGTAGCAAAAAATTAGAAACAAAGTACATGCCCGTATGATAGGGAAGGACTAAATAAACTATGATACATGACCATATTGGTGTGAACATTATAATGAACATGATGGCTACAGAGAAGCTTGGAAAGACTTAAATGACAACTGATACAGAGCAACCTAAGCAGAGCTGGGAAAATAATATACACAATCTCTATGACAATGAAAAGAGAAAGAACAACAATCCCTCAAGCAACTGAAAATATTTGTTACAAATCACAAAAAAATAAGCTTGGCCCCAAAGAAATGGTAAGAGAAGACACTTCCCCCTGCTTTTTTGCCAAAATGAGAGGGTACAGAGGACTGTAACATTGACAATAACAGTTTTATCAACACATTGAATGGTTTTTCTATTTAACCTTCTCGCTCTTTAAAAAAATCATTGTTATAAGGGTAGAGGTGTAGTATGGAGGAAGGGGAGAAATGCAGGGGATATGAAAACAAAAGATGTCAATAAGATATTTTTCAAAAAAATCCAGGCAAAAAAAAGATGAGAGCAGGAACTGAAGGTGGTGTCCCACTGAATAGAGAGAAGGGGACGGATGTAAGAGATGTAGAGATGATATTGACAAGATTCAGCAACTCACTGAATACGTATGGTGAGGGAGAGTGAAGTCAAGTCTTTGTTACACACCTCAATAATGGGGGGAGATAGTATCTTTCAGAGAATAAGCAAGATAAGAGAGAGAGATGTATTTTCAGGGAAAGGTAATGAGCTATTTTTGTCCATGTTGAGTTAGAGATCCCTGTGCAAAAATCCAGCTTGAAATGTCTGATAGGCAGTTGTTGACAAGGGATTAGAGCTCAGGAGAAAGATTAAGGCAAGATATGTAGACCTGGAAGTCATTTGTGTACAAATGATAATGGAACCAGTGAAAACTGATGTACTTACCAAGAGAGTGTAGAGAGAGAAGTGATCCCAGGAAATAGCCTTGAAGAATACCCCCCAATAAAGTGTAGGACATAGATAATAACCAAGCAGGAGAAGACTCAAAAGGAATGATATACTGGTAGAAAAAGAACAAAGAGAAAACAATGTCACGAATGAATGAGTGAAAAGTAGTTAAGCATTTTATTCTTTAAGTACAGAGCAGAGATAGCATATGAGAGGAGACAATGTTCAACTGTGATAGAAGTTGTAGAAAGGCAAAGACATGAAAATTGAGAAAAGGCCATTGGATTTCCCAATTAAAAAAAACTTTGGAAATGTTGGAGGGAAAAGTTTCATTTGAATGGAAAGCAGATTACAAAGGGTTGAAAAGTGAGCGAGAGAACAAAAAAGTAGAAGCAAGGGCAGTCTTCTGCTATATACTCCCCCAGTCAAGAGTTTGGATGTGAAAGGGAGATGCCATATAGCACCATAGCTTGTGGAGATAGTATAGTCAAAGCGAGAGTCTGTTTGTTTGCTTGCTTGTTTTTTAGGACAGAGAAGATACAGATACATTTGTAAGTTACAGACAATGGAGAAGGAAATAATAATTAGAGGGAAGGGGGTAAGATTAAAATTATAACTAGAGGAGCTGGCCTTGTTGAAGAAAGTCAACTCTTGATCAGTCAGACTAGAGGAAAGGAATACAAAATATGGTAGGAGTTGATTACTGGGGTGGGTGGGGGTGAGAATGGGAGAAGAGGAAGCTCCCACTAAATGGTCTCAATTTGTCAAAAAAAATATGAAGAGAGGTCATCAGCTGAAGGGTGAGGGAAGGGGTGGTGTTTGAAATCACAATGGAGGGACAGGGAAGGGTTGGAACAGCCAATCTGGAGATTGCAATGAAGTATCAATTAGGGAGAAATAAAGGACTGCCTTGTTGAAGTGAGTGCCCAGTTTAGATTAGCTAGCATAAATCTGAAGCCATTTCTTCCAGCTCCATTCAGCAGAAGGCAGGTGTGATGGAAAACACATATCACAAAATCAGATATCTGGACAAAGTCTGATATAAAAACAGAAGATAACATGTGAAAATGCAAAGAGCACAAGAAAAGATCAGAAAGTAGAGAGTCTAGTTTGGGTAAAAGTAAATAGATGACAAAGAAATTGGCTAAAATGTCCGTATCTTTTAACCCAGAGATTCCACTGCATCGTATACACCTCAAGGAGATCAATGACAAAAAGAAAGGCTCATATACACCAAATACTCATAGTAACACATTTTATGGTAGAAAAAAAGTAGATATCCATCAATTGGGGCTTGGCTAAGGCAATTTATAGTACATGAAAGTATGAGAATATTACTCTGTTGTAAGAAGTGACCAGCATCATGAATGGGAAAACATATAAACTGATGCAAAGTAGAGCCAGAAAAGCAATATGCACAATGGTTAATGCAATATAAATTGAAACAACAACAAAATAATTGTTAATATTGCAAAATTATAATAAACAGGTTTGGCCACAAAAGTTATGAAAAGATATTTACTCCCCACTTTTTTTTCAGAAATAGGGATCCATTAAGTGTGGAATATTTCTTATAACTTCAAAATTTGAGGATATATTTGTTATTTTTGCTGAATATTTTTTCCTTCTTTTTATTACAAGGGATGGGGTTGGGGAGTCAGGAGAAGAATACAGTGGGAAATGTAAATGAGCTAAAAAAATAATAAGAATCTATTCTTTAAAACAGAAACTGGGTGAATGAACGTGGTATAGAATAAGAATGATAAAACTAGGCTAAAGATAAACTGTGGCAATCCTAAAGCACCAAGCAAAAGTATTTGTATTTTAATGTGGGCAATAGGAAATCACTGAAGGTTTTGGATTGGATTATTTTGGTAACTGTGTGAAGGATAAATACAAGAGGCAAGAGAGTAGTGGCAGGGAGACAAATTGCAAAAGATAATGAGTAGGGGTGAAAAAGAGATATTAGAGAGGTAGAATCAGTAGGGACATAATGAGCAAGAGAAAAGGAAGGGTCAATAATAAATGAAGTTTTGGGTCTGGGTGACTGCAAAGATGGAAATCATCATCCTTCAATAGATGAAAATCAAGAGGGAAAGTGCTGTTTGTTTTTGGAAGGGTTGCGAGGATGTGGATTGATAATTCCTTTTAAGGCATGTCGTGTTTGAGTTGTCAGGACAGCCAGATGGAGATATCCAATAGGCACTTGGGCACTAGTACTGAGAGATGTCAAGACTGCCAATCAAGTTTTGGACATCCTCGTCATACAGGTGATAACTAGGAGTCACTGAACTGGATTATGATGAGCAAATCTGAATCATTAGAAGCACTTCAAAGTGACCTGGAGAAAATCTGAAGAAGTAGAAATATACACTGGTGATGGAATTAGATTATGCATACTTGGGATAAGTAAGAGCAAGGAAAAGTCAATTCTCTAAGGGACAAGGGTGGTTTTTAAATGTTATCTCAAACCGAGATTAACCTTAGCAATAATTTCCCATTTTTTTCATGATGGCATAGGCAAAAATGGGTAGTCCCTGATCTATGATTTCATGGGTTTAGGTAATTCTTTATGTGGAAAGTCTAAGCACCTTTACAGATCTGTGCTACACTACAACTTCAGGGTTTTGGAATATGCCTTCTGCCACTAATTTTGTTCATCCTTCACACAGCTACCAAAATAATCCAATCCAAAATCTTCAGCGATTTCCTATCACCTATGTGTTAAAATACATTTTTGCCTGATGCTTTAGGGCTACCCAGAGTTAGTTTTCAACTCAGTTTATCAGTCTTATTCTACACTTCTTTCATTCACTCAGTTTCTTTTTCTAAAGAATAGGGGACTGTTTTGTTTTTGTATACTCAGCACCTAGCACAGTGCCAGGCACAGAGCGATTGCTTAATGAATGCCTATTGATTGATTAGAGAGCTGCCCAAGTCTTGCCCATTGTCAACCAACTAGTACGTGTTCTGACTCAGGTCTTCCTAATTCAGATACCCTGGCATTCTATCTGCTAACACTATCTCTGCCCCTACTCCCATATATCACCATAATAATAAAACAAAAAGAACTTGCATATTCAAGAATTGTAGTCTGTCATCTTTCAATGTGGTCTACTAAGATTTTATTTAGAAAGAACATTTAATTTCATAAATCCAGCTAGTCACTCTTTTGATTCATAGATCATAAACAAAGTTTGCTATTTTTATTCTTTTCTGGAAAAAAAAAATCTTTGGCTGTGTGACTTCCTTTTCTGCCTCCTTCCCTCTTTCTTCTCTTTCTCACCCACCCTCCAACAAAATTCCATAGATAAATATCTTTAAATGCCTATATATTGCAGCAAGCTATTTCCATTGAGGGTTTTTCCCAGAAAAGATCTTCAAAATCCTTACTGGAGACTGAGGGGACTTGAATAATTCAAAGCTAAAGACTGTAGAGCTGAAATCCCATCAAGTGTACACACACTAGCTTTAAAGGGTTTGTTGCAAGTTAGGACCCAAAGATAAATGGAAAATGTGTTGAGATGGTGTAGCCTGAACTGTTCTGAAATGAGTCCAGCTTCTGTTCTGTCTGCATTTCTATAAAGTAACCATGGAAATGAGATCAAGCCTGAACAAAGAAAAACAAAGGCTACCTTTAAATGAGTAACTAGGGGAATGTGGGGCTTCTGCCTGCCAGAATGCCTTTGTTTGGGCAAAGTGCGATGAATTGTTCTTCTAAAACTGGCAAATGAGCCTCTTTTTTCCATTAAGATAAACAGATGATGTATCACAACTTATGCATTTTCTGTAAAAAACTGTCTGGTCATTTCAAACTTCTAAAAGTAAAAATTGTATTTTTTGTTACAAGGTAGTATAGGTGACAAAGCACAGAAGGAATACTGCTAGACTCAGAGTCAAGATGACCTGAATTCAAATCTAGCCTCTGACTTATTAACTCAAATGTGACCCTAGGCAAGTCTGAATCAACCGCTCTGCACCTCAGTTTCCTCATCTGATAAATGGTCAAAGGATATGAATAGGGAGTTTTTAGATGAAGAAATTGAACTATAGCCATGAAAAAATATTCTAAATCATAATTGATTAGAGGACAAATTAAAACAACACTGAGATACCACCTCATAAATGAGAAATGCTGAGGGGAGGGATGTGAAAAGGGGAAAATAGATACCCTAATGAATTGTGGGTGGAGTAGTAAACTGGTTTAACCATTCTGGAAAAGAATCTGAAACTACACCCAAAGAACTATAAAAGTGTGCATACCCTTTTTTCCCCAGCAATGACACTACTATGTGTGTTTCCCAGAGTTATCAAAGAAACTGGAAGAAGGAGCTATATGTACAAAAATATTCATGATATCTTTTTTGTCATGGTAAAGAATTAGAACTTGAAAGGATGGACATTAATTGGGAATGGTTCAATAAGTTGTGGTATATGAATGTAACAGAATTCTATTTTGCTATAAGAAATGACGAACAGGAGGACTTCAGAAAAACCCAGAAAGACTTATATGAACTGATGCTGATTGAAATGAGCAGGACAAATGGAATATTATACACAGTAACAGCCACAGTGTGTGAGGACTGTTTCTGACAGACTAAGTCCTTCACAGCAATGCAAGGACCTAAAACATTCCCAAAGGACTCGAGGCAAAATGCCATCCACATCAGAGAAAGAACTATGGAATTGGAGCACAGAATGAAGCAGACTATATTCTCCTGTGTTATGTTGATTTTTCTCATAATTTCTCCCATTCATTTTAATTCTTCTATGCAATATGACTAATGTGAGAATGTGTTGAATAAAATGAATGTGCAGAACCCATATAAGATTGCATGTCTTCTCAGGGAGGGAGTGGAGAGAGAGGGGGAGAAAATGTAATACTTATGGAAGGGATCGTTGAAAACTCAAAACAAATAAACTGAATTTTAAAAAAGAATGTTGAAGGTAAATAAATAAATATTTTTAAAAGGAATATATGATTTGATGTTCAAACAACAATTTCCATTTCAATGATGAAGATCTTCAAATTACATAGGTGATTTTACAAGCTATTTTAATGTATTGATATAATCTCAATAAAAGAATATTAGAAGGTTTTGTGCTGAAAATTTTAATGATGAATTTGGAATGATACTATAAATGATTCAACCAAAATATCTTGCAATTTTGATTTTCCCCCATAAAACATAAATGTTTTGGGAGTAATATGACTCCTTGCAATGAATATTCTTGGTAATTTTTATTGTATTCTTGAAATACTATTCAAATATTATTCATTAAATCTTTTATATAAAATATTTCTTTCATTGGTCATAGAGATTCACTCCTTAAAACTCATGAGATATTATATGCATTCAGTTTATTTGAATAAAATATTTACAGATTAAATAAATTTTGGTTTAAATTGATTAGGAAAGACATTATGGATATGCCAGTAACCAAAATGCAATTAACCTAGAAATATACCAAATGATGGTTATAAAAACTGCCCAATTAGGAAACGACTAAGTAGAAATTTAGGAACTGAGTTGGAAAGACAGAACCTAGAATAAACATAGGTAAGCTTATTCATAATGACAAATCTGCATAGTTACTATTGTTTTGTCATTTTATGCTTATAGAGAAAATGTTCAGTGAAGATACTGGGGGAGAAGAGAAGAAATTGAAATGTTTTATTGTATTCATTCAGAGATTTTAGAAAGGGGATGTAGAACCTATTACATTTGTACAAGTTGCACTCTGAATACTGTCTGTGGTGCTGTTGATGTTTTAGTTTTTGAAAGGGGAATAAATATCTTTTACTAAACATTTCCTTCTGTACATTGTAAACAAATGACAAAGAGAGCACTCATTTTTTCTTCCAGGGTTCCACGTGTTTGGGGAAGTACAATATATAGAGAGCAATATGTCAACATTATCTTACTGTCACTACTTTAATATCCTCCTGCAGTAATGAGCAATAACAGTTATTCTAGTCAAGGGGGAAGTCCTATAGATGGAAGAATTGATCATTGGCTCCAATCTTTCACTGTTTCCTTTGGGTCTCATACCTTCTTAACCGTAGCTAACAATTGTAAAATTCAAGATGTTTGAGTTACAAGAAGAGATATTAATAATTGAAGAAATAGGATCATAGATTTAGGTTTTAGAGGGTTAAGAGCAAACATTCACTAAATAGTTATACGACACTAGTACATAATACAGTTACAAATATGGGGCCAAATGGAACAGTCTAAAAAGGAGCTGGACACCTAGTTGGTAAAGAGAAGAGAGTTTTACAATTAGAATTAGGTGAACCTAAATCCATAATTCTGCTTCAGACATTTACAAGATGTTTGACCATGGGCAGTCACTTTAAGCATTCAGACACATTTTACTTACCCATAAAAAGATAATATTATCACTTATCTCACAGGGGTTACCCTGAGGATCAAATTTGATAGATAGATATAGATACAGATACATTTGAGTGAGGTTTTTGTTGAACCAATATCATCTATTTACTATTCTATCAAAAAATAAAAAAAACTAATTTGAATTTGTAAATTTCCTACTTATAATAATTCTGAAATATATAATTGCATATCAACAATAAGATACATTTTGGGTATCAAACACTTCCATTTACATATTAGTAATGGTTTGATACCAATATCAATGTTGTTTATTTTCTATAAAATCATTTATGGAAAGTGGCATAGTCTGATATAATGGATAAAGTAGTGGCATCAAGAGACCTGATCCTCTTTAACCTTTACTTTGCAACCCTGGGCAAGTCACTTAACTTCTCTCCACTTCCTCTTCTGTAAAATAGCGATCCTAATATCCCACGATCTACCTTACTATATTGACATGAGGAAGTCACTTTATAAACTTCAAAGTGATGATGTCTGTAAAGCACTTTGAAAACCTTAAAGTGCTATGAAAATGTTTCAGTTATTGTGGCTATTTATTACGTTATTGTGATTTCTGAGGAGGCACAAAAATTAAATCTTTAGAAATCATTTCTTTTGAGCAAAATCATGTAGTGGTTCTCCCTTTGAATTATGAAAGGGATTTCTAAAATCCTATAAAGAAATTCTATTCTGAGAGTTATGTGAGTGATGAATAATTGTTTTTTTGTCAGCCACACAGGCAGTTATGTTTTGAGGTCTCAAGCTTAGATGAGGATTTAGGAGAACAGCTCTGAGAGGTGGCACAAGATCTGAGGTTTCATAGAGGAGAGTTTTGTAGTATTTTGGTGAACTGCTCTTGTTCAGGACCATAGTAGACCTGGGTCAGTTTGAGTTAACCTCCCTTCCACACCATGAGCAACCAAAATAGTTGTGAGTAAAGACACTGTGACACAGAACAGGGTCTGTTTCAGCTAACTTTGCTTCCAAGTAGATAGACCTAAAACCCTGCTGTGGGCCCTTTGCAACCAGTGGTCTAGGTTCCTAGTACTAAATCATTATTGCAACCTGTAGATTAAGGGGATATTGTGATTTTCAAGGTATATTATTTACATAGTAAAGTCCAGAAAATTGAAGCTTTGGATGAAGATAAAAATTTGACATTGAGAGATTTCTGGAAATCTTGTAATCTTGTAATAATATTGCTAAGCCATGGGGAGATGTAACAGAAACATGTATGAATAGAGTTTGGGGATAAAGTAATCTTACATTTCATTCTATACTATATATATTGAAATCAATATCTCTAGGAAATGTTATATGTTCTCTTAACCTGCCATCCAATATAAATTCAACTTATTAAAATTTTGCTTCAAGATTACATATGTTAAATATTTACTAAAAGTCTGACCAATGATTAAGGATTGATATGAAATTCAAGCAGTTTATAAAAATGATTTCTTATGCAAAAATTAAGATACATTATTCAGTTTTATATTACTGCTTATTGGATTAGGTCTCAAGAAGAGGAGATTAAATAAAACATGGATGTACCTAAGTATTAATCATAATAGTGAATATATGGTGCTTTTAGACTTATAAAATGCTTTACACATATTATCTCATTTAATCGTCATAGTAAAGGAAAGGAAATCAAATGTGATAAAGTAAGAGGCAGGAAAGTAATCAATGGTGACAAGTTCCTGATGGAGATGACGTATGAGACATTCTTAATTATAGTGAAGTATCAATTTTATAGTCATATGTGACTCATATATGTATCTATACATAGGCAAAGGCAATGTGGTGTAGTGGACAATTCCCTGTGTCTAAAGTTTTTTCTTCCATCATCTATTCTCAGAGCTTGTCCCTCTGAGCATGCCCTTATTCCTTTCTCCTTTCCTGTAGTATTTGACCTCTTCCCCTCTACTATGAGGAGCAAACACAGACACACAAGTGTTTTCATATATATATATATACACACACGCACATATATATGCATATATATGTGTTTATAAATGTTAATGTTTATATATTTAAATGTTAGCTATCATGATTGCTATAATTTCCCAGTTCCTCTAGAAATATGATAAATATGATATATATGACACACACATATATAGATGTGTGTATTCGTGTCTACATCTGCTATCTTTATACTTACAAACATTTATTAAGCTATTAAAACTTAAAGCCCCAATAAGTCTTTTACACACTTATGGTATATTATATGTTGTGTTTATGTATCAAATAGATATTTACATATATATATATATACACACACACACACATACCCATTCATACATATGTATCTATTTATACATATGTGCACATATGTGTATATATATATTCATATATAAAATGAAAGCAATAGAGCTCTATAATAAAAATAAAATTGATATAAATCCTTAAGAAAAAGAGCCATCCCTTAACTGATAAATGCCCAAAGAATCTGAACTGTTTTAAAAGGAAGAGATATTCTAGCCACCATGTAAATGAAGTCTCCAAAAAACAAGTGATATGAAAAATACCAGTAAGACTTTGATCCACCTCATACAGATCTGATTCCACAAAAAACATTCAAAAAGATAAAAGGGCAATTGTCAAAAGTGCTATATTTGGACAAGCTCACTTATGCATTGTTTGTAGAGTCATGAATTGCTCTGCCTTCTAAAATGTTTATTCCTTAGTAAATAGATACCTCAAATAGATATATACTCATCTGTACAAAAATACTTACAATAGCAGCTTTCATCACAGGAAAGAATCAAAACTAAATGGATGTCCATCAATGTGGGAAAGAGCTTATAGGGTATGAATGTAAGTCTATTATTAAGCCACTAAGAAACAATGATGTGGGTAGCTTGAGAAAACTAGGAAAAACATGAATGGATTGATGCAGAGTCAAGTATATCTTTTTAAGAAGAAATTATGAAGGAAAAGTAACAGGAAGAATCAAATGAAAACATCCTATTCCCCAAAGGGTTTGATCTTCAAAAGAAAAAAAATGTTACATTATTATAGCAGAATTGCACCTCTGTTCCAGAAACCCAGAGGTAACCACAACCTAGTTTCACTGTCCTGGTTGCTCCAAATTATATTGATATCCACTTGAATTGTAATATCTATAACTAGGGGCAGCTATATGGTGCAGTGGATAGAGCACCAGTACAGGAATCAGGAGAACCTGAGTTCAAATCTCACCTCAGACACTTGACACTCATTAGCTGTGTGACCTTGGGCAAGTCACTTAACCCCAATTACTTCATCCTGGGTCATCTCCAGTCATCCTGATGAATGTCTGGTCACTGGATTCAGATGGTTCTGGAGGAGAAGTGAGGCTGGTGACCTGCACAGCCTTCCCTCACTCAAAACCAAGTCAAGTACAAGTCATGTCATTATTTCTCAAATGGCATGATCTTCTTCAGCCACGAAGGATGAACACACACACACACACACACACACACACAATATCTATAATTATCTTTTGAAATCAGGATCTATATATTGTAAATCCCTATACACAGCATTTCAGAATGAAGTTGCCTACTTTAAGATGGATTAGTTTAAAGACAATGCTAAAATTTAAACCTCTGTTTGTTATACAAAGAAATATTCTTTTTGGAGTGCTAGGCTGCTAAGCGAAGAAAGGAAGTAAGTATGAATGTTAATTAAATGTTTTATTTAGAGTGCCAATTGAACTTTGCCATGAATTAGGAAAAATGGAAAAGTCTCATCTTATTGACTAAGAATATCACTCGATGACTGTCTGGGTTAGGGCTAAATTTATTAAGATGAGTTTAATACGGGCAAATGTTGCATCTTGTAATTGAATCAAAAAGATTTGATTTTCCAAATTCAAGATGGGAAAGGTCCATTTGGAAAATAGTTGGAGTACAAAAAAGTTGTGGAGTGTGGTACCTAATATTTTGGAAACTCAATATCATCAAGTATACAAGTCAGTCAAAAATAAGCTGGTTCTAGCTGGTGAACACTTCCTGTTGATCCCACATCCAGATGGCAATGTTTAGATCTGGGTATGAAAGCTGAAGCTGGAGAGTGTGAGGAGAGAGAGAGAGAGAGAGAGAGAGAGAGAGAGAGAGAGAGAGAGAGAGAGAGAGAGAGAGAGAGAGAGAGAGAGAGAGAGAGAAACTAGCAGAATGAATATCCTTGGATATATGACCTTGCTTCTAACTCTAAAGAACCAAGAAAATGTCATGAAAATTTAGAGAGAAGAAAGTATAGAGTGAAAGATAATGCTCTAGAGTGTCAAATGCCACGGAGAGGTCAGGAGGAATGAAGAACTGTGAATGCTACTGGGTTTGAGAATAAGGAGGCCCTGGTAAACTTTGAGGTGAGATTTTTCAATATTGTGATAGAGACCTGACTCAAAGGGAAAGAGATTCAAGAGTTAAATGGATGGATGAATGAATGAGTGAATGGAGTATACATGAATAGTACATCAAAAAGCCAGGAAATGATTAAAAAAATCATTATTGTGGGGAGAAATGTTACCATTTTTAATCTATAATGACCATTTTGAGCACCTGGTGGAGTCAGGAAGATCTGTGTTCAAATCTAGCCTCCGACACTTAATAATTATGTGATTTCTGGGCAAGTTACTTAACCTTTTCT
The DNA here is from genome assembly GCA_023548195.1 of Bettongia penicillata ogilbyi. NCBI lineage: Eukaryota > Metazoa > Chordata > Mammalia > Diprotodontia > Potoroidae > Bettongia > Bettongia penicillata. The sequence continues at coordinate 5,903,279 of JAJHZJ010000309.1, forward strand.
TATCTCAGTTTCCTCTATAAAATAAAGATAACAATAGCATCTACCTCCAAGGGTTGCTATAAGGACAAAATGGAATAACAATTCTATATCACTTAGCATAGTGATTGACTCATGGTAAGTGCTACATAAATGCTAGGTATTACTATTGGTAATAATATTCTTACTAATATTTCTCTTTAGAATTTGAATTTTAGTGATTAACTAAATCTAAGAACTAGAACAATGATATGAAAATGATAAGAAAGCATTCTGCCAGAGTGGAATCAGAGCTCTAAGTTGTCTTATTCCTCTTAAAGACTGCCTTGTTACATTAAAAAGATAATTTCATAAGCAATACAGGAAAATTCTTTAGAACTCATCCTTCTTCTCATTCTTTTTTATGAAGGAGATAGATACAAATAACACATCTCTGGTGATGGTTTCTTTGCTTACTCGATGCCTAACATTATCAAAATAATTTTGATAAAGCCACATGTATCCTAAGTAACATGTATCTCCTCATAGTTTAAAGAAGTAGGCTAATTAGGTGTCTATTGATTTCTTGATCTCAATTTTGCAGATAAAAAAAATCAGTAGGTAAGATAAAGGAATACAAAGAGAGATATGGTAAGCTCAGCTCTCTCTTCTTCAGGAATTTTGATCATTTATGTTTTATTGGTTAAGGTGGAAAAGAAGCAGACCTTCAAAAAGTTAGTTATTTTTATTCCCCGCCTCCTCTCCCCACAAAAATAGTCTTGGCTGATACTACCCTAAATTTACCATAGCATACAAAGCAGGAAGTACCTAGTTACCCACCATGTTATCTAGCTGTAGATAGAATACCACCCCCAACTTTGTTGTAGCAGTATTTTTTTCATCAGAAAATTAGTGTGCTCTTGATGCTAGATTTGAACCTATAAAAATAGCACATACTTATAATACAGCAATTGTGATAATTATTTCTTTCACTTCCTGGTTTTGTTGAGTCATCACACAATACTGGTGAGAAATCACAACCAGATAATGTGCTGCTGAAGGTTTTGCTTTGTCAAAAATCTTGGTGAGGCAAAGATTCAAATTTGACTAATATAGCAGATTCACCTATAATAACAGACTCACCTATTCTTTATACCTTGTATGACATAGAACTTATGACCTTGAGAATAATTCCTGGAACCCATAATCCTCTAATGTCTTAATTCTTGAAAACTGATATATCTTAGATGATTCATATATATATATATATATATATATATATATATATACACATACACACACATACACACACATATGTGTATATATATAAACAAGTATAGATGTATATAGAATGTATTATCTTCTAAACCCTGAATTAAGTCTATTTACTGATAGTTAAGAGTTTTGATATACCATCTTATTAGTAAAATAGTAAAATTAGTAAAATTGTGCCCACTATTCTTACCATTAATTTAGTGACAGATTGAAAAATGAGGATCCTGGCAAGTTTTGTTGGCCAATAAACTTCAATAATCTACTTAAGAGATTCTGCTCTATCATTTCCTACTGATAATTTGCTAGAGGATAATGAGGAATGATTATAATATACTAAAGTTCACAATGACATAAGGCTCCTGACCTAAAAGTTATTAAATTTAACTGAGTCAATGAAGAATTACTGTCAGCAATGGTACTTTTGGGTCATCTATTTGTCTCAAGTAACCAGAAAAGACTGGGATTGATGTAGATGTTTGGTTTGCTCTTAATAATAATTAAAAACTTTTGAGACTTATTCTATGAGAAGCAAATGTTCTTCCTCTGGTATAATACAAAAATTAATGTGAATTCTTGACCATGACTTCCTGATCACTAGCTCCACCTCATCAAAAATAGGTACCTTTAGCAGTTCTGGACAATTTTATAGGCCTGTGTTGTTTGTCAGGTGACCAGACAATATGTAGTTTTCATGTAAATAACTACTGTATATGTTGAAAATAATTAACATTTGATAGTCCTTGTACTTAGGTAACTCAAGTTCATGTTTTAGGTTTTTTAATGATTTTTTCTACTATACAATTCAATAACCCTACAAGATTTGCAACACTTGCTTTTGTTTGGTTATAGACCCATCATAGATTTAGAACATCTTCTTTTGAGAAGAATGAATGCCCACAGCATTGATGTGGTAGTCAAAGAAATCAACACTACAAAGTCCAATTTCACATTTTCCTTTTATCACTTGGATGCCCAAATAAAGCAAATATTTTGAGGTTCCTTGAACCTATTCAATTCTACCGTATTTTTTCTTTAACAAAAGTCAGTTATTATTAAACCAATTAAATTGTTCAAATGAGTAGATTTAGCAGCATGAAAATAGATGTCAAGTATTGATGACTATTTCATTTGGTGCTGGCATTCACATCAATGCCGTCGTAGTCATTCTATTCAGGATAATATATTCCAAATCAATGATGGGTCTTGAAGTAAGCTAAATGGAAACCCCTGTACAGAAACAGCACATGTCAAGATGCTGCATGAAATGTTTTTGATGGATCTCAGTCTCTACTATCATATTTGGTACAAGACAAATAAAAAACAATTTTGAATGAAGTTCTATAGCAACTACTCTGCAATATTTTACTCCTAAGAGCTTCTTCAATTCTCAGATTTTGATTTTATTTACTTCAAGAGAGAAGGAATTTTTTGCATAGAATTCCCAGAAGGCTGACTGTCTTCAAAGTATCCATTTTAAGTTCAAGGTTAAGAATGCTGACCATACATACTGATTGACCTTGAGAATAAAGTTAGAGTTACACTGTCAGTGATGATTCTCATTTTATCTTTTAATTTATTTCAAGTGTATACATTGAGGAGATACCTGATAGTAAATTTGCAAGCAAACAAATGTTAGTAAAATGTAATTGAATCTTATCTTCATTGCCATTAAAATAATTTATTCAATATGTTAAGTATAGCAGTCAGAAGATAAACCGGTACACAACATTATAGTTACTTATTAATTGCATTTAACATAAAGCCTGGCATTTAGTAGGTGCTTAATAAATCCTTGTTGACTGGTTAGCATTACTGCTTCAAAAATGACTCTGGGCTAAACTCAATCCTAAAAATGCAGCCAGTTACAGTTAGAAAAGGGACAAAGCAACAATACATTGATTTAGTGCTCCTTGAAATATAAACCTGCTTAGATTGTCTTAGATTGCGGAAAGTTTAATTAAGATTAAGAAATTAGGAAATTGATTTCATGAAAAACTTCCACATATTTGTTTAAGGGCGAAGATATGGGAACAGAAAAAAAATAAATATAAAAGGAGCTATATGTTCAGGGTCGGGAGAAAGGAGCACATTGCCCAAAGGAATGTGGACATCCTGCTTTCTCGGAATGAGAAAGTAAATAGAGTTAACCCTGGCCTCTACTTTTTTAAGACCTTTCTAAGGAACATGACAGTAGGACATACTGATTCTGGAAGTTTAAATCTTTTCCTGAATTGGAAATGAATATAATTACATTAATATCACATGATAAAGTTAGATATATGTGCTTTCTTTTAGTCACAAATTTCCAGTATGGAGCATTTATCATCCCCCAAATTCCCAGGATTCGTTCCAAATTCACTGGATTCACTGAAGCATTTAAAGATAAGGATTCATGTATAAATAAGCCTTTAGCCTACCACAAAAAGGAATCTATTATTCTAATAAAATGTAATCCTATGATGTGGAGTTGACAAAACAATATTAATGTGCAGAGAGGGAAATGTTTAATTCAGTGAAAGGAAAAGTTGTCTAAAAGTGGAATAGACTGGCCTGGAAAAGAGCAGGTCCTCCTTTCCTAGAAGGCCTTAAGCAATGGCTTACTTGTCAGCTTTGTGCTGAACTGGATTGATGCAGATATCCTTTCCCAACCTGTGTCTTTCCTCAGCAATTTTTTCCCCAAATAGAAGTCATTAAGTCTTCAAGTGGTTGTTCTGGTCAAATGAGATCTGTTTTAGACAATGTTCTCTTACTTCTTCAAACTTTCATTGAAATTTAAATTTGACACATTTTAAAACTGAACTTTTGATGATATTATTTCTATATGTAATAGTAGCTAGCATTTATATAGCAATTATAAAGCACTTTATATGTGCTATCTCATTTGTTTTGCACAACAGCTCTATGAGGTAGGTTCTAATTTGAGAGATGAAGAAATTGAGTCATACAGAAATTAAATGACTTACTCAGGGTCACACAGGTAAGGCATTTATAAAGTGGGTTTCATACTAAGGGTTTCTTGATTCTAAGTCCTAGGGTCTACCCACTACATTTCCTAAATGCAATAATCATATGAAAAGCAAGGCAGGTCGCATCTTTAGTTTAATGATTAAGTGACTTTACTTTCCCAATATAAAATATATAATAGGTAACAGAGATAGAAGTTGAACCCAGATCCTCTCACTCTAAATCTAGTAATCCTTCCACTACACCATGTTCTCACTAAAAAGTGAATAATTTATGTGATCCTGTATGAAATTTTCTAATGTTTTTGTTTTGTTTTCTTTTTTTTTCTTTTGTTTGTCTCACATTAGGCAATAAGCATTTGTTTTCTTTCTTTCATATTTACACCTTAGAAATATCTCTTCAGGACTTTGGTCAAAATTCTTCTCATCCAAGAGAAAAAATTATATTTGTATTTCCTTCTTTTGCTTTTGAAAGCAGAACTCAACAGCAGAAGAGAAAAAGAGTTGTTAACAATATGTTGCATTGTTTTTCAAGAAATCATCCTCACTTAATTTTCTCTGTTCTCTTTCCTTTGTGAAGGAATAAGAAAGTTTGCTTTGAAAGAACTGTTTTCCTTTAAAAAAAAAAAGCCTACAGATGTACATGTTTCTCAATAAAATTTAGTGAGTTGGGAATAACTACACCTTGATGATTTTGGTTTTAATCCATGCATTTGTTTATGAACAAAATTAATTTAAATTAGATTTAAAATTTAAATTAAAAATTAACAACCTATGAAAATTCCAAAACTTGGGATAATCTTTTATGATTTTTTACTTTAGTTTTCAACATTCTTGTCCACAAGATTTTAAGTTCCAAATTTTCTCCCCATCTCTTCCCTTCTCACACCCTGAAATGACATGTATTCTGATTACCCCTTACCTCAGTCTGCCCTCCCTTTTATCATCCCCCATCTCATCCCCTTTTCCTTTACTTTCTTGAAGGGCAAGATAGATTTCTATACCTCATTGTCTGCATATCTAATTTCCCATTTGCATGTAAAAACAATTTTTAACCTTGGTTTTTCCAAAACTTTTGAGTTCCAAATTTTATCCCTTCTCCCATCCCCACCCTCACTGAGAAAACAGCACTTCAATATAGGTTATACATGTGCAGACATATAAAACACTTCCATAATAGTCATGTTGTGAAAGACTATATTTCCTTCCATCCTATCCCATCCCCCAAGTATTCTATTTTCTCCTTTGATCCTGTTGCTTTTCAAAAGTGTTTGCTTCTGAATACCTCCTCCCCCATTCTGCCCTCCCTTCTATCATTCCCCCTTATCCTGTTGCTGACTATTTTCCTGTAGGGTAAGACACTTGAGTATGTATGTTATTTGCTCCTTGAGCCAAATCTGATGAGAGTAAAGATCACTCATTACTTCTTACCTCTCCTCTTCCCCCTCATTGTGAAATCTTTTTCTTGATTCTTTTATGTGAGATAATTTACCCCATTCTGTCTTTCTATTTCTCCTTCTCATAACATATTACACTTTCACAGCCTAATTTTATTTTTAGATATCCCTTCATATTCAAATCACTCTGTGTATCAGCAAGGATGCTGACATATACAGGAGGGTCTTTTGTACAGGTTGTTAGATTTCTTTTCTAAAAGAAAAGGCAAGGGGTCAACAATCACTTTAATCAAGCACATATATAATTTGCTTAATTCATGGGAAAAAGTCAGCACCCTGAACTTTAGAGAAAATATGAACAGAACAAATAAAAATCAACAGGCATGGCTTCCAACTGTCTGACCAAAAGCAGTATATACATCACAGATCAACATACAGATCTGTTTGATCATTACATACTTACATAGACACCAGAGAGATAGAAGTACCAACATCTGAGTTTTCAAAGCTCAGGGGTAGGGGGTGGGGGGGAATGACTCCTTAATGGCCAACCAGAAACTCCTCTGGCCAAGAAAACACTTCCAAAGAGTAAGCCCCAATGTAAAACTTCACCTCATAGTATTTATATACTCTTCAGGGCCAGAGGGCACCACAACCCATGAGAACTAATGCCACATTAGAAAACAACAAGAGGGGTGGAGCCAAGATGGTGGAGTAGAAAGATGCACATACTCTCGCTCTTCCCCCAGAGCCCATAAAATACCTGTAAAGAAAGACCCTCAACAAATTCTAGAGCAGAAGGAGCCACAGAACAATGGAGTGGATGAGATTTCCAGCCAAGGGTGACTTGGAAGGTCAACTAGAAAAGTCTGCAGCACTGGATGCGGAGGGGAACCCAGCCCAGTCTTGGCTGCATAGCACTGGAAGGAGGATCAGAGCAGGCTTTGGGGACAGAATCCTGGGTGGAAGCAGCCATATTTCACAGATCCCTCAAACCACAGGTGCCAAAGGTGGCTTCAAAGATCAGTAAAAAAGCTTTTTCACCTCCATGACAAGGGATTAGGGTCCCACCCAGCCCCGGCCCAAGGCGGCTGTAGCAACAGCAGCAGCATCCATTTCTGGAATCCTCCACATAAAGACTCTGGGGGATTTGAGCAGCTGATCTGGGTCTCAGCCCCAAATGGTGGCCCTGGGGTGACAAGGAGCTCTGGTTGGCATAGTAATGCTGGTGGAGGCTCTGAAGAGTCAGTTCTACTCACAGATTCTGGGAAGAAAAGCTTGAGGTAGCTCCCAGACTAGAGAGTAGGCCAGGAAAGGAGCAAACACTTCTCCCTTGATTGTGCCACACTGGAGAAACTGAGAATATGCAGGTCACTAGAACATACTCTGTTCCTGACAAAGGACTCAAAAGTCAAGTAACTGACTAGGAAAATGCCCCAAAAAGGAAAAAAAGTAAGATTATAGTAGACTGCTTGATTGGTGAACAGGTACTTTCTTCCATCCCTTCAGATGAGGAAGAACAATGCATAACATCAGAGGAAGACCTAAAAGTCAAGGCTTCTGCATACAAAACCTCCAAAATAAATATGCAATGACCCTAGGCCTGGGAAGAGCTCAAAAAGTTTTTTTGAAAATCAAGTAAGAGAGGTAGAAGAAAAATTGGGAATAGAAATGACAGCGATGAAAGAAAATCATTAAAAGCAAGTCAACAGCTTGCTGAAAGAGATCCAAAAAAACACTGGAGAAAATAACTCTTTTAAAAATAAGTTAATTCAATTGACAAAAGAGGTTCAAAAAGCCAATGAGGAGAAGGATGCTTTAAAAAGCAGAATTAATCAAGTAAAAGAGGAGGTTTAAAAGCTAAATGAAGAAAATAGTTCTTTAAACTTAGAATGGAACAGATGAAAACTAATGATATTATGAGAAACCAAGAAATTAGAAAAAAAAACAGAAGAATGAAAAAACTGAAGATAATGTGAAATATCTCATTGGAAAAACAACTTACCTGGAAATTAGATCCAGGAGAAACAATTTAAAAATGATGGGACTACCTGAAAGCCATGATCAAAAAAAGAGTCCAGACATCATCTTTCATGAAATTATCAAGGAAAACTGCCCTGATATTGTAGAGTCAGAAGGCAAAATAAATATTGAAAGAATCCACAAATCACCTCCTGAAAGAGATCCAAAAAGAGAAACTCCTAGTAATATTGTAGCCAAATTCAAGAGTTCCCATGTCAAGGAGAAAATATTGTAAGCAGCCAGAAAGAAACACTTCAGGTGTTGTGAAAATACAATCAGGATAACACGGAATTTAGCAACTTCTACATTAAAGGATTGAAGGACATGGAATATGATATTCCAGAATTCAAAGGAACTAGGATTAAAACCAAGAATCACCTACCCAGAAAGTATTATACTTTAGGGGTGAAAATGGTCATTCATTGAAATAGAGGACTTTCAAGCATTCTTGATGAAAAGACCAGAGCTGAAAAGAAAATTTGACTTTCAAACACAAGAATGAAGAGAAGTGTGAAAGGTAAACAGGAAAGAGAAATCACAAGGGTTTTACTAAAGTTGAACTGTTTACATTCCTACATGGAAAGACAATATTTGTAACTCTTGAAACTTTTCTCATTTCTTGGATAGTTGCAGGGATTGCACATGCACACAGACACACACACACACACACACATGCACACACACACACATGTTTATATATCCAGACAGACAGAGAGCACAGGGCGAATTGAATAGGAAGGGATCATATCTAAAAAATAAAATTAAGGGGTAAGAGATGAATATATTGGGAGGCAAAAGGGAGAAAGGGAATGGGACAAATTATCTCTCATAGAAGAGGCAAGAAAAAGCTTGTCCAATGAAGGGGGAAAGGGAGGAAGTGAGAGCAAAAAAGTGAAGTTTACTTTCATCACATCTGGCTCAAGGAAGGAATAACATACACACTAAATTTTGTATGAAATTCTGTTTTACACTACAGGACAGTAGGGGAGAAGGGGATAAGCAGGGAGGGGAGAATGATGGGAGGGAGGGCAAATGGGAGGAGGGAGCAACTAAAAGTAAACATTTTTGGGGAGGGACAAGATCAAAAGAGAGAATAGAAGAAATGGGGGGCAGGATAAGATGGAGGGAAATATAGTTAGTCTTATACAACATGACTGCTATGGAAATCATTTGTGAAACTATACATATATAGCCTATATTGGATTGCTTGCTTTCTCAGTGGGGATGGGTGGAGAGAGAAGAAGGAAGAGAAGTTGGAACTCAAAGTTTTAGTAACAAATGTTGAGAATTGATTTTTGTGTACAACTGGGAAATAAAAAACACAGGTAATGGGGTATAGAAATTTTTCTTACCCTACAGGACAAGAGGGCAGATGGGGATAAAGGAAGGAAGGAGTGTTAGAAGGGAGGACAGATTGGTGGAAGGGGCAATCAGAATGCATGGGTTTTTTTGCGGGGGAGAGAACGGGAGAAAATTTGCAAGTCAAAATTTTGTGGAAATGAATGTTGAAAACTCAAAATAAATTAATTTACTAATTGAAAAAAAGAAATCAACCAAAGCTGTGGGCCTTCCTACAAAACAAATCTCCCCTAATCAAACTTCCCTTAATGGGCAGGCCCATTAATGGGTGGGGAAGATCTTTACCTCTTAAAATTACCATTATCCCTTGTGCCATCTATCTATCTATCTATCTATCTATCTATCTATCTATCTATCTATCTATCTATCTATCATCTATCTATCTATCTATCTATCCATCTATCTATCTATCTGTCTGTCTGTCTGTCTGTCTATCTCTCTATTTCCTCCAACTACTCTAATACTCGGAAAGATCTCATGAGTTACATATATCATCTTTCCATGTAGGACTGAAAACAGTTCAACTTTAGTAAGGCTCTTATGATTTCTCTTTCCTGTTAACCTTTTTATGCTTCTCTTGATTCTGGTATTTGAAAATCAAATTTTCCATTCAGGTATGATCTTCTCATCATTAATGCTTGAAAGTCCTTTCCATTTTTCCTCTGAATGATTATATTCAATTTTACCGGGTAAGTGATTCCTGTTTCCAGTCATAGCTTCTCTGCCTTCTGGAATATCATATTCCAAGTCATTCAATACCTTAGAGTAGAAGCTGCTAGATCTTGTGTTATCCTGATTGTATTTCCCCAATACCTGAAATGTTTCTTTCTTGGTTGCTTGCAATATTTTTTCCTTGACCTGCTAACTCCGGAATTTGATTACAATATTCCTAGCAGTTTTCTTTTTAGTATCTTTTTCCAGATGTGATTGCTGGATTTTTTTCAATTTCTGTTTTACCCTTTGGTTGTAGAATATCAAGTCAGTATTCCTTGATAATTTCTTGAAAGATGATGTCAAGCCTCTTTTTTGGTCATGGCTTTCAAGTAGGCCAATAATTTTTAAATGATCTCTACTGGACCTATTGTCCAGGTGAGTGGTTTTTCCAATGAGATATTTCAAAATGTTTTCTATTTTTCATTCTTTCATTCTGCAATATAATTTCTTGGTTTCTCATAATGTCATTAGCTTCCATTTGCTCGACTTTAATTTTGAAGGAATTATTTTCTTCTGTGAGCTTTTGGACCTCCTTTTCTATTTGTCCAATTCTACTTTTTAAGGCCTCCTCCTCATTGATGTTTTGTACTTCTTTTGCCATTTGGTTTAGTCTATTTTTAATATGTTATTTTCTTTAGAAATTGACTCCATTTTCTTGCACTACTGTCATTTCTCTTCCCAATTTTTCCTCTCCTTCTCTTACTTGATTTTCAAATTTCTTTTTGAACTCTTTTATAGTCTGGGACCAATTCATATTTTTGTGGAAGCTTTTGATCTAGGAGTCTTAACTTTGTTGAACCATTCTGGAGAACAGTTTGGAAGTATGCCCAATGGTTTATAAAACTGAATATCCTTTGACATAGTAATGCCACCATTAGATCTGTATAAGCAGTTTAAGAAAAGGTAAAGGATTACTTGTGCAGAAATACTTATAGCAGCACTATTTGTATGTGTGTATGTGTGTGGTGTCAAAGTATTAGAAATTGGGAGATACTCGACTATTGGGAAATGGCTGAATAAGTTGTGGTATATGATTGTGATGGAACACTGTTGTGCTATAAGAAATGATAAACAGAATAGTTTCAGAAAAACCTGTGATGTCATATGAAACAACACAGCGTTTTAATGATGATCAACTGTGAGAGGCTTAGCTGCTCTGATCATGGCAGTGATCCAAGACAGTTCCAAAGAACAAATGATGAACTTTTGGAAACCTTGAGAAAGAGAACTGATGAACACTGAAAACAGATTTAAGCATACTCTTGCTTTCTTGTTCTTAGTTTTTTGCAACATGGCTTATATGAATATATGTTTTGCATGACTTGACACACATAATTGATACCATGTTGATAAGAAGGGGTTGGGAGGAAAAAAATTGTAACTCTAACTTTAAAAATAAATATTAAAATTATATGTAATTGGAAAATGTTTAATGAATAAATAAAATTTATTTGTAAAAGAGATGGCTTCAGTAGTTTCCAAGGAACATTCCAACTTTATGATGATGAACATGTACAATAGATTTCCTCAATGGGTAAGGAATTTTTCTAAAACACTTTATTTTAGAAATTTTAAAAATAATTTATTAGTTTTTTATGTTATTTTCTCTATTTTAATCAAAATATATGTTTCTATATCTACCCTATTAATTTAACATAGAAATGCATTGCATAATAACTACAAATCTCCAACAAAGTATAAATACAGTTAAACTACTAGCTAGTGAATTCATATGGTGTACAGCTAATCATGAATTTTTACATTATGCAGATTGATTTCAAGCTACCATATGGACTCACACATTTTTCCGATGGCCTTCTTTTACTTTTGAAGAGAAAAATACATTTTTAAAAGGCACTTTCCAGAAATTATAGGTTATTCCCCTCCCCCTTCTCCCACCCACTACACCACATTCATCCACATCATGAAGGCTTCTATCTTCAGAAGTTGTAGTCTGAAATTTTTGAAGGATTAATTATTGTTTGCAGGAATGTGAACATGGTTTCTTGCTGAAAGTAAAAGAATGTTTAACCATTGTTCAACTGTCGGATTCTGCTCATTCTGGAAATTCAACATACTCCTCAAAGATTTGCAGGTGGTAGCCTTCTTGAAACTTGATGTCACAGTGGTTTGGAGGTGAAATGGAAAAGAATTGATTTTAAATCCTGCCTCATCAATTTACTAGTTATGTGACCCTAGACATGTCATTTCACCTGTCTCAGACTGTTTCCTCACTATAAAATTTGGATACTAATAGGACCTAACTCATCTGGTTGATGTGAGGAAATAAGATAATACAGAAGCAGCTTCCTCAGTCTTAAAACACTACATAAATGCAAAAATCTTGTTAGAACTGCTAAAGCTCAATTATGTAAAAGAAATATGTGCTCTATCAGAAAGACTTGAGTTCAAATTTGCATCAGACATTTACTAGCTGTGTAATGTTGGACATGTCACCTAACTTCAGTTTGCCTCAGTATCCTCAAGTGTAAATTGAGAATAATAATAGCACTTTACTTCCAGAATTATAGCTAAGATCACAGGAGATTTTGCTTAGCGCAGTGTCTGCCACAGTCAGCACTATATAAATGCTGATTTTTATTATTTTATATAAATCTTCCATAAGACAGACCACCTTTGACTATACGTGTCCATCCTGTAAGACATACTCATACTGAGTTTTATATTTTTAACTAGTTGTTTGTCATATAATTTAATTGGTAGTTTATTTCAAAAATATTGATAAAATGTTTATAATGGTTTTTTATTGGTGGTCTGCTTCTGTTCCACTGGGAAGCTTTTGTAACAATAAATATGGAATGAGTATATACTATGTTATACTCCTTTGGTTTGGGATTCCTACCCTGGAAATTCCTCTACATGATGGACTAGGTGCTGGACCTGAGACCTGCTCTGCTCCTGTGGTCTGAGCTACATCACTGCTGCTTGCTTCTCAATTTCTTCCCTTTTGGTACCTACACCAGCTCTGCGTTATGGCTCCCATGCATTGTCATCTGACCACCCTAATCCCGGATCACACACTCATACCATTTATATCCAGAAATTGAATAATAGTGGATCAAACTCTCATTTGAGACTTATCCCAGCCATGGAGGCTAAATATGAGTCTAGTGGTACTATGCATAAATCCGGGACTTCTTTCTGCTTCAGTGCACAGACTTTCTATTGTCACTGGAGTGCTTCGATCATGGAGTACTCTTTTCCAAACATCATCTCTAATATCTGAAGATGTCTCTCTCTTTACGCATGCTGAGCTAGGTGGGGACTTTTTCTGGATTTGCCTATAAAGATTCAGTCTAGATTAATTTTCTAGATCTATTTGAAGGAATTATGTGGAGAATTCAGCTGTATTGCTTTCTTATACTTTGTCATCTTCCAATTCAATTAAATTTAATTCTCTAAATATGCATTGAACAATATATCCTTTTGAGTCCTACCTAATTATTTAACATCAAAAAGAAAAACATTTGTGCCCTCCCACCATGAAGCTTATACTCCTCTAGGGGTAGCAGTTGTCCAACTTTTAGCTCTCAAGACCTATTTCCAATCTTAAGAATTATCAAAGAACCCAAAGGGTATTTGTTTGTGTGAATTATATAAATAATATATTAGTGCTATTTTGAAAATGATTTTGACCTCACAGATCTTCTGAAAGGGTCTTGGAGACCTGCAGGGCTCTTTTGACAATGTTTCAAGAACTCTTTTTCTAGAGGAATACATAAGAGCAGTTCACAATCTTACCCCTCTAGATAAATAATAAAATATCTGTTGGACTAAAAAGAATGGGTGAATTCCCAAAATCACTTTGGCTAGACTTAGATTGTGGATCTATAGACCAAATGTAATATTAAAGTGAAAGTGATGACATTTTTGAAAGTGTCAAAAAACTGAAGGGATTATGTCCTTGTTTCCGAGTAGTAGTTCACCAAACTTTAAGTTTCTTTAGGCATGAAAAGGATATTGGGATGATATAAAGTACCCTCTCTCTGCCCCTTCTCCTCCATCCCAGTCCACTGGGATTTTTAAATGATAGACTCATCTATTGAAGAAGGACACAAAATGTGACTGATGGGAGGAATTCAGCAAAGATCATGAAATTTGTTGAAGAGTTTCATGACCTGTTCAAAAAACAAATTATTCTCACATAATGCATTAGTGACTTCATTAATGTGCCTCCAAACTATTTACAGGGATTGTCATTCACCATTAAAAAACTCAAGCTGAGGTTTTATTGAGAGGAAACGATTATGTAACTATCTAGAACTATTCTTTTAAAATACACACATACACACATTTATTTGTGCCTCTGTTCTGTCCTTATGAAATGTAAGCTTCTTGATCTTGAGGAAAAGAGCAATTTCATGTCTTTTTCTATATCACCAGATCCAGTATTTTGTAGATGCTCAGTTAATTTTTGGTGAGAATCTGAAGTCAAGATTGGTCATTCTATTATTCTGAATTCTAATTTCTTATAGTGTTGTTTTCCTGTAGAAAGGTAGCAAAAGGAAGAGTGTTGAACTTGGAGTCAGGAAGATCTTAATTAAAATTCTGTCTCTAACATTTACTAACTGTATGCCCCTAAGCAAGTCACTTAACTCTCTGGCTACATTTCCGCACCTGTAAAGTGGGGATAATAACACCTGCCTCACAGTGTAACCTCAAGGATCAAATGAGATAATATATGTAAAGCACACTGTCAATCTTAAAGTACTGTAGAAGTACAAGCCATTGTTTTTGTTGCTGTCTTTATTGTTATTTTCATTATCTTGGCTACTATTGCTATACTTATTTAATCCTAACATCATCTTTTGAAATGGATCTGCCAAGTTCCTCTAAATTCTTCATATTATTATTCTTATCACTGCTAATTCTATTCAATCAATTTACCAAGAGGTGATGACAGAGACAGCTACTAAACTATGGAAAAGAGGGGAAAGAACTGGAAGTTCAATAGACACCAGCAACTATCATATTAAATAGGTAATGTAGAAAGATACAGTGAACTTCTAATGGAGAGAGCTGGTGGAAGGACACCAGCAAAGAGATGCTCTAGAAATTGTAGCAAGGAACAAGAATGATGCTTACCTAGGACTTGCTAGGTCCCAAGTACTATGCTAAGTGCTAGAAATAGAAATATAAGGAAAGATCAAGACAGTCTCCACCTTCAAATAGTTTGATCTTTTTTTTAACAAGTAAGGTACTTTATGGTCTTAGTCGATACAAAATAAACTTTACTTTTAAGAAATGTTTACCAGCAACATCCAAATCTTAACTGTTAAAATTAATTTTTCTTCTACAAAGAGTCTATCAAATTACATTTAAATTACTTTAAGGAGAACTTTTAGATGCAAAATTTTTAAAAATTTTATGTCTAAGCTTAGCATTTCAAATTAACAAATGCTTCATATATTTTATATTTTGTAACTTTTATTATCTAAAACTCTTTACCTTGAGCTACTCTTGACACCATTTTTTTCTAATATTTACCAGTAAGGATTTTTACTAGATCTCAACAGTTAAGATCTTTGAAAAACTCACATTCTTTAAAGAGATGTAAAAAGTTTGTTGGCTATAAAAAGTAAAAAGAAACAAAGAAACTGTCACCTTCCAGAAGACTTGCTTAGTGAAGTTTTTCATGTTTCTGATTTAAAGGTATTAATCTTTTTCATAATGCAGGCTAAAAGTTCCAATTCT
The DNA here is from genome assembly GCA_023548195.1 of Bettongia penicillata ogilbyi. Classification (NCBI taxonomy): domain Eukaryota; kingdom Metazoa; phylum Chordata; class Mammalia; order Diprotodontia; family Potoroidae; genus Bettongia; species Bettongia penicillata. The sequence goes on from JAJHZJ010000309.1 coordinate 5,918,679, forward strand.
AATTGAAACAGATGAGCTAACAAGGCTGAACCACAGTGACTATATTCTACATGCTTAGGTACACAAGTCACTTTTGATATAGTTATCCTTATTGTCTACAACTTTTATTTACTGAACATACTGTAGAATCTACTTCCAAGCAACATTATCCTTTAGTAGTTCACAAACTTTGATCTCATCTAATTTTAGTTGTCATATTCATGAACTTCTTAAAAAAGAAAACCACTGAGAACCACAAGTCCAAAAGAGAAATGGCTATTTTATTCAGAGAACAACAATATAATATATATATTTATTCATTTAGCTACCTTGAAAGAAAAGTATGCCTCAGATGAATTGAATCAGTACCTTCATGGTCAGGTACTGCTTTAGGATCTTGATCAATAAGTTTCTTATCCACAGTTGAGTAATGAAATCCATTCCCTTTTCATCCCCAAAGTCTTTCTGTTTCCTGATATTTCAACCTCAGATCAGCCTTTTCAACTTTCAATTGACATGGTTCTTTCATAATGCTTTTCAGGAGGTACATAAACATAACAAGCAATCCACCTGGTTTTAGAATGCTTGAGGTACTCCCAGTGTTCCGGAAGGTGACCTTCTGGGATTTCTGCTAATTCAGCTTCACCAGTGAATATATTCACCAGTATTATGCTAATTGCTACTGAAATTCCAGTTAGTAATATATAAAATCTCAACAACTTCAAAAATCTCTTGTCATAAAATTCAGGTTTGATGACCAACATTTTCTTACTATGTTGTACTGAAACCAAGGCATCCACACCTAGGACAGTCCACATTAGCAAACCACTGTGCTACAGCTGTAGCCCAAGCCCATGGCGATCAGGGCCAGGCCATCTCCCGTCACCTCTGAGGCTGAAGCCCTCAGCAAGAGGTTTATCACCACCATGTTCATTTCTATCTTTCTCCAAGTTGCTTAAATTTCACTGTGTCTAACAACACATGAAAGGGAAAATGAAAGTCTAAGAGCTAGGAAAAGAGGAGGGAGAAGAGGAAGTCCTGAGAGGGACATGATGGCCAAATCCAGAGAATGACAGAGAACTATTCTAGATGATTACCCACAATGGAGGTTCCAGGAATAGCATGCTATAGGATGAAAGGGCCCAAAAGAGAGACAGGAGTTAGCAAACAGCTGAGGAATTTTTACTAGATACAGATAATCAGGGATCTGTGGTAAGAATCCTTCCCTCAAATGGAAGTTCTGGGAAGAACTCAGCAATGGAAAAAAGAGGACTACAGAAGTGGAGTCAGAATTTAGCCAGTGCATTGTTGTGGAATCCATTCATTCCAACTCCCATGTGGAAAGAATTCCCACAATAGCATGGTATTTCAAACCTCCAAAAGGAAGCACTATGTGGACATCACTATTTCTTAAGAAATTTACTTGGGTTTTTGTTTGTTTGTGTTTTTTTTTTTACATTTTTTGAAAGTTGTACCCTTTGATCCTAATTCTTCCCTCTATGACCAAACAAATTAAGCATAATCTCTTGATATGAAAACCCTTCAAATGGTTGAAAATAATTATCATGACCCCTTTTCCCAAAGGTTGAATGTATCTAGTTCCTTCATATGGCCCTTATATTCATGGACTCTAGGCTCTTCACAATTCTATTTCTTCTCCTCTGGACATTCTCCAGCTTTTCAATTTACTTCTTAAACCATGGTGTTCATAATTGAACACAATCCTCCAGATAAGTTCTGATAATGATAGAATGCAATGGGATTATGACTTTCATCTTTCTAAAAACAGCCCCTCCTAATGCAGTCCAAATAGTGTTTTTTGTTGTGTTGCCACATCATATTCTAACAATTCATTTTTAACTTACAGTCCATTAAAATACTCAGTTTCTCAGAATAATTCCTATAGCTCCATGCCTTCCCCCATCCTATATTTGTGGAGTCATTTTTTTGTACCTAAATGTGAAACTATGTCTTTATTGCATTAGATATGATTAGAATTAACAAAATGCTCTAGCCTGTCAAGATCCTCTTAGATGCTGAGACTGCCATCCTCTGCTATCTAACCCTCTGAGATTCCTCTCACTTACAGATTTGATGGACATACTATCTATGAATTTATCCGAAGAATTAATGTAAAAATTTGTTTATCAGCACAAAGGCAAGCACAGACACCTGAGGCTACCTGAGGAGAACTTGGTCATTTTCACCTTAGACCATTAACATCTACTCTTTGAGTTCAACCTTTTAACAACTATGAAGCCCTATGATATACTATTATTTAACCTGCATTTCTCTATCCATTCTACTAGACTTTCATTAGATAGTGTATCCAAAACTTGGCTAAGATACACCTAAACTATATACAAAACATCCTCTTCACCCATTATTTAATTTTTTTTCAATAAATGAAGGGTTAATTTGCTATGACCTTGTTTCTTGCTAAAGCTTTAAGACTTTTTGCAATGAACATTTCCCATTATAGATGCCTCCATCTTTAGTTATAAATTCTACATACATTTTTTCCAGGAAGTGAAATAAGGGTCTTTGGTTGAGTTCGCAAAATCTCTCTTTCTCTCTCTCTCTCTCTCTCTCTCTCTCTCTCTCTCTCTCTCTCTCTCTCTCTCTCTCTCTCTATCTCTCTCTCCCCTAGTTTCAGACTGACATCTTGCTTCCTCTCCACAGCTGAACTTTCATGCATAGGTCACCACTCTTATAGCTTAACTTTTGGTTCTTTTTTAAAAAATAATTATTTATTCTTAGTTTTCAACATTCATTTCCACAAGATTTTGAGCTCCACCTGTGGGAGAAGGGAACGTGGTCTGACTCCATTAACCACAGGCAGTGGTTACTGCAGCATAGCATCCATTTTAGGAACCCTCTGCCTAAATCCCATGGGGGAATAATGTGGCTAATCTGGATCTCAGCCCCAAGTGGCAGCCCTGGAATGAGGAGGAGTGCACTGGTGTGGTGGAGCTGGAGGCAGAGAGGGAAGCTGACTCTCAAATTCTGGGCAGAAAAGCTCTATTGCTTCAGTCTCAGAGTGGAACGCTGCCTGGCTTTGGCTGTGGCTCAGCAGGGACAGGACATGAACAGGTTTCAGGGGGCAAAATCCCCAGCAGCAGGTGCAGTTCCCAGATTACTCAGCCCACAAACACCAAAGGCAGCTACAAAGGTCAGTGAGAAAGCTCTTTCACGTGAGGGAGGACACTTGATATGTCCCTTCCAGCAGCAACAGCCACTACAGTGGAAGCCTCCATTTTTGGAGCATGCAGCCTAAAGCCCCTGGGGGAATTGAGCAGGTATTCTGGGTCTCAGCCCTGAGTGACGGTTCTGGGTTCAGGAAGAGTGGTGGCAGTGGAAAGAATCCTACTAGGGGTGGCTCTGGAGAGAATTCTATTTCAGATACTAGGCAGAACAGAGTGTGTGTGGTTGCTACCAGACCAGAGCACAGGCCAGGAGAGGAGTAAATTCCTCTCCTTTGACTGTGCCTCCTTAGAGGAACTGAGAACTTATATGTCTTTAGAGTATACCTTCCTCTTAACAAAGGACTCAAAAGTCAAGGAAGTGACTGGGAAAATGCCCCCAAAAGGGAAAAATAATGATACAATAAAAGGTTACTTTCTTGGTGAGCAAATATTTTCTTCCATTCTTTCAGATGAAGACAATGCATATCATCAGAGGAAGACCTAAAATTCAGTACTTCTGCATTCAAAACCTCCAAAATAATTATGCAATCATCTCGGGCAATGGAAGAGCACAAAAAGGATTTTGAAAATCAGATAAGAGAGGTGGAGGAAAAATTAGGAAGAGAAATGCAATGCAAGAAAATCATGAAAGTAAACACCTTGCTAAAGGAGACCCAAAAAATGCTGAAGAAAATAACATCTTTAAAAATAGGCTAACAATTGACAAAAGAGGTTCAAAAAGCCAATGAGGAGAAGAATGCTTTAAAAAGAAGAATCAACCAAATGTAAAAGGAGTTTCAAAAGCTCAATGAAGAAAATAGTTCTTTAAAAATTAGAATGAAATAGATGGAAGTTAATGACTTTGTGAAAAATAAAGAAATTACAAAGCAAAACCAAAGAATGAAAAAATAGGAGATAATGTGAAATATCTCATTGGAAAAAACAACTGACCTGTAAAATAGATCCAAGAGAGACAATTTAATAATTATGGTACTACCTGAAAACTATGATGTAAAAAAGATCCTAGACATCATCTTTCATGAAATTATCAAGGAAAACTGCCCTGATATTCTAGAACCAGAGGGTAAAATGGAAATTGAAAAAATCCACTGATCACCTCGGAAAAGAGATATTAAAAGGAATATTTGTAGGAATATTGTGGTAAAATTCCAAAGTTCCCAGATCACATAGAAAATATTGCAAGCAGCCAGAAAGAAACAATTCAAGTATTGTGGAAATATAATCAGGATATCACAAAATTTAGCAGTTTCTACATTAAGGGATTGAAGGGCTTGGAATATGATATTCCAGAGGTCAGAGGAGCTAGCATTGAAACCAAGAACCACATACTCAGTAAAACCTCAGGAGAAAAAAATGGACATTCCATGAAATAGGATACTTTCAAACATTCTATATGAAAAGTCTAGAACTGAATAGAAAATTTGATGTTCAAATGCAAGAATCAAGAGAAGCATGAAAAGATAAACAGGAAAGAGAAATCATAAGGGACTCATCAAAGTTGGACTATTTATATTCCTACATGGAAAGAAGATATGTGTAACCCATGAGACCTTTCTAATTATTAGAGTAGTTAGAGGGAATAGATAGATAGATAGATGGCACAGAGTGATTTGAATTTGAAGGGATATCATAAATAAAATTAACGGGTCAAAGAGGAATATATTGGAGAAGGAGAAAAGGAGAGATAGAATGGAGTAAATTATCTCACATAAAAGAGGAAAGAAAAAGGTTTCACAGTGGAGGAGAAGAGAGGGAATGAGTGAACCTTATTTTCACTGGATTTGGTTTAAGGAGGAAATAGCATACACTCAAGTGGTATCTTACCCTACAGAAAAGTCAGGGTAAAGAGGATGGGGAAAGGAGGATGGTAGTAGGGAGTGTAGATTAGGGGAGGGGGTATTCAGAAGCAAACACTTTTGAAAAGAAATGGGTCAAAGAAGAAAAGAGAATAAGTGGGGGGGCAGGATAGTATTGAAGGAAATATAGTTAATGTTTCACTATGTGACTATTATGAAAGTGTTTTGCATAACCACAAATGTATAAACCATATTGATTTGTTTGCCTTTTGAATAAAGGTGAGTGGGCAGGGAAGAAGGGAGAGAATTTGGAACACAAAGTTTTAAAAACTAATGATAAAAATTGTTTTTACATGTAACTGGGAAATAAATTATACAGGCAATAGGGGTATAGAAATCTATCTTGCCCTACAATAAAGTAAGAAGGAAAGGGATAAGAGGGAGGGTGATAGAAGGGAGGGCAGACTGGGGGGAAGGGTAACCAGAAGGTGTGCCATCTTGGGGTGGGGAGGAGTGATGGGGAGAAAATTTGGAACTCAAACTCTTCTGGAAATTAATGTTGAAAAATTAAAAATAATAATTAAGATAAAAAAGAAATGAGTATTTTGACTGAAACTTTATGGAGGATTTTTGAAGAACATAGATAAATGACCCACTAACTCAGAAGACATAAATAGGTTGAAATTCATACCCTCAGAAGTCTACCTAAAATGTTGAAATGAAAGATCCACCAAAATATCCAAAGATTCAAGAAAAGAACTGAAAATATTCACAAGATTTTAATCATGAAAGAATGGATGACAGCAACAGTCAGTGGTGATCAAAAATATCATTTTTCAGCCATAACAATAACAGCAATAACAGTGATATTTTTTCACAATTATGTTGTCCTTTGCTCTTCAGTGATTTTATACTGATTCCTCATATAGTCCCACAACAAACTGGTCAGGGAGATAGAACAATTATCTTTAAGCCTTTTAAATTATGTAAAAAGTTGGGGCCACAAGGATTTATCACTTATCTAAACTTGCATAGCTCATTAATGAATCAAAATCAGTGAAATGTATAACTTGTATCATAGTTCCCAAATCTACAAGCGTTTAAGTGTTATGTCTTATACCAGTAAAGGTTTTTTTTTTTTTTTTCCCTAACAGCCCTCAATTTACCTTACAATATGCCCTTCACCTTCTCATTGGACTGACATAATACAAAAGGTTATGTGGATGGGGAATGGAGAGTAATGAGACAGGAAAGGAAGGGGACATTGTTATAAAGGGATTATATCAACAAGTCATGTCTGCAAGCATTAGCTAATTATCTCCTATACGAAAAGGCATTGTGCTACAGGTCGTTCATTCAGACAGGCAAATATCAGTTCCTATTCTCAAGGAGCCCACTGTCTGATGAGGTGTCGATATAGATATGCAAATCTTATATAAACTATCTATGTACAGGTTGCATTGGAGATCATCTTAGAGAGTAAAGCACTAAAATTAAGCGCGGATAGGAAGGGTTTCTAGCAGAATGTTGGAAATTTACCTGAGATTCGAAGAAAGTCAGGGAACCCAGAAGACAGATAAGGAGAGAGGGAGTTACCAGATGATCTAGCAAAAGTACAAGAAGCGATGAGATGATAGGATCTAGGTATCTGGATTCTATTCCTGTTTCCTGCATTCCGTAGGTCTATGGATTTGAACTTACAAGCTCTAGACCTCAGTGTCTTCATCTATAAAAGTGAATGTTTTAGATTAGATTCTTGCCGTCGACTCAATTATTTTATTATTTTTTTTTTTTGGAAAATATATTGAATGACTCTAATATCAATATCCAAGATGCATGTGACTTTCATTTCCACACTTGTTTATAAAATACACTTTATTTTTTAAAAAGCTAAACTAAAATTCATCATTTAACTAATTATTTTTATAATGGCCCTAGAGTTATTTTTTACTTCTTTCATAGTTTATAAATATATCTTCACCTTACATTTTTGAAAGATTGATTTAATGAACCCACTCCCAACAATACCCCTCACTAAATGGAAATCTTTCCTGTGAAAAATGTCACATTTTTTCCTTTGAAAGGAATGTTTTCTTAGGTTACAAGCTTCTTTCAGAAATTATTAAGCTAGAAGGAAAGGTATTCTGAATTTGTTTTTGAGAGGCAAGTCTAATTCAAAGCTCAAAAATGTAGGCTTTAGTTCTAAATTTAGCACTCTACAATTTTCTAGTGTGTTCAAAAATTATTTAACTGCAGTTAATAATGTATTATTTACTCTAACATCAGTTCTAAAAAATTGCAACTATTTGGCACATTATCTCAATTCTCTCTTAAAACATATTTTTGAAGGCATGCTAACTACAGGATTTTCCTGGAGCTGTTAAAATCAATTTTGCCTGCAAAATTCTAGACCATGAAATTTTATATTCAACTACCATCCTTCTGCTGAAAAGTGGACAGAGAGGCCAGTAAACATGCAGACTTGTCTATAGAGCAGCAATTAATTGCTACTTTTAGTGGAATCAGATATGATAATATAGTTCTCCATTTTCCATATTTAGGTGAAGAAATTATACATAGCCTTAGCCCATGATTTTCAACCTTGACAATCTTTACTCCATAGCTGCTTTCTAAAATCACATGGGGTTAACATTGAAATATATATCAGGGTTATATGTGTGTGTGTCTGTGTCTGTGTATGTGTGTGAAATGATTTTTTTCACATTTCAAGTTGATGTGAGGTTATTACTTCTTAACTTTTCTTCTCTATCTAAATTTTGCTGAACATTAAACAATACATTGCCAACTGAATATTACTATATATTTTTTCACCTCTTAACTCTATCACTCTCTTTTTGACAGCAGCACATTCTAAATTGTTTCCAGGGTAACTAGTAAGACCTAGGTTCAAATCCTGATTCACACATTTATTAGCTGGGTGACCCTAGGCAAGTCACAGTTTCTGTCTCCCTAATTTCTTCATCTATAAAATGAAGATAAAAATAGAATCTACTTCGCAGGGTAGTGGTGAAGGTCAAATGAGATAGTATTTGTAAAAGTACTTTGCAAACCTGTAATGGGAGTTTAAAATCTTCCCTGCCCATTAATAGGCCTCAGGTGGGGCTATCAAGGGAAGTTTGATCAGGGGAGATTTGTTCTGCATGAAGTCCCACACCTTTTGCTTATTGCTAATGAGGCATTGGGTCACAAGGGGTTGTGCCCTCTGACTCTGAAAAGACTATATACTCTGAGGCAAGGCTTTGTTTTGGGACTTAGTCTTTGGAAGAAGTTCGGAGGAGACTCTGGGCAACCGTTTAAAGAAGCCCCTTGGCTATGAAAACTCAAATGTTGGTGCTTCTTTCTCTGATTATGATAGCCTATGATCAGACAGTTGGAAACCCTGTCTATTGGTGCTACTTGTATTTTCTGTGTTGGTGTATGTGTTTGATTAGAGTGATTGTTGACCCCTCACAAGTTGCTTTCCTTTTAGAAAAGCAGATCTCAGAACCTGTGGGGTGTGCCCTTCTATGGAGGCCCAGGTGCTTGCAGTTACAAATTCTTAAAATGCTTTATAGATACTATTATTGGTGGTGGTAGTAGTGTTGATAATAGATTATCAGTGCACGTTTTTGTGAGGTTACAACTTTTGTAGGAGTCAGTGTGTTACTTACCTTTGTATATATCTCAGTTCCTAAATAAGTGCCCTAGAGATATTAGATGCCCCCAAAATATTGAGTTTAATTTGAATTTCAGTGACATTGCGGACAATGCTACTACAGACATAACTAGTATTTTTTTTTAAATAAACAAAGTAAAACATGATCTTTGTTTCAGACTACAAGGTTGGAAGTTGGTAGGAGAGCAAATTGTGAATAAAAATGGATAGTTGTGGTTCAGAGTGTGTATCTCTAATGGTTTTGATTATTCCTTTCAAAATTTTAATGCCCAACTCAGAAAAGAGAACACAAAGGAAGATCACCCTGTAAACCTTGATGTTATACTCCTTTTTTTTTGGAAAAACTGCTTCTGACACTGACATTTCGAATCCCTGGAAATATCTGTACGCATATTCAAACTTAGCCATCATTTACTTTTAGCAGTTCAAAATCCATTTTTAGTAAAAAATTTGATGATTCATATCTTTCATATTTGTTTCTTTTTCCTCAAAGTTTTCATTCCCATATTGTGTTACAGTTTGGGAAGAAAAAAAAACAAATAATCTTTTAAATTGTTTAGAAGCATTTTTTACAATTCATAAAGGCAGTTTTCAATACTTCAATAAGTACATGATTTCTAACATGCGTATTGCAGCCTATTTTCTTCAAACCCTTCATAATTATAATGAATATCCTCCCTCAACTATATCCTTCATATGAGATCAGCCCATTGTGCTGAAGATGATTCTACGGGCCTTTCGCATCACCTTTGATGGGAATTAATTCAGCGTTTGGTCTACTTGTCTAACATATCCAAGTTTTTAATTGACCAAGTCCTAATTCTAGCAATCTATTTTCTGGATCCTATCTTTAACATAAGTAGATTATTGTTGGCAGTATGCTGCCACCCATTTCAAAATATCAAACTTCTTTCTGTTGCATTTTTGGTGACCCATAATTTTTGTTCTTTGAAGATCATAGTATTACATGAATTTTAGTCTAATATTATCTCTGGGATAATATTAATGTTAAAAAAGATGGGCTTTGATCATAATGAACACAGAGAAGAGGTGAAAAAATGTACCTCCCTCCCTTCTTTGTAGAGGCATAACAAAATGATGGTGGAACATTATGTATATTTTCCAACTCAGCCGATGTGTTGGTTAATTTTGCCAAACTATTCATTCTTCTCTCTTTTTTTTCATAAATTTATTTACTTAGTAGAGAGAAGGGGAGAATGTCATAAAAATGTAAAGTAAAAATGTGGAATAATTTATTCAATTATGGGTCCAGGTCATTGTTCATTTTCAGTGCCTATCAGTTTTAAATGATGTGAAGAAAACTTTTAAGAGAAAAAACTTTTAGAGTTTTGTTTTGATCTACCATATATATATATAGATATAGATAGATAGGTATAGAAAGATATATGCAGATAAATATATATATGCCCATATATATGTGCATACATACATACATATGCATACATACATACATACATATATATGCATATATATATATACACTAAATCAACAAATGTAAATGCAATGGTATTTATTTTGGGAGTGTTGCAACGGTGTGAATATAAAGACAGTGTGTGCTGATGAAAATTAGTTACAAAAATCTGCTTAGTGCTTACTCATATTTTTACCAAAAATTCCATCATTATATATTTAGATCAATGTTCTTAAACTTATTTTTTTTTTCCTCAGGACCTCTTTAAAAAAAAATCATCAAAAATTCCAAAAATTTTTGTTTAGGTGGTTTATATCTATAGCTATATCTACTATCTATCTAAACTCAAAACTGACCAATGTCTTCAAATTGATCATTAATTCATTAAAATAGAGATAAAATAATGAAAAATAAGTGTATTTTCAAAAGAGTAATGAAAAATGTATTTTTATCAAACTTCTGCTTATTATAGCTTAGCAAAAGAATTCTCATATCTGGTTCTCTTTCAATCTGTTTTATGTTATTTTGTTTGAAATATAAGAAGAAATTTTGGCTTCACAGAGATGCATAATTAGAAAAGGAGAGAAAATTTAATAGTCTTTTTGTAACATTGTACATAATTCTTTTTGAAACAAAGCAAAACTCAACAAGTAGAAGTGTCTTAAAGGTTACTTGCAATGTAGATTCTGCAACCATATTAAATAAACTTTTGTCCCCTTTTACATTAAATTATATTTTCCTATCTTGCATTTTAAATGGATCTTTTATCCATTAATGATTTTTTATCATATATTAGTCATTTGGAAAATCATGGTTCGCTGATTTATTCAGATCTTCCAAATGCTGACATATTTCATTATGATATATATATGCATATACATATATATGTGTGTGTATACATATATACATGTGTCTGTGTATATACGTGCTTGCATATGTGTGTGTGCACTCACACACATATACATACACACATTTGCTAATTTCACCACCATTTTCACCAGAAAAGTCTTTAAAGATAGCAAGTCTATCAAGCTTCCCAATATCATATTATATATACATATATGTATGTGTATGTATACATATATATATTATGTAGACAATGGATATGTTTTCCACAATTCTAGTTTTTACTTGAAAGATCAAATTTTGTCATGGCTTACATATATAGTCAGTTCTTTTCTTTGAAGCGACTAGATTACTTCACTAATTTTTTCAAACGTGTGCTGAATAACTATCTGATAACTGTAATTCATCTATCCATGGTTCTTTCCAGGAATAATGGTGCTCCAAGGGAAAAAAAAATAATCACCTCATTTAGCACCTGCATTGCATAAGTGTTCATCCTTTAAACAATCATCCTGCTAGTTGTATAAAGAAGTGTTTTGTTTGCAGTTCCCATCTCATCAAACAGAATGATACACACACACACACACACACACACACACACATATATATATATATATATATATATATATATATATATATATACATGCATATTTAGATTCTTATGGATCAAGATTTAATGCAATTAATTATTTTCATTCTACTATCAAGGACATTCTTAAGTTAAACTGGCATGTTTTTGTAATTGCAAAAGGTGTATGGCATTTAAGAATAAACAGACCACTAGTGTAGTCTGTTGCCACTGCCTTGATTTATGCTGAACTACAATAGTTTTACCCATCATTGTTTTTGTACCCTCAATGCAAAATTCCAGTTATTTCAGTTTCAACAATGACATTTAAAAAAAAAAAGTTTTTCACCATTTTGAATATTTCAGCATTACTTGTTTTTAGTTGATATTCATATAAAATATCCTTGATGATTAGGTGATGGTAAAACCCAACATATACAAGCAGAATAACAAGTCCAATCATGTTTCTAGATTCATCCATTACTAAAGCAAAAGTCCAATTCTGAAGATGAGATAATAATTCAGTTTTCACATTTGCAGCTAAATCTTTAATTCACAGACCACGTAGCCTCTGGAAAACTTTATTGTACACTCATCAGAGAATGAGAATGAAAATGGTGGAATGTTTTAATGTCATTCTGAAAGTAGTTTGACTTCACAGATTACCTGAAAGGTTACCGAGGAACCTCAATTTTCTTCAGTAGACTACATCTGGAGAACCACTGCTATAGACAGTTAACAAGCTTTGGCTACATACGTCGGAATACCCCCAGGCTAACAAATTGGATATTTTAAAGAAAAGTTATTTTTGTCTAGATTATTTTTTCCTATACAAGCATATTTATCTAATGTATAATACTACTCAGAGCAGGAATTGAAAAGCTGTGAATTGGAAAGTTACACATCCCTAAGCTATTCAAGGGCCTAAGGAAATCTGCCTCCACTCCGAACTCTGTTGCTGACTGCTTGTGTCCTCATTTTCTCTCTGTCTCTCTCTGTCTCTCTCTCTCTGTCTCTGTCTCTCTGTCTCTCTCTCTGTCTCTGTCTCTCTCTCTCTCTCTCTTTCTCTCTCTCTCTCTCTCATTCTGATTCGCTCTCTGGTTTGATTTATTTAGTTTTCATTCATCAGTCTGTATTTGCTAAGGAAAGTATAGATGTGCTTGAGGGTATTTGTGATAAAATAGTACCAGTCAAGAATTAGAATGGAATTTTAATATTCTTATGGTGCTTTATATGGGTCTTCAGTCTGCAAATGTCACAACTCTTCTTCCCATAAATTCTGCACACTGATGTTTTAGTTCAGAAATTGTTTCTGGTAACATTTGAATTACATCAAGGAAAAAAAATACTCTGAAATAAGTCATTTGATAAAAAGGGAATATTGTAGAGTAAGAACACTGGTCATAAGGAGCAACAGATGGTGAAATGGACATTGTGATTTTTTTTTTTTAATATTATACTGGACCACTTGGTAAAAAAAAAGTAAAAATTGCCAGCAGTCATTAAGCAGCATGAACATTGCTGGTCCATTGGCTTCTGATATAAAGTATAATGGGTGGTTTGTGCTATTTGCAGTATTTTTGTTTGTTTCAGAATGACCCCATCCAAATCAAAGAAACTGACCAGATATATTTGGAATTCTTGTTTCTGTTCTGATCTGGTTATTTAGAGTAGAATGATTCAAAAAGGTCTAATACATAGCCCTTTTATCCCTTCACTTTTATCAGTTTGCCTGTATTCTTTCAAACTCACATTATCTCTTATCCCCCTCATCCATCCTACCTACAAGCCTCACTTATCTTCTAGTTTCTTTTCTAGAATGTGTTCAACTATATATGGAATCAACTCTAAAGGGATCAGAAATGCTGAGTGAAAAGAAAAAAAATGATAACTCTTTCCATTTGCTTTGTGGAGAAAGAGAAGGAACATCACCTGGATATGATTTCTAAGGACCAGTATTCCTTTTCCCCCCTTTTTTTCAATTTTATGTAGGAAATGCAAATATGGTAGAAGTAGCTGCCTCTATTTATGGCTCTTCCCATTGTATTTATTGCTTTCAGGTCAGCATCAATTCCAAAAATGTACTATCCATCAATAGTAAGTGCTATTATATGGAAACAGGGACTACTGCAGTAAGGAAAGATTGAGCTACATATTCTAACTAGCATGAGGCTTTGAAGGAATTTGTCAGGAAAATAGTGCCAGTCAAGAATTAAAATGGAATTTTAATATTCCAAACTACTTTCACAATAACACTAAGACATTCTGTCATTTTCATTCTCATTCTCTGATGAATGTCAGATCCTTACTAAAGACTCAAAACCCTAAGTTTTCTCTTTCTACCTAAGTGAACCTGATATAGCTCCATTTTTTAGAGGAGGGGAAAGAATGAGCTCTGCAAATTTGCTTGAAAATAAGTCCATGACAATGTGAATGCCTTTTCAAATTGCATATATATAACTAAAAGAAATGTTCACTGACAACAAGTAGAAACAAAATGATATTTGTATATTTCCCATTGTATTCAGAACAATGTGCTAGCAACCTATGTTGATACTTAAACCACTGATTCTGTTTCCAAGGAATTTATAGTCAAGTCAGCAGATTGATACTAACATTGTAATACATTTTTTTCAGGATAATGTAGTAGATATCTCCAAAATTATACTCAAAATGTGATCTACTGTGAGGAATGTTCATGTCAACATGAGAAATTAGGAGAATATTTTAGGAGTATACAACATTTGAACTATATTTTAAATTTGAAATTTTTTAATTCTAGGAAAATTAATGATGATGACTAATGAGAAAGGATATTCTAAATATAGGGAATGGTGTGAATAAAAGTATGAAAGATTGAAAATTTGTATGTATGTGGAAACGGAATCAAAGATCAATGCAGTTTCAATGGATCCTAGAATCCATGAAGGGAAATTCTATGAGATGATATTGGAAAGGAAGGGTTGCATCAGATTGGAAACAGTCTTGAATGCCAAAGAAAGTTAAATTTTACTAGGTAGTTGAAGTAGTGAATACTGTCAAGAAAGAGTGGACATCTGAACTAGCTTAAGCTTATCCAAGATTGGGACATAAAAAGGCCTGCATTTAGAATATGGTAGATTGTACAAAGAAAGAGTCAGAAAATACAGTGTGATATATGAGAGCTGGCTTGAAGGATGGTTTGGCTAGAATGAAAAATGAATGAAGGAGCATGCATAAAGTGGAATGCAATGATTAAAAACATAGTTGGCACTCACATTATTAAGAGCTATAAATGTCAGACCTTTTTTTTTCCTTTGAACCTAGCAAAGAATCACATAGTTAAAGATGTGTGTATATATATATATATATATATATATATATATATACATATTTGTTTTTGACAAGAATGTGGTAGCTATGTAGAAGTTACATTAAGAAAGGAAACACAGGAGTCAGAGAAAGCAATCAGTATGAGATTGCAATATTCTAGGATGTGATAGGAGCCTACCTTAAAGTGGATCCCAAGGAAATAAACCTGTGTCCTCTTCTCTCCATTCATTCTCTGTATTAGTCACACCATCAGTTCTTCAGAGTTAAATTATTAGGACTATGTAGATGACTCACAGATTTGTATATCCAGTGATCATTCCTTTCTTGACTTCATCAGCTGAGTAGTGGACATTTCAAATGCATGTCTTAGAAATATCTAAAACTCAACATGTCTGAACAGATTTCATCGTCTTTCCCCTCAAACTTGCCCTTCTCTCAAACTTCCCTGTTTCCATCAAAGGCATCACCATTCTTGCAAGATACCAGATTTATAAACTAGGTATTATCTTTGACTTCTCATTCTTCCCCAGACCTCATCTACAATCAGCTACCTAGGATTTTTTCTATATCCATCTTTTTCACATTCACCCTTTCATCTATGCTCACACATCATCACTGAGTTAAACCCTAACAACCTTCCATATTGACTATTTTAAGGGTCTCCTAGTTGAGTTTTTCTGCCTTGTCTCATTTTACTCCGTTTTTCAGTTCAGGTAACTTTCCTTTATCACAGACACCATACTGTCAACCCTTTACTCAATAAAATCCATTGGCTCCCTTTTCCCCCTAGCATTAAGTACAAATTTCTCTGTTTAAGTTTTTAAAGCCCTATCTTTCAATTTTTTCAGACATTAATTTCCTTTGCATACTCACTTGTCCAAGTAAACTTTTTCATATTATTCTTGCAATGCTTGAGTTCACCAGACCAAAAAGTTCTGCTATATTTCTATCAGTCATTGATTTATGTTCTTTAAGAATTACAACCTTGCATATTTTTCTTGAAGTGATATTCATTCTTTAAAACCACAATATTGAAAACATAGCAAATAAGTAAATAAATATGCATAAGGCACAGAATCTGACATCCTACTAAACTAAAAAAAGGTGAGGAAATTACAGTTTTAATTCATCACCTTTAAGGAAGTAAAGATGAGGAAACTAATCCATCTTCATGTGATCAAGATCAGACTAAAGCAGCCTAGTATAAGTAGGACACATGCATGACTATTGCTGTTATAAAAGGAAACTTGTATAAAAATTACTGATGGCTCAAAGTAATTTAGACATGACTATAGCCTAAACCACATCAGAACATGCATTTTCTCTCAACCATATCCGATTGGTGTCCATCTATTTTTTTGCTTGAAAAATAGCTTTAAATGCTAGGAAACTTTTACTAATATAAATCTAAATTTATTTATTTGCAACTACTATTCATTGCTCTTTGTTCTATCCTCTGAATTTATAATCTCTGAGCTGAGAACTCTCGAAGTGTTGCTGCTGCTGCTGCTGCATATATGATTGCAATTTCATGGAGCTCTGGGCCAGTCCCCTTTCCAGTGTTACAGAGCTCTTTTTTCTGACCTTCTAAATTGTTGTAGGCTGGGAAAATGTCTCATCTTGACATTTTGTTAGCTCCTCTGTTCCAGACTTCAATTTGACACACTATTTTAAAATGGTTTGACAAGAAATGTTGGGAGAGTTCAGTTCTAAGGTTCTTATGATTAGTAGGTATGACCTAGAGAAGATGCTACAGAAAAGACTGAGAAAGAATAGTGAGACAGATAGTAGGAGAATTAGGAGAGGACAATGTCACAAAAAGCAAGAAAGGAAAACATATGTGGCAGGAGAACAAAACTAACGGCATTAAAGTTTATAGAGAGGTTTAAAAAGAATGAAAATTAAGAAAAGACCATTACATTTAGGAATTAATAGTTTATTGATAACTTTGAAGAGAGCAATTTCACATAAATGATGAAAGCAGAGTACACAGTGATGGAATTTTGTGGTGGCAGTCTTCACCTATTTCAAAATATTGAGAACAGTAAGTTTTTTCTAAGGAAATCATTCTGCTATATATCTTCTTACTGCTAGAAAGATGGACTTTTATGTTACTGACAAACTGCAGTGGGAGAATGCAAGAAGTGATGTCTCTGGAAAGGAAGAGAAGTGAATGGAAATTCAAAATCTAAGACAAACTGATATAACAACTCCACTGTTGTATAAACTGTTTTATAGCCAGAACTCTCTGTATATATTGTGTAATTGTCATCGTTGAATTGCCACTGATGACCTCTAGAATATCCACTAGTCAGATATCCATTAAAATCCTTGAAGGTAATCAGGATCTACCCCTTTATATTATATCCATTTGTTTGAATGAATGGTTATTTTAGGGAATCTGGAGTTTAACTGGACTAGAACATCCAAAACTAGTATATAGAAATGAAGCCAACGCTGGTAGGTGTGATTTGATTGAATTGACCATTGGAGGCCACTGTTACATCACTGTAATACTGTTGCATAATCATTTTATTAACTGTAAGTAAGCTAAATATTAAGAAAAATATAAACAGAAGTTACAGAGGCTTAAGGCAGCTTTCTGTTTTTTGACAATTTTAATAGAATCTTTTAAAATATTTTGAGCAATTTAATATGGAGAACTTATTTTTAAAAACTAAAGGGAGATTGGAAATGTATTTATCTAAAACCAACAAAAACATAATTGGCCCATGTTAAGGGATGCCCCAAATAAATGAATGACAGTTTTGAGTTTAGGCATGGCTTTAGCTGCAGATGTCTTGTTAAATACTGGTAAGGGGAAAACATATTTGCATCATTTGCAAGTTACATAAACCATTAGTAAATATGACTTAAGATATTAGTCAAAAGTTATTTAAATAATTCCTAAAGACTCTTCTTCAGCAGATCAGACATTAATTTTCTCTTCTTTCTAGTATAAAATAGGGAAGAAATTAAGTTGCTATTAATAGAAGAAGTTTTTTGTTGGATATATATATATATATATATATATATATATATATATATATATATATACACACATATAAATATGCAGATGAAATTCATCTATTTGCTCTCTTCACAAATCTTCCTTTGGGGATCCATCCAGTATGTTAAGGACCTTCCTTTAGTTTTGATTACAGAGAAACTGATGTACCACTCAAACAATCTGTATCTCTCACTGTAATTTCCTTCTAACCTACCTCAAACTATAGTCATACCTGATCCACATTCAATTCAGTTTTGATTCTTTCAAACTTGTGATGTTCCCAAGCCTCAGTAAAAAAAGCAAAACCAAAAGAGACATGATTTGATGCAGTGATCAGTTTCCATCATTAAAAATACTGTGAAATTTCCCCAATGTAAAACTCTTTTTTCCTATTCAGTTCTGAGTGAAATTCATTGTCTCTCGCAGATATCTATCCAAGATAATATATTGATGAGGTAACAAAATAACTACTTGAATTCTACACCGAACAGTTTAAAATTTTGTGGAATTCATAATTTCAAAGAAGGGCTTTTCTTTATGGAACTAGTGATAGCTCACTCTCATAAAACATAAATTATGGATTTAGAGGTAGAAGAGATTTTTTTGAGGCCATTAAATCAATGCATTCATTTTATAAGTAAGGAAACTGAAGAACCAAAAGTTTTAGTAACTTATCATCTGTCATACAGCAGGAAAATATCTGAGGCAGGACTGACAATCACATCTTCAAACCAAACCTGAGACTCAATCCACTCTCTTTTAATTTTATGTGATTCTAGGCCTTATCTTTTCATAAAGGGACTAATCAACATATTGATGGTCATCAACTGGTTCAGTTGATATGTTACACCTGCTAAGAAATAAAGTTGTTTGCTTTTTCTCCATAATAGTCTCATCACCTTTCTGGGCAGCCATGTCCTTAAAAGGTTCACTATCCAGAGAAACAAATAGCCTTAGTCCTGCAAAAAGTACTTTTTCCAAGTGTGTATATAATTAAAATCAATCTTTTTTCCATTAAATACTAAGGAATCACTGATTGTTTTCTTTTTAAAATAATATTCTCTTTTCACAAACTGCATGTAAAAACAATTTTTAACATTCATTTTAAATTTTGAGTTCCAAATTTTCTCCCTTATCCCTCTCCCCTTCGCTCTCTTAGAGAGTAAGCAATTTCATCTAAGTTATATATATGCAATCATTGAAAACATTTGCATACTAGTCATGTTAAATCACTAATGATTTTCAAATTTGATAAAGACTAAGTCTCAAATATAGCTTAAATAGTTTGCATAAAATTTAACAACTTCTGTTGAAAAATGATAAAATATTACATGATCATATAAAAAATCTGTACAATAGTGAGGAAAAAATGTAGGAAATAGCAAATTAATAAAAAGAAACTACAAAGAAAAAACTAAATGTATTTTGGAAGACATAGAGACAAAATATTTTATGATTCTTTTAAAAATAATTTGGAATAAAATAGAAGTGCATATTCTGCTATATTTGCTTACATTTTTAAGAAAAGTAATTAGAATATGAATTTTGTCATAGAAAGGAAACTATAACAACTTTTGCACAGAAAAAAATCTAAAGAAGCAACTGGATTTTTGAATACCTCATTTAATAATGATTCAAAAAACAGATTCTATGGCCAATGACTGTTGAATTAATGAAATCCAGCAATGAACTTTGGTGGGTACAGAAACTGGCCTGTGAGCTAGAAATTCCACAATATACCTGAAACTGTTTTGCTCACTTAAATTCACCATCAGCAACATTCAAATTGGCACAAGAAATAATTCCCAAAGTAGTATTGTATTTAATTCACTGGGAAATACTGTATCTCTCTGTGAAGGTAATACATCAGAATTTTAACCAACAATGTGATTTCATCTACTCACTTCAAATTTAAATAGTAATGATATAGCATTTATAAAAGTAGATGGTACTATAAAATAAATTTTCTTTATTAACATTAAATGTGTTCCCAAATCTCAGCAGTGGTGTTTGAATTCTTTAAAAAGAGACTGATTATTAAACTGGGCATTTGAGCAATTTCATGGTATCACAAAAAAGCAAAATTCTTCCCTTAAACAATTCTGTTTTAGTTACTAGTGAAAAGGGGGAAATAGATATTATCCAGACTCTGTGTAGGAGAGGGATTTCACCTCTACTGATGAAAAGTTAGTTTCAATTATAAGATAAAAACACATGGAACAAATAAAGAACATTGGTAGGTAGGTATCTCAAACTCAACATGTCCCTCTTCTCAACATTCCTTTTACTGACAGGGATATCACTGTCCTCCCAGGTACTCAGGTATGCAACCTTAGCAGCACTCTCTACTACTCCCTTGCTCACCTCATATATTCAATCTTCTTCCTCCTCTCCCCCCATGTGACATTATGATTGTGGGATGAAACTTGACTGGAACAAGACAGTTGTGAGGAACCTATTTAAGGCTTTGAAGCCATTAAAATGCTTCAAATTCCACATATGGAAAGCATTTTATTTAAAGATAAATAATATACTCATGAAAAAAAGGGGAAAATGTCTTCAGCATCTCAGTTTAACAATTTTCATTCACAATAGTGTTTTAACCTTGGAACCAGAATGATATATATTAGCAAAAGTTTGGTCAGCTCAGAAAATGACAAGTCCCTGTATATGAAATGCATGTTAATGGTCAATTTTTTTGTTTTTTGGGGTTTTTTTTTGTTTGTTATTTTATTTTTCTAATCCATATCTTCACATAAGAAACTTTTCTGCTAATGGGGTATGTCTCTTCTCTGAAGACCACTGAGTGTTTTGTGAAGTCAAAATTCTAAGTCCTGAAAGAATGTCAAGTAATTTATTTTTTTGTCAAAAGCAAAAACAAAAATCTCATTCATGTGCTTTATTTAATTAATTCATAATCAAAAAACAAATTTGATGTCTTCCATTACATACTGTACCAAGAGGTAAAGGATGATGTTCAGTAAGTAGCACAATAACAGGAACAATGTATGAAATGTTGCAGCCCATATTTAACCATATTCATCTATTAGGTCACTGACAGAGTGCTTAATCTCCAAGTATATTGACCTACTTCA
Organism: Bettongia penicillata ogilbyi; assembly: GCA_023548195.1. Lineage (NCBI taxonomy): Eukaryota > Metazoa > Chordata > Mammalia > Diprotodontia > Potoroidae > Bettongia > Bettongia penicillata. The sequence goes on from JAJHZJ010000309.1 coordinate 5,939,599, forward strand.
ATATGAACCAGATCATCCTAAGGAAATACTTAGTAGCTGTGTGACCCTTGGTAAGTCACTGAGTCTCCCTCAACCTCAGTTTGCAAACTGTAAAATGGAAATAATAATAGCACTTAATTGCACAGGGTTGCTGTGTGAATCAAATAAATATTTTAATTATTACATAAATAATTTAATTTAGCATTGTGTTAACTTAATAGTAATGACTTGATTTATACTCAAATGAATCATTTAATCAAGTAATTTAATATGAATTTAAATATTTTGTTACTTGTTATGAAATATTACATACATTATTCTGCTGTTGACATATAGTCTAAGTTTATAAATAGGTAATTCACAAGTGAAGAAACCCAGGCTATCTAAAATCATACTAATTAAATAAATGCAAATTAAAGCAATTCTGAGCATATCCCTTACATACATTAAACTGGCAAAAATGAAAATAAATATTGTTAGATGATCTATGGCAAAGCAGGCACGTTAATACATTGTTGCTGGATCTCTGAAGGTACAACCATTCTGGAAAGCAATTTGGAATTAAACACTAAGCTTATTCCTAGTAAAAAGTTACTATCAGTGTTTGCCCTTTGACCTAGTCTATATCACTCCTACGCCTATACCCAACAGAGATCAAAGAAATAGGAAAAGGTCTTATATGTACAAAAATAGATTGTGTGTGTGTGTGTGTGTGTGCACGTGTGGTGGCAAAACAAACCCTGGAAACTAAAGGGTATCAAGCAAGCAAGGAACAGCCGAATGAGATATGTTCTATGATTATGATGGGATTCTTTTGTCCTGAAAGAAATGAAGAAATAGATGATTTCAAAGAGACATAGAAAAACTTACATGAAGTGATGCAGAGCGAAGCAAGCAGCACCTGAAGAGAATCCATACTAAAACATTCTTATTGTAAAAACAATTGGAAGATATATATTAACAGATGAAGAATGCAATAAGCATAGTTAGGGCAACAATTTATAAATCATAGCACTCTAATAATTTCTAAAGGACTTTCATATTTAGTCATGGCTCAATTTTTTTTGCTCTTGCATTTCAGTGCAGAATGACAAACGCTGTCTTCTTTCTATTGAAAATACTTTTCTAGGTCTCTTTCTTACTGCTCAAAAAGTGCATGTTTCCCTGCACATGTGCTCTGCTTACTCTTTCCATTGTGAAAAGAATAAAGAAAAAAATTCAAATAATGGTATTATCCATAAAATTTCATTATACTCTTTTCCTACTACCAAAAAAATCCACATATTTTAAGTATATTCATTAAGATTTTATGAAAATTACACATTTCATAAGTTAATGGTAATTGTGAAGTACAGTGAATAAAAACCAAATTTAGAGTCAAGAAGACCTAGGTTCAAGGCCTACCACTAAGACATAGAGGCTGTACGATCATGAGCAAGTCACTTAACCCTATGGTGTCCCAAAGAATTCTCTAAAACCATAAGGAAGGAAATAAGCATTTATTAAGTGCCAACAATTTGCCAGGCATTATGCTAATTGTTTTGGACATAGCATTTTATTTGATCCACACAAAAAGACTCGGAGGTATTTCCTTTTTACATTTGAGAAAACTGAGGCAAATAGAGATTAAGTGACTTGCCCAGAGTTATACAGCTGATGAGTGCCCAATGCCAGATTTGAACTCAAAGTCTTACTGATTCCAAGCCCAGTGCTTTATCCATTGTGCTCTACAAGTTTCAGGACAATTGCTAATCTACATTTTTGGAACTAACTTCCTTAATTTTCATATTTCCTTCTAATAAAGTTATACTGGCTTAGTCCTAAAAAATGTGCAATTGAAGAGAACATATCTTTCATTCCTCCTTGTGCCCACCAGAACCTATTTCAACCATATATAATTAATTAATAATTAACTAATGAGTAAATATTAGCTGGATCACTATTTTCTTTCTAGTGAATAATATGTATTTACTTCTTTCTATGCACCCCTTTCCCCAAAAGATTGGCCAATGCTTTTACATCATAGTCATCATTCAGTTCGTTCCCAGTCTGGATTCCAATATGATGAGATTGACGTTGCCTAAACTAGGTGGCACAGTGGATAGAGAGCTGGACCTGAGGTCAGAAAGATTCGTCTTCCTAAGTTCAGAAGTGGCCTCAGACACTTACTGGCTGCGTGAAAGTCATTTAACCCTATTTGCCTCAGTCTAATCATCTGCAAAATGAGCTAGAGAGAGAAATAGGAGACTCCTCCCGTATCTTTGCCAAGAAAATCCTAAATGGGCTCATGAAAAGTCAGGCAAGACTGAAATAACTGAACAATCAATAGAAGCTGTATAATTCCTTGGGCCTAAGCAAAGTACAACTTTACACTTGCTTTACCACCTCTTACCCCTTATTTAGAATTTTTTTTACATCCTACTCATTCATAACAGCCTATCTGTGAAGGTGTTGCATGGCTAGGACCACAGTGATATTGACAGAGTCAAAAGTGAGCATGGACCTTGTCTCAAGCAAAGAATTTGTATAAAAGATAAAATGAATACACTCTTCATTTCACCCATACTTACTGCTCCCTACGTTCCTTGACTTATTCTAAGATGATAGCTCTCAGTTAGCAATAGTGCTTCTTCCCAACTCTTATTCCCTCTTTGGGAATTCTGAAATCAAGCTTGATCCACATGGCTTACCCTTCCGCCATGAGCATTCTCTCTATAAAGCCCCTCTAATCATTTTCCCCTATTCAGCAAGACATTCAATGTTTCATAATAGACAGAGATTTGGACTTGAGGAGGTCTAAACTTAGTTTTTGCCTCTGACTCATTGGTCCCATGTCCTTGGGTAAATTTCCTCAATTTTCTGGGAACCTCTTCAACACTATAAGTTATAGAGAGAAGACATCAATCTATCTTATTAAAGTTTCCTATGTTAATGAAATAACCACTGCAATTCTTTTCTTATGAGTTGATATCCAAGAAGAATAAAATACTATTTGTATTCACTTTTCTTTGTATGACTGGAAAAATGCTAATAGCAAATAAATTGTCTATGCTTATGTTTTTGGCAATAGGACAAATCTGACCACAATCATAATTAAAATTAATGAAAATTTTTTGTGGCAGTTAATAGGCCTGAGAAATAAGTATTAGATGAACTAGGCATGTATATTTTTTTCTGCATGTTATCTTTTGTAGATGGTTTAATTAGAATTCTTTTTAGAACTGTTTTTCAGTGATTATATAGATCTAGTATTAAATAATACCTCTTAATAAGGCCTATCCACCATTTATCAGTCCTACTTTTCTTTTGTCTCTGCTTTTGAAAAGCACCAAACTCTTTGTTTTAAAAGAATCATCTCATTCTTACTTGGAAAACAGTTTAGCTTATTGGATAGAGTGTTAGGTTTAGAATCAGCAAGACCTTTATTCAAATATTTCCAATTATACTGACTAGCTCAGTGAGCTACTATTAATCTGGGTGGCCTTGGGTGGGTCATTTTATCAAAATTAACATCTAGTTCGATAAAAGCATTGAACTAGATGAATTCTGAGGTCCCTGCCAGCTCCTTAAATTTTGACTCTATGATTATAGGCAAATCAATTCACTTCTCTTAGTTTATCTTTCTCATCTGTAAAATAAAGATAAGCATATCTCATATGATGACCAACACTCAAATGAATCACTATATATAGTGTTTTTCAAACCTTAAATCAAAATTCCAGCTACTTTCCAGCTTGCTATTTGTCTAATTCCAAGTCATATAAAAAAAATATTCGCTATGCACCTAGCACTATTGGCCAGGCACTGTGCAAAGCACAGATTCAAAGAAAAACAACAGCAACAGCAACAGCAACAGCAACGAACAGTCCTTTTTCTCAAGGAGTACATTAAGACTAGCTGGAAAAGTGGATTTTATAATATCAGTAAATTATTTTTATTTAACTTTGAATTGATATCTATTTATTTTCTCCCCCTCCCATGTACTCTTTCCCAATTAAAAAGAAAATAAAAATCTTTATAACAAATTTGTATATTCAAAGAAAACAAATTCCTTGTCCATGCCCTAAATATATGACATTCTTCAAGTTACTTCAATTACCTCTCTATTCCTTAATACAGGTTTATTATATTGAATTGATATAGGGTCAGTCATTCAACAGAATTTGTTATGGATTTACTATGTGTTGGACACTGGGCACCATGAAAAATGCACACACACACACACACACACACATGACAGATGGATGTTCTGGAGTCATGGTGATTGTATAGATAATGCATTTTTGTTTTATTTAATGTAATTTTGCTTCTTAATGGGACGATCTTTCTCATGCATTAACAGGCCCTGTGACCTGCTTGAGTCACATGGAATCCTGAGTCATGTGAGTCAAGTCACATGGAACAGGAAGGAGTGGAGCAGGAAAGATGGAACAGGAAGAGATGGGGCTAGAGCAGAGCTGAGGGGAAGTTGTTCAGAGACTAGTCAGATTTGGGAAGGACAGAGAAAGCAGTCAGCTGGGGCAGCAACTAATGTGAGTGGGCCAGCTTGTTTGTGATTTTGTTCAAGCGAGCTGGCTTGTGGGAAACCTTACTGAGGGAAGGCTTGGGGATTGGTGTTGCCATCTGCATTGTTATCATGTAGGGATGTCTTTGCTACTATGATAGATTTGGCTTTCTGGTGCTGGGATTCAGCTTTCTGGTGTATGAATAAATGTTTTGGCTCTGTCTTCCACGTGGAAAGTCTGTTGTATTTCATAACTCAGAATTTCATTGGCATATTCGTAACTGCCATTGGCACTGTGAATATTGTGTTGGTGCTGTAGTGGCAAGCTTCAGAGAGCCAAAAACACGACTCAGAGGAGAACAATAGGAGGTTAACATAGTTCCTAGTCTATCCTCTGGATTCATGATAGGTCATTGAATTAATCAAAAGTCTTTCCAAGTTATTTGCCTTTACAATATTATATAAATAGTTCTAATTCTAGTTGATTCACTCTATTCTCTTCTTTTGGCATTGAGTTGTGTTAATTTTGCTCACAATACAATAGCTCATTTTGCTTTTGTCTAATATTTAGCTCAACTCTAGACAAAAGTTTGATTTGATGTCTTCCTCAGTGAATTGCTTTTGTCCATATGCATTGAAATAATTGCTTGTTCTTCAGGTAGGAGGGATCATAGAAATCATAACCTTGAACTTCTTTGTTTTCCTTTTTGTCAAAGAAAGCTATTTATTTATGATTCTTTTTTTATTTTGAATTTCAAACTATCTCCCTCTCTCCTACTTCTTTCCCATTCTTTGAGAAGTTAAGCAATATGACATTTATTATACATGTGAATTCATGCAAAACATTTCCATATTTGCAATATTTTTTACTTGACCTGAGAGCTTTGGAAATTAGAATAGAATAGAAATTGGCTATAAGATTCCTGGAAGTTTTCATTTTGGTATCTCTTTCAGAAGGTAAAATTGTCAGAGTCTTGGAATTTCTATTTTGTCCTCTGATTCTAAAATATCAGGGCAATTTTCCCTTTCATTTTCTTGAAATTTGACATGCCTGATAGTTTTCAGGTACTCCAATAATCCTTAAATTATCTCTCCTTGATATATTTTTCCAGGTCAGTTGTATTTTCCAATGAGATGTTTCACATTTTCTTCTATTTTTTTCATTCTTTGACTTTGTTTCATTGTTTATTAATGTCTCATTAGTTTCTATTTGCCGAATTTAATTTTTTTAAGAAATTATTTTTTTAGGGAGCTTATGTACATCTTCTTTCCATTAAGCCAATTCTGCTGTCTAAGGAGCTATTTTTATTTGTGATATTTTATACCTCTTTTACCATTTGACCAATTCTATATTATAATTTTTTACAATGTTTTTACAATATTTTATGCCTCTTTGGCCAAATATTATTTATTAATATTAACTTCTTTTTTCATTGGGTATAGGGTGAGTTCAAGGAAAACTAGTCCATATGGTATGTGGAATGCTGAACCCTCTTCTGGATGGCTTTCCACCATTGATGTCTACTTGTTTTGCTCCCAACTTTCACCTGTGGCTCCAAGAAACTGTAACATGTATAATGACTGTAGCCCACTAAAATATTTGAGCAAGCAGGCAAACTAGGTGGACAGTGACCATGGCAGTCTCAAACCCTTTGGACAGATGAAAACAACTTGTTTCAATGGCCATGAAGGTGTCTCAAGCAGGTACTATGGAGTACTTAGAGATTGGTTAGACACTGAAGACACCAAGGTCATCCATGCGTCCTGAGACATCTTGGTTTTTGTCTTGCCAAATTCGAACAATCAAAGAGAGAATGAGGACAATTTCAATTTGTGTGTAAACCAAAAGACATCACCCACACCATTTTGCCATTTTTACCTAACTCAAATCCCTGTGGTGACAGGAAAGTGATGAAGTAGCAGATACAGATACATTGAAAGCTGTAGTCACAATCCTACACAAAGGCACCCTAAGCCAAAGTCTTCTCACAGGGCTAAAGCTGCAATAGGATTCAGAAGCCCCATGGGTGTTTGAGCAGTCTTACAGCCTTTTAAGTATCACCTTCCTCACTTCCTGGTATGACGAAGGGGCTAGAAAATTGACCCTAAAAATTGCCTGCTTGCCCAGCTGGAGCCTGCTTACCACAGCTGTTAGGGATCTCACCCGGCAGGCAAATCGAACAAAAAAGTACAAAAAGTTTTACAAAGATGATTCTACTCACCATCAATACATGGAATGTATACACACATTCACCCATAAGGCAAAAAGGAAATACTGTAGATCTAAAGGACAAAAGTCATTATTATGAGAGAACTCAGTAGGCATCACATCCAAATAGCAGCCCTGACTGAAACATGGTTGGCAAATGAGGGGCAGCTTACCAAAGTCAGGGCTGGATACATATTTTTCTGGAGTTGCCACAGTGAAGGGGAGGGTTATGAAGCTGGTGTAAATTTTGCAAGCAAAACTAATCTAATCAACAAGCTTGTGTGCTTCCCAAAAGGAGTGAATGACAGGTTCATGACAATAAAATTGCAACTTTCAGGTAAGTGCCATGTCATCATCATCAGTCTATATGATTCCAACGTGATGAATGCTGGTAAGGTCAAAGAAAAATTGTATAAAGACCTGGCCTGGAGGCCCTCATCATCAACATGCCAAATGAGGACAGGCTTATAATTCTGGATGATTTGAATGCAGGAGTATGCATGGACCACCAGACATGGCAGATAACCCTTGGGAAGACTAGAAACAATAACAGTACTTACAAGTGAATGCTTGTCCACCTCATGACCTCCTCATCACCAACAATGTCTTCCATTTATCTAAAAACAATAAAACCTTGTGGTTGCATCCTCCCAGCAAACAAGACAGACAGGATGTAAGAGTGACACAGGTGACATGTGGTGCAGTGTTAGAATGATCATAAACTTAATATCTCTAAGATAAATATTTGCATTCGACAAAAGAAGCAGCCCTAAGATGTGACTATCAAAATACTTAGTCAACATCTTAGAGTGCTTCTCTGAGCAAGAATATTTTGGATAGATGAATTTTCTTGTGCAACACTTGAAAGACTGAATCTTAAAAAAAAAAATACAAATCCAGAATATCAGAATTCCATGGTAGGAAAATCTCATTATAGGAAGCATGTATATATTAGTTAATTAATATGCTAAGTATTATATAATAATTGTATATAATTATAATAATAATTAACATATATTAACATATGTATTCTTTCCTATACATGAATGTTCTGTATTTATATGCACAAATGAAATATTTTCCAATAATTTAAATTTCCACAAATAAGTGTAGTATACATTCACTTAGAAATTCATCATAAACATCACATATATCCTATCAACCCACAAGTTATATATATATATATATATATATATATATATGTGTGTGTGTGTGTGTGTGTGTGTGTGTGTGTGTGCGCGCATTCTTCATACATGTGTGTTTGTATATGTTTATGTATATGTACATTTATTTTTGTATACATATGCATATATTAATATGGGTTTTCCCATTAATATATGCATGTGTATAAAGTATATGTGCAAAGTACATATTGTACATATATCAAATGTATGTAAGGCATACATGCAGTTTGTGTAAATCATGTTATAAAAAATCTAATGTAACATATTTACTTTGTAAAAATGATGTGTAGCGAGTCATTTTCTGATTATTAGTCCATGAATGGGCATCATCAGCCAGACACTTTTGCTTTGCCCTAAACTGTGACTCTCTACTACTAATATTCCTCCTGAAATTTTATTTGTGTACCAAAGCTCAAAGTAACTGGTAATTGTGAGAACTCCCATCAGGAGGAGGAGGTGAAAGGAAGAAAGAGAGCTGAGAAGGGAGATTCATTGTTTCATTTCTCCTACAAATTAGAAAATTTAAACCTGAAAAGGGTAAAACTTTTGGATGAACTTCTGCATCTTTAAAATTAGATATATATCTGGCATTGTGAATGCCAAGTAAGGTGATTTTTCAATTTCAATCCAGGCATTAAGTTTTGTCTGAGCCCAGCCTGTAGTGACCATTATTTTTCACAACTCTCATTGTAGATATTATGGTACATAAATCCAAACTTATAGGACTTTACTGAAATTCTGCAAGGGAGAAATAGCATTTTTCCATTGTAGAAGGAGATATTAAATGTCAGGAAAATAAGCAACTTATTCAGTAAAAAGCAAGAAAATGGGAGAGCCAGGAATGTTACCCAAGTGATTTCCCAGGCCATACTATTTCATTTAATATTGTATGGTTTAATTTCCTCCTCCCTATACACAGTTTCCTTGTCACTTCATCCAAGGCATCTGTGCCTGAGAAGGAGCTAAAGTTAACTCTAGTATTTGCATCTTGGCTCAGTCACATCTAGTATGACAGTCCCACCACCCACTAATAAGCTGTTGCCTGTTGTGAAGTCAAACCATAAAGTGTAAAACACATCAGAAACATTTTCCCTTACAACAGTAAATCTGAAATAAACAGAATCTCAAAAAAAAAAAAAAAAAACAGAGAGAGCAACAGAGATACACAGAGAGAGGCAAGTATGTAGGGATGCAGAGAATATTTTGTATATGATTTTAATACAAAAAAATTTTTCTTCTGGAACCTTATGTGGTTTACCAAATATATAAGAGACAACAGAAGAAAACTGTGAAAGAGGCTATACACACATCCTGGGACTCTGATTCTATGATAAATTATTTTAGTTTTGGCCCTCAAGATATTTTATTAAAAATCACTTTTGTTGGGAATAGAGGAAAGCATTATTTTATGGCAAAATGACCTCTATTATGGAGAAGTGATCTACACAGTGAACTTTGTATTATCTCCTATAATCAGCAACTAAGAGATTCAAGTTAAATCGGTGTAATAATTACCATAGCTTTACCATACATTCCACGTATGGTTCGATAATAAAGTAGATGCATCCCAAATGGATTGTCAGTTTTCAAATTAGGAAATAGCAGAATATGGATAAAAGATATCCCAAAGAGAATTGAATCTCTCTTTGCTTCTTTAGCAGCTAGTATGGATCTTGTATTGCCTCAGAATAATTGTGAATATTTATCATTATTCTGTACTTGTGTGGATATGTCAATTAATAAACTCTTCTAGTTAGTAGAATGTTGTACCATTGAGAATTTGATGTAGTTGAAGAAAATTGTATAGACAGAAAGTTATTTCTCTTGTTCCCTCCAACTCCTCATGGGGAAAAATACAACAAAATCAAGTTTTCTCTTTGACGATTTCTAACTCTCTAACTGATTTTTGATGCAGTGAACCTTTACTGCATGTTATTCTGATCTGGGTTGGAAGTTTAGCTTTGGGAATTGAAAAACTTTAACAGCACTGATAACTGCTAAAATCTCGAACCAATTCTTTTCTATTTCTAATTAACTATAATGTTTTTAGCAACAATTGTGCCTTTATGTCACCCTGATTATATACTATTTTTATTGTAGTTTTTGGCATTTAAGTCTATACTATGTAATTAGTCATGGAAATAATCCTACCTAAGATAATTATTCTTCAGCTGCTCACATGCTAATATAGATTCTTCTTAATTGCTTTCAATAAATGTTGTGGGAAATAATTTTGATTAATTTTTCTTGCTATGTAGTGGGTTATTAACATTTTTTTCAATAGAGTCAGGAATATTTTGGAATTTTCTCCCTCTCTTCTCGACTCTACTTCTTTGAATTCTCAACTTACTTTCAGATTTAGTTCAAGTGATCCTTCTAAAATTCATGCCCAACACTTGTAAGTACTCAATCACTAGCAAATTATTTTCTAATTAATTTGCATATGTTTTAGATTTGTATGCCAATGTATATCCTGATTTCCTCCTTTCCTGGTGGAATGTAAGGGGAAGACTACTTATTCTTTGTTGTTTTAAGGGTGTTTAGTAAATGCTAGTTGAGTTGAATAATTAGTCTTAGAAAGTACTAAGTCTAGAATGAAGTGAACTTTCAGAAAAGCAATTGCTGCTAACTACCTGTATCAATTCTAATCTCCTCTGTGACTTATGGAGGAAAATTCTATATTTATATCTCTCTATCTGATCTCTATATACTATCTATAGTTATATTCATGCATACATATATTTGTATACATATACAAGCACATTGACAATACACATATATTTATGTGTTTCCAATTTATTAAAATTTTCCAGTATGTTAGACAGAAAAAAAATTAAAAATAATTGTTATTCTTGGACAGCTCCTTCAGATGCTTTGTCTGTCAAACCAAAGTCAAGCAGAGGTGCTGAAGTACTCCATTATCATTGAGCTGGAGAAGTTCTTATGATCTCCCCAGCAATACTGAACTGGAAATATCAAAGGTCACTGGAGTAAATGAATATAATATTGGTATGGTAATATTGATAATGAGGCATATAATGAACTTGACTTCATTTTGGAGCTCCTCCGTGACCGAAAAGAAAGATGCAAATGAAATAGAAACTTGGAGAAGATCAGTCAGGGGTAAAGAGAGAGGATGGTTTTAAATGATAAAGTTTCAGGTTGGACGCAATTTAGAGTAATGAGATTTTCTTATTAAATGAAAAATCCATTAAATGACAAAAATAATTCTATTTAAATAATGAGAAGTCTCTGAAATGAGACTGCAAAGTCCAGATAGTCATAGCTGAAAAGGATGGCTGTCTTTAGAACTTTGGTCACTCAAATAGTTCTTTTGTCTACCATCCAAATCTAGTCTCACTCTTTCAAATGACTTGACCAGGAAACCAATTCAAAATCCAAAGAGAGCTTTGTTTTAGGCTTTCAGTTTTATTTTTAACATACTTGAGAGTCTAATTTCTGTGCCAGCAGTGTGCTGACAAATGTTTAACAATCAGATTTCTGAAGGGGTGGGTTGTACTACAACATAGTTTTCAATGTAATCTGAATTATCAGCATTTTACCTGTCATTTTGATCTTTCATTTGTAGTGTTTGTCATTTTTCTGACGTGTGAATGCTTACACTAAAAATTTAAGCATCAGATCTGACAAGGCTGTAGAAGCTGGTTCTAGAAGACCTTTGGGATAGACAGTTTTTTTGCGAGGCCAAAGGTATAGTAGGCACGTACACAAGTTTGTATACATACATGCACACAAGGTATCCCAAATATCTTAATGTGGTTTTAAAAACAAATTTAATATTTTAAGTAAGAATTCAGAGTACACTAGAGCTATCTCATATTGACCTATCAATGTTGATTAATAGGATTCTAATATGGATTAAAATTTCAGTAAATTTGCACCTCAGAAATTGGGAGGTATGAAATATACATGTGTGTATCATGTATACATATACATATATGTATATATGTATATTTATGTGTACATACATAGATATACACCTACATATTTGTTATAGATGAATAGATAGACAGACGGACAGACAGAGAGGTAGCCAGCCACAGAACCAGTAAGTCAGGGGCTGTATTCATTTCTCTTCTCTAACAGATGTAATGCTTCCCTGGCAAGTTATTGCTTTCGCATGGATAATGCCCTCACATAAGAAGTTCTCTATATCAATGAAATATCAAGTCCAGTTATACATGTATGAAGATACCTACATAGACACATATATGTATGTATTCTGAGGTTAGCAAAAATTCTAAAATCAAATTATTTTACATTAATACATTTGCTTCATGAGGTAAGGGCAACTACAGTGGATAGGCTGTTGGGCATGGAGTCAAGAAAATTCATCTTCCTGAATTCAAATCTGAACTCAGACACTTATTATCTGTGTGACCCTGGGCAAGTCACTTAACCCTGTTTGCCTCAGTTTCCTTATCAGTAAAATGAGCTGGAGAAGGAAATGGAAAAAGTCTAGTATCTCTGCCAAGAAAAATTGAATGGGGTCACAGAGTCAAAAACAACTGAACATTCACTGATATAGATAATATTATTATCTGATTTCAATAAATACAGGACAGACTTTCAATTAATTTATCTTTTCATGTTGATGTTTTCTGACATTTAATTTATTTTAATTGGAAACAGATGAGAGTTATACCAATCAGGAATGCTATGGAATGCTCACCTCTTTCCTTCCATATATTGGCATCTCAAGATCACTTTAAGGTTCAGAAAAATAAATAAATAGACAGAAGTGAAAATTTAGCTGTTTCCCCTTTGGTATGGATATTCTCTTGAAAAATGCAAATTGCAACCTATCTCTGTCAACTTATTCTATTTGATTCTTGTCCATATTTTCCCATAAGCTTAACAAAGAGAGTCTACTCAAAATGCTGAGAGCCTTCCTTATGGAAGATTTGGACTGTTCTTTCTGACTTTCTTTTTTGCTCTTGTGTTAGTTTGAGGAAATAAACTATTTAAATCAGAACTCTTCATCTTCTTTTTATTCTTACTCTTATTATTTTTCTTCTTCTCCTCCTCCTTCTCCTCTCTCCTTCCCTCCTCTCTCTCATCTGCTTTATTCTTATCTTTCTTCTTTCTTTCCTTCTTTCTCTCTTCCTATCCATATTTCCATCCCTGCCTAACTTTAAAATCTGATTTTAGTTTTATCTCCATACCAATGAACAATTGAAAAATGAGTAGGAAGATAGCTCAAAGAAGTTCTATAGACACGATGTGAAATTTTATGGACAAAAATGGTTGAATTTATACTTTCTAAACACTAAATGCCAAATTGTTTGAATGATATTTTTCTATATAGCAAAGACCCCATCAATAAATTAGTCTGACTCACTGAAAACAAACTACTCTATCTATAATCATATCCATTATAAACTGATGATTTTGATCTTACAATTTTCAGGTGTAGTTGACTCTTCAATTGGCCCATTTCTCTATAAGTTTTCTTGATGATTGGGAACAAAATAAATCAAAAACAAAAAAAATTAAAATAATGTATTTCTTTCAAGTATATTTTGGTATTTAGAAAATATGATTTTTTTCTTGATTGAGCATATATTTAATTCTCTTAATGAAATAATGTAATATAGCTATAGTACTTAAAGAGAATGATATTTTATCATTTCATTGTTGCTCAGTTGTATAAGACTTTTCAGGATCCCAAATGAGATTTTCTTGGAAAAGATAATGGAATGGTTTGTCATTTTCTTCTCCTGTGACTTAGGCATACAGAGGCTAAGTGACTTGACCAAGGTCACCCAGTTAGTAACTGTCTAAGATCATATTTGAACTCAGGCCTTCCTGACTTCAGGTCCAGCACTCTATCCACTTAGCTACCAAGATGCCTCTGTCTTATTTCAAAAACACCAAATTGTTCTCTTAGCAACAAACCTTTCTCTCTCTCTCTCTCTCTCTCTCTCTCTCTCTCTCTCTCTCTCTCTCTCTCTCTCTCTCTCTCTCTCTCTCTCTCTTTTCTTACTTAATATATAGTTCTATAGTATTATATGGATCAAATAGCCTCTAAAGAGATTGATACTTGTAGGCAAATCAGCCTGAGACTTCTAAATATCCTTGATCCACCCTAATTGATTCAAAGTTATCAGCAATTGAATACACAGTTTGCCCCAGGATAAAACCTCAGTTTGTTGTAATTGTTAGGGTTATAAAGGTAGTCCCTTTTTTTTTTATGGTCTTTAATATCCTAAGGCATTCTTCTTCTTAAAATTGGCCAAACTTATTGAATCTTAATGGCTGAAATAATCAAGATTTTATTTAATTGTATTTTTTGATAAGAAGAGTTCAGTAAGAAATTGGACTACTTCCATAAATTATTTTATTAATTATGAACAAAAACTATAGTTATATTTATCAGTGTGCTGTTTATTAGTAATTTTCTCACAAAGACAAAAATATATTTGTACCAATATATGACAATTGATACAAGAAACAGTAATTTTATGACGAATTTATTCATGCTTATTCATAATAGTTCATATTATGTAATGATTACATGACAATTAGCTAATTCAAAGAATAATGAATTCACTTTATTCATTGTACTTATGGGTTTTCTCTTATTAACATTTCATTACTTCTCACTAATTAAAATTTGCAACATCATTTGCAAAAATGATTATCCATTTTAAGTATTTTAGTAAGCAAATGTGAAAACTATTTTTTTAAATTGATTCATAATTATTTTTAAAATTTCTTTCTTTGAGATAGATTTTTTCTTTTAACTCTTCTTAATAAAATGTTCCTTAAAGGAGACTAACCAAATGAAATTGCTGCGGTGATTATGTATGCAATCCTATTCATCAATCAATTTGAAAGCTTCTTATAGATATTAAACCATGTTATTTCCATTGAACAGAGAATAAACTGAAGAATTGATAGAAAAGACAAGGTGCTTTTAGCTTGCTCAATAACAAATAAATGAATAAGTGAATGAAAAATATTTAATCCAGATTGGGGCATGTTCGCTGTCCATAATATGGAGCCTTATATGTCCCTAGCACATTGGAAGAATAGCCCCCTCTAACTGGTGGCCTATAGCTTTAAAACTGATGAGACCAAGCTAGTCACTTTCTTTTCTGCTATTTTAGCTTCAATCCTAGCACCTGGACTCAGCCTGGGTTCCTTGAAGTGAGCCAGTGATGGCAGGTTGAGGGGGATGGAGTTGCTCTTTCTTTGCTCTCTCACTTTTAAGTCAGTTCCAATGAATGAACCTGGGGGGATGTTAGTTTCTGTTCTGTATTTGTTCTCAGTTTCAGATACCTGAAGTGATCTTCACCAGAAGGGGCTCATCCCTGGCAACCCTGAAGCCAGAAAAACAGGCAGGTTACAACCAGCCACCCCAACATGGATGCCCTGAGAATCTGGGATACCTGGGACATATCATAGAAGAGTTTCAGATTGGGATCTGGGACTAAAAGCAAACAAAACCCTCTTGTTTTCATTTTCACTTTTAGTTTGGTATTTTATTTGCTCTCAATTACATATAAAAACAATTTTTAACATTTTCTTTTTGAGTCCCAAATTCTCTCCCTCTCTCTTTCCCATTTCCCCTCATCAAGAAGGCAAGCAATTTGACATAGGTTATACATGTTTAGTCATGCAAAACATATTTCCATATTAGTCATCTTGTATTTTCAAACTTTTCCATTCTTATTTTTTCTATCTTCTGTCTCTCACTGGGAATTTTCTCCCTCCTGATGCTTTAGCTTCTCTAAATAACTTTTCTAGCACAGGTTCCATTTTCATTCAATCAAAATTCTGGCAGCAATTCTCTATCAACCTCCAAGATTGCCTTCTATTTTCAAGAATTCACACTTGATTCATTGTCTTTTCCCCCTCCTCATCTCCTGCTCTCCATGTAGGGGACTCCTCCAAATACTCTAAATTTCATTTTTCTACTCCCCCATTTAATCTCAACTATAAACAGAGATGGTGATGTGCTTGATTTTGCCATCCCTCACTAGTATCCTATTCTTATGCTCTTGATCTCTGAAATTATTTTATCTTATGACAATCTTTATTTATTCCATCTTTCCTTTTGCCAAAAGAGCCTAAGCCCTGTTCTCAGTGCTCACCATGAACTCCAATCCCTCTATGCTTCATTCCACTTATTTCTCAGGCCACCCCCCATACCCCCCACCCACACATTTACTATACTCTCCCCTATTCCCTATTTTGATTCTTTGGATAATTTGTTCAATTTTTGACACTCTTCCCTGCCCCAATAATCAAAATGCCTTGGAAAGCTTCCCCTTTGGATTATTCCCACCATCTTTACTTTCATTTCTATCAATTCAATGGTGAACAAAATGAGAAAATCATCAAACCATGTTTGACTGGGTCCACTACAAATTTATATAGTATTGGATAATTTCAACTGGACCCTTACCATTTTAAGATAATCCTTCCATAACTCCCTAACCTAATTCACTATCTCATTCACCCAGCAGCATTCTGAAACTTTTCATCTCTTGTCAAATATTCTATGATATGTCCTCCACCATCTGTGCTGAGAACCTTGCCTTATATTTCAGTGAAAAAAAAAATGAGTCTATGTATTGAGTTACCTCTTCCCTTTTCCTCTTAATCTCACTATACTCCAATGTCCTCCATAACTATCTCCATCTTTAGCCATTTTATGTAAAAAGGTAGCACTTATCCTTGCTGAGGTAAACCTTCTACATACACAAATGATGCCATTGCATCATATGTTTTTCAGCAGCTGTTCTCCATCAACATTCCAATTCTCTCAATGATCTTCAATTTCTCCCCATTTCTTAGCTTCTTTCCTTTGCCTATAGAAACACTAATAACTTCTCTAAGCTTTAAACTGACTTTATACTGTCTAGCTACAATCCAATCTTTCTTCTGTGTTGTAATTAAACTCATTGAGGAAACCATTTATAATTAGGGAGTCCATTTCTTTTCCTCTCATTCTTTTCTTAATTTTAAGAATTCTGACTTCTGGACTCATTCTTCTACTGTCTCCAAAGTTACTAATGATCTTTTAACTTCCAAACACAAAAAAATTTCTAATATAAGACAATATGAAATAATATCCAAGTCACCCTGCTGGTGAATCAGATCAAATCTACACTGCCCTCTTCCCTTTATACCTTATCCTATCTCTGATCTTCAGCCTTGGACTACTTCCCATTATCCACTGCTTTTGCTCTCATTACTGTGCTGCCACGTAATGCCGGAGAAAATCAAGAAAATGGTAAGATCCAATTGCTGCAAATTTGTATTTCATGACTTCCATTGAGTCCTTAATATTGTGAAATAATCATTTTACATTTCTCTAACTCAGTGTCTAACACCACTCAAACTCTCAGACTGAGAACTTTGCTTCATATCTCACTGAAAATATTGAGGACATTTATGGGGTTTCCTCTTCTCCCCTTTGCCTCAACTCATATTTCCCAGATGCCCTTGGTCACCATTTCCAGTTTTACCCTTGTATCTTGGAAAGAGTTTTTCCTTCTCCTGGTCAAGGCAAATCCTTTTATTTGCACAATGGATCACATTCTATGCTGTCTTTTCATTTGTGTTCAATTTCTCTTCCTGTCTACCAGGTAGTTCCCTAATGCTTACAAATAGGCCCCTGACACTCATCCTCAAAACAGTCCTCAGTTGATCCATCCGAGAATGTGTGACCTATCTTACCATATAGCTCCTCCTTTTTTGTGACTAAAATCTTTGAGAAGGTCATCTGCAGTATGTGTCTCCTCTTTACTTCTAAATATTTTTTCTTACTTCTCTTCAATGTCATTCATCAACTATAACTATTCTCACCACAGCAACTAATGGTTTCTTAGTTGCCAAATCTAATGGTATTTCTCAATTCTCATCCTCTTTGACCTCACCTTATCCTTTGATACTGTTTATCACTCTCTTTCTGCAATACTCTCTTCTCAATAGATTTTCATGGCATTTTACCTTCTCTTGGAAATTCTCCTACCTGTCCAATCCCTCTTTCTCTGTATTCTTTGCTGGTTCTTTATCTAGATCACTTCAACTATATGTGGGCATCCTGAAAGTCTCTGTCCTTATCTTCTTGATGATCTCATAAGCTGACTGGGATTCCCTTATTATCTCCATGCATCTGATCTTCAGATCTATGTGATTTGACCTCTCTCCTTACCTTTCAAAAAGCCTGTCTTGTAGACATCTCCAACTCAAAATGTGCAAACTCATTTTTTCTTCTACCCAATTTTTACTCTCTCTTGATTTCTTTATTGCTTTTGAGGATACCACCATCTTTCCAGTCACCCAGACTCATAACATAGGAGCATCCTTGAATTCTTATACTTTATTATCCCACCTATATCAAATCTGTTTTCAAGTCTTGTCAACAGGCTATGGGCATTCTAGCTTCTTCATTTGTCCAAATTGCTTTCCAGAATGGTTGTACTAATTCCAATAACAATGTATTCATTTGCCCATCTTTCCTCATTTTCACACGGACTATTCATATATTTTATCATTCTTGCCAATTTGCTGAGTGGGAAATAGAACTTAAAAGTTGCTCTGATTATCATTTCTCTATTAGTGTTTTGGAACAATCTTTCACATGGTTGTTAATTATTTGCAATTCTTTTGAGACCAAATTTATTTTTTTTCACTTGTTTATTTGGGTATAACTTTTGTTCTTGAATATTTCAGTTAGTTTTCTATATAGCTTAGATATTAACCTTTATGTGAGAGAAGATTTCCCATTTGAATTCTTTCCTTTCTTTTCTCGATGCATTAAGTTTATTCATATTTTTTAATTTCATGAAATAAAAATTCTATTTTATCTTTTGTAGTTATTTATTTTTCTTGTTTAATTAAGAATACATTTCCTTTAATAGCATAAATTTCAATAGTATACATTAACTAAAACCTGACATTTCCCCTTTTAATATATCTCTTGCAGATTTCTCCAGTGGAGGACATTAACTCACTTTCCCTAACCTACAGAGTAAGAGAAAAGATAAACAAACATCCCAAATAATTTTTTCTAATGCATAGCCAACCTTAATATTCTTGGATAGGTAAAGACAGGTAGGTAGCACATTGGATAAAGCTTGAATCAGGTAGATATGAATTCAAATCTTAACTCAGAACACTTACTAAATATAATGCTTGGGCAAGTTGCTTAACTTCTGTCTACCTGAATTTCTTCTTCTGTTAAAATGGACAAATAAAAAGAACTATCTCCCAGGTTATAGGGAGAATAAGATGATCTTATAAATTTCTGGATATCATCATCATGATTAATATTGAAATTATCTATATTTTACAATTGCATGATCTTGGCTAAGCCAACCTCAATCTCAGCTTTTTCAGTTATAAAAGAGTCTTGATTCAGAAGATGTGCATTTAAATCCCAGCTCTACTACATATATACTTCCTATGTGTCCTTGGGCAAGTCCCTTCTACTCTCTGACACTCTTGTTTCTTATTTGCACAATATGGAGTTAGACAAGATTATTTCTGAGGTACTTTCCAGCTCTGAATCCTGTCTGAGGATCAGTCCTTTAGATCACTGATCACGTGGAGGTTAGCCATCAGTTTTTGCATAGTTCATATACAGGAACATATTAAGCATGTACTAGGGCTCTTTGGGAGAAGGGGGGCATTGATTTAGATAGAGAGTCCTCAAGAGGCATTTGTTATAATTGAAAGGACAGTAATAACATCCTTATCAACTGAAATTCTCTTTGACTCCTTCAAATCAGGACTTTTGAATCCCTTATCAACAAATCACTTGGCTGATTCTTTGTCATTGTTGTCATCCACCTGGATTTACAATGAGCTGTCACAGAAGCCTGGTTTACTCTAATTTCCCTGGGGCACATTTGATGTGTGATGTTTATTTTGTTTTGAATGGGAGAGATTTAACCTATTTTGATGAAACTCATCTCATAACAATTTAAGAATAGAAAACTGAATTTTAAAGAACAACATAACCTTAACGTGATCCACTCATTCCTTGTCACCCCTCCTTTGAAATAGTGAAGTCATGATTTTTTGCCAGTCTGAACAAAGACCTCAGTTGGGACAGGGATTTAGCTTTAAATGTGAATTTAACTGTGGAATTGAGTTCAACTTGCATGTTTAACCATATGAAACTCCTGTAAAGCCAAGGGCTGTTTCAATCATCCCCTCAGCAGCCATTTATTGAAGTCCATAAATCACTTAAATATCAAAACACTGTGATATCTTCTACTTTTAAATAATGCCTTGCAGCAGTTCATCTTTTAAAAAAATCTTTCTGAAGCAACTTGAAAGTCCACTGGAAATAGAGCCCCATGAAAACGACCATCAGCACCGGGGATGCTGTGGGATAACGATAGCTGATTATATGGTAGAGCGGCACAATAATAATTTGTAATCTGTCATGTGTGAAATCTGGCACTGAAGCAGATAAACCCAGGCTGCTGCAACGTTCACTATCTCCTACCATTGGATGTAACAGCAGAGTATTTGATAGTGGGTAATAAAGCTCAATGCCTCACATTGGCATAAACATGATCACTGTAAATAATAACACATTTATTTAGCACTTTATAGCTAAAATAATGATAACAAAACAGTAGCTGACATTTATGTAACACTTTAGAATTTGCAAAGAGCTTTATAGACATGTCTTTATATGAGTGACTCTATTGCCACGGGGTGCATGTATTTAGAATTTCATTGTCTCCATTTTAAAAAGAGGAAATTGAGGCACAAAGAGATTAAATGACTTGATTTGGATTCCTCATTTCTTGCTTTGTGTTACACATCAAGAAAATGCTGTGACTATAAACAGAACTTAGGTTTTTCTGACCCTCAAACAAGGTTTTTTCCCCACTCTGCTTCTCCAAATAAGGTCCTCACAAATAAGTCCCCCAGTAGGAATTTGCAGAAAATGTATTAACCTTATAAGGAGCAAATCAAAGGATAAGTAATTTAAATATAAATAATTTATTACAAAGAGAACAGATATCATTGCACTTTGTTCATGTATTACAAGGAAACAACAGAAATTAAAATTTTCATAGAGCTTTAAGGTATGCAAATCCCTTTCCATAGGTGATCTCTTTTGATCCACTGAATTTCAGTTAGTGTTGCTTAGCTTTAGGCACTCTCTTGTGACCTTTTCTCTGTCTCCACTGAATATGGAAAAGGAATCTGAGGATGAAGATACAAAGGAGTCAGGTCATGACCTTATCCTATTGAGTAATACCTCCCAGATGTCTTTCTCACAATAAAATCATAGTTGTGAAATGCTTATATATATATATATATATATATATATATATATATATATATATATATATATATATATATATATATATATGGAAATTAGATCTCTTCCTTGAACTCTGGAAGGGAAAAAAATACCCCCAAATGTACTTTCAAAGTATGGAAACACAGATATTAACTCCAAAAAAAACCTTACTTTTTTAGAGCTTTCCCATTTAATACCAATATTAAAGATCAATATATCAGAAAATCACACTTGGATGAAAAGACCCTTTGTTCCTGGTGAAATGAAAAGGAAGAATTATAAATTCTAAGTTCAGGGTTTGAATGAGAGACCAGTAGGAAGTTGAAATCTGTTTGGGGAAAAATTGTCCTCTTTCATATGTATAAAATCTGGAGAAGTTAAATGTGCATAAAACTATAAATAGATATTTATCTAGTCAATATCAAATCAATATTTATTAAGCATGTCAGACACTGTGTATGGTGCAGAAGATACAAAGAGAGAGGTAAAAGACAATCTTTGCCTTCAAAGAGCTTACAATCTGATTGGTAAAACAGTATGCAAATACATAGAGAGCAAGATATATATGAGATAAATAGAAGATAATTACCAGAGGGAATGAACTGGAATTAAGAAGGGCTGGTTAAACCTTCCTGTTGGATATAGAAGTTGTGTTGGCATTTAAAGGAAACCAGAGAAGACAGTAACTGCAAAGAGGGAGAGAGACTATTTCGGGCACTGGGATAGATAAAAAAAAGGCCTGGAGTCAAAAGCAGTAGTGTCTTGTTCCTACAAAGGCCAGGAGGCCAGTGGCACTGTTTCACAGAATATGTATTAAGGAGTAAGGCATATGAATGCTGGGAAGTTAGAAGGTGGATAGATAATGAAGTATTTTGAATGACATTTTTTTAATTTGATCCTGGAGACAAATGGGAATTTTATTGAGTAGACTAGTGAAGACCTGATTTAAACTGCTTTAGAACAATCACTTTAGTAGTAGAATGGAGGATAGATCGGAAGAGGGAGAGACTTGAGGTAAGTAGACTTACCAGCAGGTAATTACAATAGCTCAGACATGAGACGATGAATACCTACAAGAGAGCTGTATTAGAGAGTAGAGGGCATGAATGAGAGATGTTGCAAAGGTGAAGTCCAAAGTTTTAGCAACAGTTTAGAAACTGGGGGTGAGAGACAGTGAGGAGTATGGAATGACTCCAAGGTTGTGAGCCTGAGGAATGAGGAGGGGGAAGATATCGCCCTTTGTGGTAACAGAAAAGCTATGGGGCAGTTTAGGGGGAAAGAAATCATGAGTTTCATTTCACACATACTGAGTTTAATATGTCTATTACACATCCAGTTTGAGATAGCTAAAAGGCAGTTGGAGATACGAGATTATGTCATCAAAATTATATTCATACACATATGAGTATATTCATTCACTTCTATATCTGTGTATATCTCTGCATGTGGCCTCCAATTTTACTGGTGCAGAAATTGTCTCATTTAGGATGCTTCTACTAATGTGGATCAGTAACTATTGTACAAGATATCAAGTTAGAAAATTATTAAGTAGTTAAGTGCTTGACCCAGGGTCACATAAATCAATGTGGCAAGACATCTTTTCAAAAATGAGGCTCCCTTTTTATTCTACTACAAATATCTATAGATAACCAAAAAAGAGTTATCTTAGTCAATCAGCATTTATTAAGTGTCTACTGTGTGCCAGGCACTATTGCATAAAATGGGAACCAAAAGACAAAAGCAGAAGCAATCCTGGCCATTAAAAAGCTTTTTTTAACCAGGAGAGACAGAAAAAAATACTTGTGGGCACCAAGACAAAATTTGTTTAGAAGGCAGGGCATCAGATGAAGGAAACTAGGAATTCTAAGAAGCAAAGATCTAGAAAGAGTATATTCTATGCATGGAGGATAATAATGGCCAAGTCAAGATTATGGGAGGTAGAGGGCAGCATGTAAGGAAAATACAGAAGACCATTTTTGCTAGATCACACACATTGTGCATGAAAGAGGAGGCAGTTTAGGTTCAGGTAGTCACAGACTTTAAATACTGAAGACAGGACTTGTATGAGTAAGGAATTGGCACACTTCCTCTTTTACCTAGTTTCTGAGAAATGGGCCTGCTTGTTTCTGTGCTATATTGTCTGCCCTCAGTTTTAGAAGTTAGAAGAGGTAGTTTGAGCCATTGCAACCTTGGAACTGGAACTGTAGACAGGCTGATGCAGTCAGTCACTCAGTCATGAATCCCCGAGAAAAGGGCCCAAAGGGTTTCAGCTTTGGATGTTTTTGATTTGGACCTGGCTCTGTATTCTATGGAAACTGAACTAAGCTAACAAATGAATTCTCTTCCTCTCTGTAGGAAGAGATACAAAGAATGGAGAGGGATTATGGTTCCTGTGTTTTGGTGAGAGCATATTTATAACTTTTATTATCTTTTGAAATAAATGTTCCTCTCTTTGTCAAAACTCTATGCTATAAAATAGTCTAATTCAAAAAACAGATGAGATGAGAGTGTGTAAGGGGTAAATTTGAGCAATGCTTTTGAGATAGAAATATCAAGATTCTACAATTGAGTAGATAAGGAGTCAATGATGACACTGAAGCTGTAAACTGAAGTGCCTGGTAGAAGGCTAATGCCCTCAACAGTAATAAAAAAAAATTCTGAAGAGGGATAGGTTATGGAGGTAAAATGATAACCTCAGTTTTAGACAAACTGATTTTGAAATGTTTATTGGATATTCAATTTAAAGTGTCTAGTACATTGTAGTTTGGAAATGGGACTGGAATTCAGGAGAGAGAATAGTCTAGATGTTAAGGTTGTAGACTTATTAGCATAATGATGATAATTAAAGCACTGTGAGTGAATTGGTAATCATAAAAGAGAGACCAAAGAGGCTACCAAGGACATGACCTTGTGGTACACCTCAGTTAGGGAGCATGTTGAGACTGGAGATCTAGCAAAGGAAACAGAATGAGTAGCCAGCCGGATGTGTAGGATAGATATAAAGAGAGAGAAGTTTCAGAAGGCAAAGAGAAGAGAGACTCCAGGATTCTCAGTGTCAAAACTGTAGAGGTCAAGAAAAAGAATTTGGAAAGGATCAGATTTGATGATTAAGAGATAATTGGTGACCTTGGAAAGAGCAGTACCCTTTGACCACTCAAGGTGGAAGTCGAATTGCAAAAGTCTGAGGAGTGCAAAAGGACGGAGGAAGGTGGACAATTCCCTGTGGAATTTACCTGAAAAATAAAGGAGAAATATAAGACTATATCTTGAGAAGATGATAGATAGACAAATAGATATGTAGAAATAGATAATATTAAGGAAAAATTTAAAATTAGTATGCATATTAAACATATATGTCATATACATATACGTGAATTTACATAGCATAATCTGAAATCATACACTGTAGTTGTTCTCTTTGCTTGTTTTCAAGATGCTATCATAAAATTTTTTTCTTGCCCTATGCATGAAAATGGTGCCTTTTATGGATACCCTGAAACCTAACTGTCTAGACAGTCTCAACTGCCACAAGGGACTTGCTTATAAACTTAGAATACCTACTTACTTGCCTCCTCCACTCCCAGCATAAAAACAGCTGACTGATATATTCCACTGCAACTGATTTTGAAGTTTATATGGCATTACTTAAGGTACAAGAAAGGTGCTTAGATTGTGATTGCCTGCCAAAGGATGCTATTGCCATAAACAATATTATTTTTTGGAGGAAAGGCATTAGTTTTGACTTTATGTTTCTGCTTTGATGTTTTTATAGTGTTTTTGCTAAGGAACTAAGCAGCCAATTTAGAGAGTTTGTGATTGACTTTCTATCATTTAGTATTTTCTTCTAGGGATAGGGAAGCTACTGGAAGAGATTTACAGCCTTTTTTTTTAATCATTTCTGAGAAGTAGATTCCTTTCTTCCCCCTGAAAATCATTAGATGAAGGGGAAGTGTTGCTTTACCTCTCTGAAGGTAAAATCTCATCAGCTTTATGAAATTTGCATTCACATTCACCAAACTCCATCAGTTATGATTTTATCTAGGACAATAATTGTAAGTATATATATTATATTATAACATAAATAATCATATATTATATTATATAGTAAATATAATTATAATGATAATTAATAATAAGGCAGCTAAGTGACACAGTGGTTAGACTGCTAAGCCTAGAGTCAAGAAGACCTGAGTGCAAATCCAGCTTCAGATACTTGATAAATGTGTAATTCTGGACAAGTCACTTAACCTCTACCAGTCTTAGTTTTCTCATCTGAAAAATGGGGATAATAATAGCACCTACTCTTCTCCCAGGGTTATTGTGAGGATAAAATGTTTGCATAATGCTTTGCAAATCTTAAAGTGCAATATAAATTTATTTGTAATAATAGTTGGTATTTATATAACACCTTAAGGTTTAGAAAGCACTTTACATATGTTATCTCACTTAATTCTCACAGCAACCCTTTAGGGTAGGTGCTATTATTTTTCTCACTTTACTGATGAGAAGTTTAAGACTTCTCCAAGGTCAAATATCTAGTCAGTATCTGAAGCACGATTCACACTCAGGTCTTCCTGCTTCCTATTATAACACTACACAATTCCTTAGGTTGCTGTTCCAGGCAAATGCATTGTGCTGCAATACAACACAACAAAAAGCAGTGCACATAAAGACCTAATGAGAGAAAAGAATACCCACAAAGAAGCTGTAAAGCAAGAGGGAAAAGAAGGGAATGATGATGGTGGAGTTGATACCGCACATTAAAGCTGATGGGGAATAAAGTGTGAACTGAGCATGTGAGTAGCAATGATCTCATCAGTAAGCCTCAGTAGCACTTAGAAAGGCAGCATTGAAACAAAAATGGTCTCTGTTGTCTCATTTTGCTAATCATATGATTTTCACTGTGGGATGATAACTTAGAAATTTATAAAATTTTTTAAATTAAATGCAAATTTTAAACAAAAAATCAGACATTATTGGCAAAATATTATTAGATAACTGAGATGAAAAATAAATTTTTAAAAATGGGAATCTATTGGGAAATATTGGGAAGTTTTTAGAAACTTCTAGAAAAATTGCCAATTAGTAAAATAGCCAGGGAAGTCAATTTCTCTTGAAACTGCTTTAATGATCATAAAGGCACAGAAAGCCTCCTCCTCCCATCAAAAACAAAAGTAGGAAGAAATAAGAATAGAAACATAAAAAGTCAAATTCAAGAGAATGTCCTCGATATATATTATGATGACATTGGTTAATTCCAGAGATATTGTAAGTTTAGTAACCCTAGAATCTCAAAAGAATTAAGGAATGTTATCCTTCTAGAAACCCAAGTTGTTGAAGTATCAATGGATGGTATGGGAGAAGTAACAATAGGTTAGGGAGAGAGGAAGGTTTGGTTGATAGACATTTGAAAGTAACTAAAAAAGGGGAGTAAGAAGATGAAGGAATTCTTACAGAGTTTACTGAGGTACCTAGGTGGAGCGGTAAATAGGATGCCAGGCCTAACGTCTGGAAAACCTGAGTTTACCTCATTTTCCTTATATTTAAAGTGAGCTGAAGAAGGAAATGGCAAACCACTCCAGTATCTTTGCCAAGAAAACCCCAAATGAAGTCATGACAAGTTGGAATTACTGAACAACAGTAACAAAAGATAGCCTACATGTGCCAGGAATTATGTTCAGCTTTTTACAAATATTTTCTCGTTTTATCCTCACAGTAACTCTGAGACATACTCTTATCTCTGTTTTAAAATTGAAGAAATGAAGGCAGGCAGAGATAAAGTAACTTACCCAGGGTTACACATGCTAGTGTCTAACACTGAATTTGAATTTGTCTTCCTGAATCTAGGTCTAGTATTCTATTCAATGTCCTACTAAGCTGTTACCTATGACAGTCATAATATAATAATAAATTCTAAGTCAATTTCAAACAAAATAAAATAAACAAATACAATATGGCGTGAAGGTACCCTGCTCCTTGGGAGGGGATCTTTTCTCATCCTATATTCTAACCTGTAGTTGGGAATAACCTCTTTTGATTGGTTACATAATAGGATGAGATTCTGTCTTTGAAAAACTGCCAGAGCAGGATTTGTCTTACTTTTCAGATATGTCCAAAGGGCAAAGATCACACATAGCTCACCCACAGCAGGGGCACCAAGAACTGAGAGAATCATTGTTGCTATTTACCCAGGCTTAGAGAGATGAGCCTAAGGTCTTTCTGTTTCTAATGATATCTTTGACCTCAGTTTCAGGTGCAGGTGGTGATCCCCACTGAATTCAGAACCTTGAGCCATGGTGACCTTGGTATCAGATTTCTAGGCAACATATTACGGCCAATCAGCCTGTCAGGGAATATGGGAGAAGCCAGAGTGCTTGGGACTCAAGGCTGTCGGGGTTTTGGTCTTGCAAATTGGGACTGTGGGATATAAGAGCAGGTCTAAGCTGTGAACCCTTCCTCTTCTCAGAAAATGAGATGATAAATAGAAAGTATTAAACCCCATGTGTTGGAGGAATATACTTGTATATTTATGATTATACCTTTGAAGTAACTATCCCTTTGTAAAATCTAATCTAAAAGTTAGTGTCTAAGTGGGACTGGGGTGATGGTGTTGTGCTTTCATGGTTTGTTGTGGGGTTGTTGCCCCAAATAATCCAGAACCAGAACACCTCTAACTCAGTTATAAGGAAAGATTCTTCCAATGGCCTGAGTTCCAAAAGGAAATAGCAACTTAGTAAGACAACAAAGGCAAATTTATATTGTAATGATTCTGATTATGTAACAGAAATCATGAATATTAAAAAGGCAGGAGGAATTTGATAAAGGATTAGGTGACAGGGAGGGGTTAGTTAAAGGATTAGGTAATAGGGGAGGGGTCCCAACCTCTGTGTAACTGTGCCTGCAATTCTCCATGATGCATACAGAAAAGCCCATTTGGGGGGAGTTACATATATGATACAGATATTATAATGTCTCTCTACATCATAAATTCCCTTAATGGACTGTTTTTACTATTACTGCTCATGTGCCTACTTAGAGAAAACACTTTTTAATGTTTAGGGGTACACATCCTGCTTAGGCATCCTGGTGGTGCTGCTTTCTGATTGGCTGGGTATTGTGGACCTGCCTAAGACCAGATGGATGTGGTTTTGATTGAGTGCATGGATACATTTGTTTTTTCTGTGAGAAATATGAGGAATGGGTCTGGGGGCAGTGACTAGCTAGAGGCAGTGACTGGGATCCCAGCACTTGGATGGGTTCTGTTGTTTCTGTGAGAAATACGAGTTCGTATTTGACACATCTATTGTTATTGTGAAGCAGTAAAGCATATGAGGAAGTTAGGATATTGAATGGGGGGATGCAGTGGCTAATTAGGGGCAGTGGTGATAATGAATCTGGGAGCCTGTGGTGTTATTAAAGTCAAATTGTGTGGTTAAATCAAGAAATGCTTCTTGTTCAGTGAGGCCCCTAATGAAGTTAGGATACTGGAGCTGGGGACAGCTTTATTAGGATTCCACCAAAGGGACTTACCCCCTACAACCAGGAGAATACTATCAATGGGGTCTAGAGTCATCTAAAGAGAACTTAGAAATGCTCAAATGCTTTAAAGATAGAGAATGCTGGCAGAGGGGTGAAGTGTAACACCCCTGTATCTAATACTCTGAAATAACAAACAAAACAAAAAAAGGAATACAATAATTAGGAAATTGCAAGGTGATTCACTGGTACATATATATATATATGTGTGTGTGTGTATATGTGTATATATATATATATATATATATACATACATACATACATATACATGAAAGCTGCAAAGAAATTAAGCAGAAATTAATAGAATAATTAAAAATTAATAGAAAATTAATGGACAACAAAATGGAAGAACAAAGGTAGGAAGTAATAGAAGTGATAAAAAGTAATACCAGGAAATACAGAACAAAATAATAGATTTAGAAGACAAAGTAGGAAACACAGGCTTTAGACTAATCTGAGTAATCTGAGACAAAAGCTAGAGAAGAAAAAATAGAGAAATTTTCACAAAGTGGACTAGGTTAAACTACACTTGAAGTACAAATATCAGAAGGCATGATACACTAGAAATAGTTATATTATGTCTTTGGAACAGCATCTCTGAATTCAGATATGGATTATACCTAAAACTGATGTAACCTTTTAAAGGTTGCTTACCTTCCCTGGGCCTCAGTTTCCTCATACTGAAGTGCAGCAAATTAGATTGCATGATGTCCAGCTCTGTTTAGGATCCTGTAAACTCTGACTGACACGCTATGGCACATGGTTATAATGATGGGGTATGAACCCAAGTAGAGACCTTTGTCCCTTGGACTGGGAGGATTTTGGTCCCATTTGTCTGAAGGTCCCAAGAAAGCCTGGCCTTGGGGGTGGGGGCTCCTTGGATTCCCCTTTATTTGATTCAGTATTCTCTTGAGGTCAGTTCACCCAGTCAGATCTTATCAGGGTCCTATTGTCTGGACTACGTGCCATTCCCATCAGAATCCTCCCTGGACTTAACCTACATTCCAGGCTGACTTCTTCTATCAAGACCATCCCTCAGGCCCCCAGACTACTGCTGAGGATTGTTCCCTCAGTCTTTTTCTGTATTTAAATTCCATGTTGCCTCCCTGAAAGTGCTCAGGTTTAATCCAGCACAGATTCTGGCTTCCTGAGATTCTCTCAGGCTCTGTTGTCCATATAAGCATTACAATGGGGTAGGCTCCTTAAGAGTCAACTCAGTACAGCAAATCTTTAATAAACTTTGTTTTGTCTTTGGTTTTAAGAAGGCTTGTGTCGAATTCATTGGAGTAAGACCCAGTGTTTTGGTATTGTGGGGTCCCCAGAACCCCTAACCTCAACCGTAAGACTAAAGAATATAAAACCAAACGTGTGTGAGATAGACAGGGAGAGAGAGAAAGAGAGAGAGAGAGAGAGAGAGAGTAAAATAGATACATTTGGAGAAATACCAATTGGAGTCAATTCCTTAATAACAAAAAAGAATTATTAATAATTTACTATGTGCCAGTCACTGTTATTTTTAGGCTATGAGGATACAAAGAAAAAAAACAAACAAATGAAAATGATCTCAGTCTTCATGAAGTTTATGTTTATATTGGGGAAAACAATAGGTACACATATAATTAAATTCAAAATAAAAGGTTATTAAAATATAATTTTATAAGGGAGGGGATGAGAAAAGGGATCACAATCAAGACTGCTTCATGGACTTCAAGCTCATAAGAACTACGTTCATTTGTGGTGGGAATGAGGTGGTCTAAAGGGTTGCTTTGTCCTTTGTATTCATTATGTTCCTATTTATCCACCTGAAAAAATCTCTGAAATAAAGCTTTGTTATTATATACAGCATATTTAGGTTTCACCAAATAAGAATAACAAGGTATGCAACTACATTTGATTGTTTAAAAAACAAAGGAAAATCAAATAAAAGTCTTAGAATGCATGTAGAACTATACATACACAAAAAAATACTTTCCAAATAAATTGTTTGATAACAGAAGATTCACTGAATACACAGGAGACCTGATCATATTTAACCACAAAAATACACATCCAAAGAAATCTCTATAAACAGTGGAAAAAATACAAACTGACAAAATTATGTAACTAACAAAAATAATAATATGCTTCAAACCTATTATTACCTTTGGTAGAGCTTTAATACATATATTTTAAAATGGAATACACAATCTTTTCTAACTATAAGAAATAAAAGAGTTAGAGTTTGATATAAAATGTGCATTATAATGAACAGTAAAATACAATGACTAACATTTTAAAGCTACACATGTTATTTTTAAAAGCATTTATATCCAAAATGAAATGGTAAAAAGAAAAATTAAAAGAAGAGGGAAAAGACAGAGGAACTGGCAATGTTAAGGGCAAAGCTGCTCTATATTTAATAGGATTTTTCCCCCAGTACTACATGTCAAGAAAAAAAATTAGCATTAATTTTTACAGGATTTTGAGTTTCAAAATTTTCTTCCTCCCTCCTCTACCCTCTCCTGAAAATGGTAAGCAATTTGATATAGTTTATACATGTGTGATCTTCTAAAAATGTTTTCATATTAATTACAGTTATGAAAGAAGAAACAAATCAAAAAGGGTAAAAGATTACCAGAAAGAATAAGGTAAGAAAAAAAAAAAAACATGCTTAAATCTGCCTTCAAAGTCCATCAGTTATTTATCTCGATATGGACAGCAAAGGGATGAGTCACTCATAGCAGATCATCACACAATGTTGCTAATACTGTGTACTATATTTATGCACATTCAGGTCCTTTCCCCTTTTTTATTCTCTCTTTGAGACATAGACCTAGTGGTGGTGTTGCTAGATTGATCATAGTTTCAAATAGCTCTCCAGAATGACTGTGTAGTTCACAACTTCACAATACTGCATTAATGTCCCATTTTTCCCACATCCTTTCCCACATTTGTGATTTTCCTTGATTGTCATATTAGTCAATCTGATAGGTGTGAGGTGGCATCTTGGAATTTTTTTATTTTGCAATGAATTTGACATAGACCTCTCTCTCTCTCTCTCTCTCTTTCTCTCTCTTTCTCTCCCTCTCTCTCTCTCCCCCCCCCCTCTCTCTCTCTCTCTATATATATATATATGTGTGTGTGTGTGTTTGTATTTATATAGAGAGTGTATATATATAGAATATATACATAGAATATATATATTATATAGAATATATATATTCTACATATATAGAATATATATATTCACATACATGAGAGATGAGTCATTTTCAGAGACACGATGTAAAGAATGTTTCCCAGCTTTCTGCTTTCTCCTCTTTTTAAACTGAAATGACAAAACAAAAAATGACAAAAATATATAAATATACAAATGGAAATATAGTTTTAAAATGGAAATATAATATTTTGTATTCATTTGTTCTAATATCTGAATTAATCTTAGAAAAATAAAATTAATACTTGATATAAGGGACAATAAAAATTATCAAAAACAAAATATATAATTATAAAAATAAATATTAATAGAGTTAACTGAAAAAACTGCAGGATGTATCTTGAAACAAAATTCATCAATATGTTGCCTGTATGAAAGAGTTTTAATGGTGTCTGTGTGCATGTTCATTAATTTTGTTCTTTGATCATTCACTTGTGTCTGACTCTTCATAGCTCTGTGTACCATACTGTCCATGGAGTTTTCTTAGCAAAAATATTGGAGTGGTTTTCCAT
This sequence comes from Bettongia penicillata ogilbyi, assembly GCA_023548195.1. Lineage (NCBI taxonomy): Eukaryota > Metazoa > Chordata > Mammalia > Diprotodontia > Potoroidae > Bettongia > Bettongia penicillata. The sequence goes on from JAJHZJ010000309.1 coordinate 5,972,025, forward strand.
TTTCTTCTCTGCTAGCATAAGGCAAAAAAAAAAAAAAAAAAAAAAAAGCATAAGCGATTTGCTATGAGTCACGTAGCTAACAAATGTATGAGGACAAATTTGAACTGAGTTCTTCTTTACTTCAGACATAACCTCTATCAACTGAATGGATAGCTTCCTTCATGTGTATTAAGACACTGATATAAAATTAGGTTAAAAAAATACAGTGATGTAAATTATAGCAGGTAAAATAGAAGTCAAATTACAAAAAAAAAAATCTAGGAAAGGAACAAATGAAGGCATTATATCATGGTTAAAGGAAAAAATAATGAATATTCAACAACTTTCATATGCAGTGAAGTGTGAAATTAAGTTCATTAAAATTACGCATCATATAGAAACAAATTAGTAAGGTACTTAAACACTCTGTGAGAATGTAAATAATCAAATTATTAAAGATAAGTAAATCACAATTTTGGATTACTTTTTTAATAATTTGGAATTAATAAAATATACATGTAGAGAAAACTAAATGAGCAAAAGAGGAAATGCATATTTTTCAAAAATAAATATCGATCTCACAACTATAAATCATATATTTAACTATAGAAAAGATTTTTCTAAATTAAAAAAATGAAAAGCTACACCAAATTTTTTATTATAATGAAATAAATTAGAACTAGCAATATTCTTAGCAGAGGTTGTATAATTATCTGGAAGTGGAAAAGAGAGGTTATATTAAATAAGATATCAGAAAAAAACAAAGAATCAAAAATAATGACAATACCATATAACAAACCTATGAGATATAGTTATATATGTTTTTAATGGGAAACATTTTTAGCCAAGTGTATATATGTATATATTAACCAAAAAAGAAAGGAATTGATAAACCAGACATTCAACCAAGAAAGGGAAAGGGAAATGAATTAATCTTATATGGAAAGGCCTTAGAAAATACAGATAGATATTCCTATGTATCACAAACAAAACTATACAAGAAGAAATAGTAAAAAAATACCCTATTTAAAAGCACTCTACACAGTGTAAAATATGTGGGACTACACCTGTCAAAAACAAACACAAACTATATGAACAAAATGATTAAAAAAAAAAACTTTCATACAAATACAATCAGATTTAAATAATTGGAAAAACATTTATTGTTCATGGGTAGGATTGACAGAGCCAATATATTAAAAATGACAATTTTTAATTGTCAAACTGATAATATATATATGTATACATATATACATATATATGTATTCACCAACACTATGCCAATTAAATTAATAAAAAAATTTTCTACTGAATAAGAAAAAAATAATAACAAAATTCATTTGGAAAAAACAAAAAGTCAAGAATATCAAAGGAAATTTTTAAAATATATAAAGGGAAGAGGTTTAGCAGACCAGATCTTAAACTATATTATAAGACATACATATCAAAGCTACCTGGTACTGGATATGAAATAGAAAGGCAGGTCAATGGAATAGTGGAGACATATAATTTACAGCAGCAAATAACCATAATAACTTTGTATTTGACAAGGGTAAAGACTTAAGATTTTGGGATAAGAATTCATCATTTGGTAAAAATTGTTGGGAAAACTGGAAAGCATTATGACACAAATTTGGCATAGACTAATATCTTACATAATTTATCAAAATAAGGTTAAAATGGATGTATGAACTAGATATAAAGGCATCATTACAAGAAAATTATAAGAATAAGGAACATATGACATCAGATTTATTGATAGATAAAAATTTATGAATAAACAAGAGATAGAGAACAATATTGTGTATAAAACACATAATTTTGATTACATTAAATTAAAAAAAGATTTTACAAAAGTAAAACAAATGTAGACAAGATCAGAAGGAAGGCAGAAAATTAGGTGGGAAATTTATAGGCAGTTTATCAGACAAAGGTCATATCTAAAATATACAAAGAACTTTGTCAAATCTATAACAGCATGCCTCATTCTCCAATTGATAAATTGTCAAAGGATATGAATAGGCAGTTTTCCAATGAAGAAATCACAATTTGTATTCATGTGAAAAAATGCTTTAAATCATTGTTGATTAGAGGAATGCTAATAAAGACAACCTTGAGATGTCATTTTTTTATCTACCTGACTGGCTTAAATGATTGAAGGGGGAAGAGAAAAATGTTGGAGGAGTTGTCAAAACATTTGGATATTATTGATTATTGGTGGAATTGTGAACTGATCTAATCATTTTGGAAGGCAATCTGGGAATATGCCCGAAGAGTTATTTAACTACTTATATTCCTTATCCCAGCAATACCACTACTAGGTCTATTTCCAAATATGATTGGGGGAAAATAAAAGCCCTCTTTGTGGTGGCGAAGAACTGGAAATCACAAGGATACCCATCAATTGGTGAATGGGTGAACAAGCTGTGAGATATAATTATGATGGAATACTACTGTATTTTAGGAAATTATGAGTTCAATTATAATATAAAAATGTGGAAAGTCTTACACAAAATGAGGAAAAGTGAAATGAGAACCAAGAGAATATTTTGTACAGTAACAGCAATATTATTTTAAGCACGACTTTGAAAGACTAGGTCATTTTGACTATTATAAATAACAAAATTAACTACAAAGACCTACAAGAAAGATGCTATCTTCATCCAGCAGAAGAACTGATAGATAGACAGATGGATGATAGATAGATAGACAGATGGATGATAGATAGATAGATAGACGGATGATAGATAGATAGATAGATAGATAGATAGATAGATAGATAGACAGACAGACAGATGGATGATAGATATATAGATAGACAGATAGATAGACAGATGGATGATAGATAGATAGATAGATAGATAGATAGATGGATGATAGATAGATAGATAGATAGATAGACAGACGGATGATAGATATATAGATAGATAGATAGATAGATAGATAGATAGATAGATAGATGATAGATATATAGATAGACTGATAGATATATAGATAGACAGATAGATAGACAGATGGATGATAGATAGATAGATAGACAGATGGATGATAGATAGATAGACAGATGAATGATAGATAGATAGATAGATAGATAGATATATGGATGATAGATAGATAGACAGATGAATGATAGATAGATGGATGATAGATAGATAGATAGGCAGATGGATGATAGATAGATAGACAGATGGATGATAGATAGATAGATAGACAGATGGATGATAGATAGATAGATGGATGATAGATAGATAGATAGACAGATGGATGATAGATAGATAGACAGATGGATGATAGATAGATAGACAGATGGATGATAGATAGATAGACAGATGGATGATAGGTAGAGAGATGAATGATAGATAGATGATAGATAGATAGATAGATGGATAGATAGATAGACAGATGGATGATAGATAGATAGACAGATGGATGATAGATAGACAGATTAATGATAGATAGATAGATAGATAGATAGACAGATGGATGATAGATAGATAGACAGATGGATGATAGGTAGACAGATGAATGATAGATAGATGATAGATAGATAGATAGATGGATAGATAGATAGACAGATGGATGATAGATAGATAGACAGATGGATGATAGATAGACAGATTAATGATAGATAGATAGATAGATGGATAGATAGATAGACAGATGGATGATAGATAGATAGACAGATGGATGATAGATAGAATGATAGATACATAGACAGAGACAGACAGATAGACAGATGGATGATAGATAGACAGATGGATGATAGATAGATAGATAGATAGAGAAAGACAGACAGATAGATAGATAGATAGATAGATAGATAGATAGATAGATAGATAGATAGATAGATAGACGGATGATAGATAGACAGATGGATGATAGATAGATAAAGAGATAGATAGATAGATAGATAGATAGATAGATAGATATTGCTATTTGTGTCTAATGGTGTCCATCTGTAGCCTGGGGGGAGGGAGGGGAAAAAAGGAAAAATACTTAATAATTTTGTTCTATATTTGAAAGGAAAAGCAAGTTGTGCATAGTTGATTTGCATTTTCATGTACAATGATCTTTATATTGTACTGCTATGAAAATACTTGTTTTATTTCATCAATTAAAAAAACAAAATCACTTTATTTTTTAATTTTTAAATATCTTAATTTTAAAAATACTTTTAATTTTTTTAAAAAAATAATTTTTAGGGGCAGAGTCAAGATGGCGGAGTAGAAAGACTCACGTATGCTAGCTCTGAACCCACAGCCCATGGATTTAATGTAAGAAGAGCTCCCCACAAGTTCTGGATCACTGCAGGGTGCACAGAAACACAGTGGAAGAGATTTCCATTCCAGAGAGCCCTGGAGAGCCATCCCCAGGGTCCATCGCGCCCTGGAAAGTGAAGTCCACCCCTGAGCTTCCCTGGCTGGGTGGCCCCAGAGGAGCAGATCCGAGCAGGCTTCAGGGAAGGAATCTCCGGTGGCCGGGAAGGTCCCTGCCCACAGACGCTACAGGTCAGTGAGAGAGACAGCTGGGCTGGACGAGAGGGGAGCGGGGTGTCTCTGTGGCTCGGGGACCCTCAGGAGGAAGCGGCAGAGGCAGGGGCAGCGGCAGAGGCAGCGGCGGACGGGAATCCCTGAGCAGCAGGCAGGCAGAACTTCAGATCTCTGCATAAACCCCCTGAGGGAGCTGAGCCTGGGACACAGCCCTGCCCCCACCTGCTCCATTACTGAAGGTCTCTGCATAAAGCCCCTGAGGGAACTGAGCCTGGGAGGTGGCCCTGCCCCCACCCCAGCACCAGAAATAAAGCTCACATTGAATAGCAGCTGCGCCTGCCGCAGAAAGCCCATTTGAATCTCAGACCCCAAGCACTAGCTGGGCAGATCTAGGCTGGGCTGGACAGGAATCTCACAAGTCAAGTAACTGGCTGGGAAAATGCCCAGAAAAGGGAAGAAAAATAAGACTATAGAGAGCTTCTTTGAGCAGGTGCAAATGTTCCCGACTTTCGGTTCTGATGACGTGGAAATATTCTTGCCATTAAGGAAAGACATGGAGGGCGGGGCCTCTGTATCCCAGACATTCTAGGGGGATGTTGGGTGGGCTCAGACCTTAGAAGAGCTCAAAAAGGATTTTGAAAAGCAAGTTAGACAGGTCGAGGAAAAACTGGGAAGAGAAATGAGAGTGATGCAAGAAAAGTATGAAAAACGGGTCAATACCTTGGTAAAGGAGACCCAAAAAAATGCTGAAGAAAATAACACCTTGAAAAATAGGCTCACTCAATTGGCAAAAGATGTTCAAAAAGCAAATGAGGAGAAGAATGCTTTCAAAAGCAGAATTAGCCAAATGGAAAAAGAGGTTCAAAAGCTCACTGAAGAGAATAGTTCTCTCAAAATTAGAATGGAACACATGGAGTCTAATGACTTTCTGAGAAACCAAGAAATCACCAAACAAAACCAAAAGAATGAAAAAATGGAAGAGAATGTGAAATATCTCATGGGAAAAAACAACTGACCTGAAAAATAGATCCAGGAGAGACAATTTAAAAATTATGGGACTACCTGAAAGTCATGATCAAAAAAAGAGCCTAGACATCATCTTCCAGGAAATGATCGAGGAAAACTGCCCTGACATTCTAAAACCAGAGGGCAAAATAAGTATTGAAAGAATCCATCGATCACCAACCTGAAAGAGATCCAAAAAGAGAAACTCCTAGGAACATTGTGGCCAAATTCCAGAACTCCCAGCTCAAGGAGAAAATATTGCAAGCAGCTAGAAAGAAACAATTCCGGTATTGTGGAAATAAAATCAGGATAACTCAAGATCTAGCAGCTTCTACATTAAGGGATCGAAGGGTGTGGAATAGGATATTCCAGAAGTCAAAGGAACTAGGACTTAAACCAAGAATCACCTACCCAGCAAAACTGAGTATAATACTTCAGGGGAAAAACTGGTCTTTCAATGAAACAGAGGACTTTCAATCATTCTTGATGAAAAGAACAGAGGTGAAAAGAAAATTTGACTTTCAAACGCAAGAATGAGAAGAAGCATGAAAAAGTAAACAGCAAAGAGAAGTCATAAGGGACTTACCAAAGTTGAACTGTTTACATTCCTACATGGAAAGACAATATTTGTAACTCTTAAAACTTTTCAGTATCTGGGTAGTTGGTGGGATCACACACACATACACACACACATGTACATGCGTGCATGCACACACACTTACACACATGCAGGCACATACAGAGACAGAGAACACAGAGTGAATTGAATAGGATGGGACCATATCTTAAAAGAAAATAAGGTGAATGGTGAGAGAGAATGGTAGGGGGAGGAAAGAGGGTGAAATGGAATGGGGTAAATTATATGTCATTTAAGAGGCAAGCAGGAGACTTTTTAGTGGAGGGAAAAAGAGGAGAGCTGAGAAAAAAAAAAACGAGTTTACCCTCATCACATTTGACTAAAGGAAGGAATAAAATGAACACTCATTTTGGTATGAAAACCTACCTTACAGTACAGGAAAGTGGGGGAGAAGGAGATAAGCAAGGGGAGGAGGATGATGGAAGGGAGGGCAATGGGAGGAGGGAGAAATTTGAAGTCAACACTCAGGGAGGGACAGGATCAAAAGACAGAATAGAAACAATGAGGGGCAGGATAGGATGGAGGGTAATTCAGTTAGTCTTACACAACACGACTATTATGGAAGTCATTTGCAAAACTACACAGATAGGGCCTATATTGAATTGCCTGCCTTCCCAAAGGGAATGGGTGGGGAGGGAGGGATGGGGAGAATTTGGAACTCAAGTTTTAGGAACAACTGTTTAGCATTGTTTTTGCTACTAGGAAATAAGACATACAGTTAATGAGGAATAGAAAGTCATCTGGCCCTACAGGACAAAAGAGAAGATGGGGAGGAGAGAAGGGAGGGATGACAGAAGAGAGGGCAGATTGGAGATAGGGAAAATTAGATTGCTTGGTGTATTGGGGTGGGGGGAGGGGATGAAGGGGGAGAAAATTTGGAACCCAAAATTTTGTGAAAATGAATGTAAGAAGTTAAATAAATAAAAAAATAATAATTTTTAAAAATTTAAAAATCTTTAAATTCTACCTCTCCTTTCCCTGTTTCACCAGCGCATCCCTTCTTCATTTATTTGAAGGCGTAGATCATCCCATCATAGATTCACATACATGCCCTCTATTCATGTAGACTCTTAACTGTGCTAACAATGACAAAGTTCTTAAGAATTACATTTGTCATCTTCCCATAAAGAGGTCCAAATGGTTTAATTTGCTTGAATCTCTTATGATTACTTCTTCATTTTTACCTTTGTATTCCCTTTAGTTTTGAGTTTGAATGTCAAATTTCCATTCAGTTCTTTTATCAAACATACTTGAAAGTTTTCTATGCCATTAAACATCCATTTCCACAGCTGAAGGCTTATAGTCAGTGTTGCTGGGTAGGTTATGCTTTGTTGTAATCCTGGTTCCTTTTCCTTTTGGAATATCATGTTCTAAGCCCTTAACTCTTTTAATGCGGAAGCTGCAAAGTCTTGTGTGATCCTTTGTCTCCATGATATTTAAATTATTTCTTCTAGCTAATTTGTAATAATATCTCAGTGATCTCAGAGCTCTGAAATTTAGCTATAATTTTCATTTTGGAATCTCTTTCAGGAGATGGATTCTTTCAATTTCTCTTTTATGCTTTGAATCTGAGACATAAGGAGAATTTTCCTTAATAATTTCTTGAAATATGATGTCTAGATTCATTTCCTGCTCATGGCTTTCAGGTGGTTCAAGAATTTTTAAATAATCTTTCCTTTATCTTATATCCTGGTCAACTATTTTTCTGATGATATTTTTCATATTTTATTCTTTTTTTCTTTTTTTTTCTTTGTTTCATTGTTTCTTGGTGTCTCATGAAATCATTGGCTTCCATTTGTTGAAATCTTTTTTCATTTCATTTTCTAAATTTTATTTTAATTTATGTAATAAAATAAGTATTTCCACTATTTAGTAATTTTTTAAAAAGAAAATTGCATGTGAAACTGCAATTCTATTATATATAGCTTACTTCCTTTGAAATAGATAACAAAGTTATGCAAATTTCTTTTTTTCTTTTTTATTCCCTTCTATCACTCTGGAGATAACTACCATTATATACATACACACATACGTATAGATACACATATGTATGTATGTTTACATATGAAATCATTAGATGTATACTTCTATTTTTTAGTTCTTTCTCTAGATGCATGTAGCATCTTCCTTCATATGACCTTTATAGTTAATTTGGACATTTGTAACAGTCAAAATGATTTATTCACTCAAAGTCATTTTTAAAACAATATTACCATTATTGTAGACAACATTCTCTTGGTTTCCTCATTTTGCTCTTCACTATTTTGTGTAAGTATATTCATTTTTTTGTAAGATCATCCAGCTTATAATTTTGTATAGCACAGTAATATCCCATCACAGTCATATGCCATAACTTGTTTAGCCATCCTCCAATTAATGGGAATCTCCACAATTTCCATTTCTTTGCTACTACAAAGAGAGATGCTATAAATATTTTAGAAAACATAGGTTGTTTTCCTTTTTTCCTAATTATCATTGTAAAGAGACCTAGTAGTGGCATTATTTTATCAAAGAATATAGATAGTTGAATAACTCATTGGGAATAATTCCAGTTTGCTCTCCAAAGTGGTTGTTCAAAATTCCATCAAAAATGTATTATCATTCTAATTTTTAAGGAATTATTTTATTTTCCATTTGGCCAATTATGCTTCTTAAGGAATTCTTTTCCTCAAAGAAATTTTGTGCCTCTTTTGCCATTAGATTAATTCTGTTTTTAATGTATTACTATCTTCATTAAATTTTGTGCCTCTTTTACCAAGTTACTAATTCTTTTTAATATAATTCTCTTGTATCACTATCATTTCCTTTTCCAATTTTTCCAATATCACTTAAAACAACAACAACAATGCTTCCAGGAATTCTTGTTGGACTTGGGTCTGATTAGCATCTTTCTTTAAGGCTTTGTTTGTAGCTGTTTTCACAGTATTGTCTTCTTCTGAGTTTCTCTGTTGGTCTTTTCTGTCACTGTAGTGGTTCTTTATGGTAATGTTCTGTTGTTATTGTTTACTCATTTTTCTAGCCAATTTCTTAACTTTGAACTTTATATTAAAGTTGGGTTCTGCTCACCTTGGGGTGGGAAGGTACTGTCTCAAGTTTCAAACTTTATAATGCTGCTGTTTTCAGAATGAGTTCTAGTGGTCTACAATTTTTTGGTGCTTTCAAGGTGGTGGGATGTGAGAAGTATGGTTACTGCTTTTTTCCTCTGTGCTCTGCTCTTTACCCAAAAAGAGATCCTGCTCTTCTAAAGCTATAAGAGCTAGAGTTCCTTTCTGCCTTGAAACTATAACCAGGGCCCCTACTCTTTAGAAGGGTAAGAAATGGCAAGGTCTTCTCTCTGCCCCAAAACTGTGACTCAGAACTGCATACAGGCAACTGAGTTGCCAATCAGCACCAGTTGCTCTCAGTGACACAAAATGGATGATATTAATTTGTTTCTGTCTTTTTTATATTATATTTGGAACTTAGAAACAAAACAAGCATTTATATAACATAGTAAAAGAGGAAAAAACAGTTCATTGAACATGAAGCTGGAAACCTATGATGTACAACTTGCTTTTCCTTTTTAAATTTATTTTTAGATTACAACATTTACTTCCACAAAATTTTGAGTTCCAATTTTATCTCCATCTCTCTCCTCCCCCTACCCCATAACACCTTGCATTCTAATTACCCCTTCCTCAATGTGTCCTCTCTTCTGTCATACCCCACCCTTCCCTTATACCCATCTTCTCTCTTTTCTTGTAGGGCAAGACAGATTTCTGTACACCATTACCTATATTTCTTATTTCCCAGTTATATGCAATAACAATTCTTAACATTTGTTTCTAATTCTTTGAATTCCAACTTCTTTCCCTTCATCCCTCCCCACCCATACTCACTGAGAAGGCAAGCAATTCAATACAGGCTATATATGTGTCATTTTGCAAAAGACTTCCATCATAGTCATGTTGTATAAGACTAACTATATTTCCCTATATCCTACCCTGTCCCCTCTTCATTCTATTCTCTCATTTGACCTTGTCCCTTCCTAAAAGTATTTATTTCTAGTTACCCCCTTCTCCCATTTACCCTCCCTTCTATCATCCACCTCACCCCACTTGTCCACTTCTCCCCTACTTTCCAGTAGCATAAGATAGATTTTCATACAAAATTGAATGAGCATGTTTTTCCCTCCTTAAGCCATGTGTGAAGAGAGTAAGCTTCACTTTTCCTCTCTCACCTTCTCCCTTTTCTCCTCTATTGAAGAAGATTTTTCTTATCTCTTTTATGAGTGATAATTTCCCCCTTCCATCTCCCCCTTTCTCCTCCAAATATATTCCTCTCTCACCCATTAATTTTATTTTTTTATAGATATCATCCCTTCTGGTTCAACTCAATCTGTGTTGTGTGTGTGTGTGTGTGTGTGTGTGTGTGTGTGTGTGTGTGTGTGTGTGTGTGTGTGTGTGTGTGTAATCCCTCCACCAAATACTGAGAAAAGTCTCAGGAGTTACAAATATTATCTTTCCATGTAAGAATGTAAACAGCTCAGCTTTAGGAAGGTCTTTATGATTTCTTTCCTGTTTACCTTTTCATGCTTCTCTTGATTCTTATGTTTGAAAGTCAAATTTTCTCTTCAATTTTTGTCTTTTCATCAAGAATGCTTGAAATTCCTTTATATCATTGAATGACCATTTATTCCCTTGAAGTATTATACTCAGTTTTGCTGAGTAGGTGATTTTTGGTTTTAATCCCAGTTCCTTTGACTTCTGGAATATCCTATTCTAAGTCATTCAATCCCTTAATATAGAAGCTGCCAGATCCTGTGTTATCCTGATTGTATTTCCATAATACTTGAATAGTTTCTTTCTAGTTGCTTGCAACATTTCCTCCTTGACCTGGGAACTCTGTAATTTGGCCACAATATTCCTAGGAGTTTGTCTTTTTGTGTCTCTTTCAGAAGATGATCAGTGGATTCTTTCAATATTTATTTTGCCCTCTGGTTCTAGAATATCAGATAATTTCATGAGATATAATGTCTAGGCCTTTTTTTTTTTTTATCATGACTTTCAGGTAGTCCCATAACTTTTAAATTTTCTCTCCTGGACCTCTTTTCCAAGTCAGTTGTTTTTCTAATGAGATGTTGCACATTATCTTCTATTTCTTCATTCTTTTGGTTTTGTTCTGCAATTTCTTGGTTTATCATAAAGTCATTAACATCCCTCAACTCCACTCTCATTTTTAAAGATCTGTTTTCCTCAGTGAGCTTTTGAACCTCCTTTTCCCCATTCGGCTAATTCTGCTTTTTCAAGCCTTCTTCTCCTCATTGGCTTTTTGGACCTCTTTTTCCAATTGAGTTAGCCTATTTTTCAAGGGGTTATTTTCTTCAGCAATTTTTTGGGTTTCCTTTGCAAGCTTTTCTATGGCCTAAGCCTATTGCATATTCATTTTGGAGGTACTAGATGCAGAATCTTTGACTCCCTCTGGATGAAAGGGAATATCTGTTCACCCAGAAAGTAACCTTCTATGGTCTTATCGTTTTTCCCTTTTGTGGGCATTTTTGTAGTCAGTTACTTGATTACTGAATTCCTTTGCAAAAAGAAGGTCTTAGTGCTCCTCCTTACCCCAGGACCCTGCTGAGGGATGAGATTCAGATTAGCTGCTCAATTGCCTCAGGGACTTTAGGTGGAGTGCTTCACAGATGAACACCAGCACCACAGTTACCGTCACCACCACCTGGGTCATGTGCTGGGGGGGACCCTGCTCTCCTCTCGCCCCGCTGTGAAAGCCATTTCACTGAACTTTGAAGCTTACTTTGGTGCTTGTAGGTTGCAGAATCTGAAACCCTCCTTGCTGAGGATTCTGCCCCAGAGGCTTGTTCCAGCCCTCTTCCTCCCAGTGCCATATGGCTAGGGCTTGGCTCCACTCTGCTCTGCATTCTGTGGGATAGACCTTTCCTACTGGCCTTCCAAGTCACCTTTGGCTGGAAATCTCTTTTACTTTGTCATTCTGTGGCTTCTACTGCTCTTTGTTGAGAGTTATTTGTTACAGGCATTTTATGGGCTGTGGGGGAAGATCTACAGTATATGTGTCTTTCTATTTCACCTTCTTGACTCTGCCCCCTTGCTATTTCTTTTAAATACAAAATAAAATTATCATGTACTTCCTTTTGTTCTTCCTTCCCCCATAAGAGATGGCTATCATTAGACACAAATATATGTGTGTATGTTTGTATATACACACCTATACATAGTTATGTATGTATATAATCAATACACACATTTTATATAATATAATACAAAATCATTCTGTATATACTTCTATTTATCAGTTCTTTCTTTGGATGAAGATTATATCTTACTTTTGACTAGTTAGTAGACTCCCGTATCATCTATAGAATTAAAGCTCCTGAAGCTATTACTGCTGTTGCTACTGCTACTACCACTATCGTAGCCACCTCCAAGGCCCACAGTTGCTGCTGCCACATTATGGGCTGGCTCCCATTTTGTTGTCACACAACTCTCCTCTCAACTTCCTAGGTTGGAAAAAAAAATATCTCACTCTACACTTTTACTTACTTTGCTTCTCCAAAATTTGATTTCTGGAGTTATCTCAAGCTTGCAGGGAGAGTTCAGCTGGGATACTGCTTGTTTTTTGCCATCATGGCTTTGATTCCAAAAAATTACTGTCTAATGAGTTAGATAACATGTATACATAGAAGAGACACATAAAAAGTCAGATAATAGCCATAAAGATAGAAGAGACTTCAGAATCAATCTAGTTCATCCCCTTTATCATACATATATATGTATATATATACACACACATATAAACTGAGGCCTAGGGAGGTTAAGTGACTTGTTATGACTTGTTCATACATAAGATCTAGAATTATAGATATATAATTAGAAGACACCATCTAATATATAGACACCATCCAATACATTCTACTGATTTTATAAGGGAAGAAACAGACCACAAAGCTGAAATGATTTTCCCAAAGCCACAAAATATACTCTTTGAAGGGAGAGAAAGGGAAAAAAGGTAAATCAGGTCCTCTGATTCCAGAGAGAGGTCTTTTAATTTACTGTACTTTGCTACTTCACCAAGGCAATTTTACAAGAGATGGTACTAGCCATTATTGGTCATGAAGGGGATGGACAAGGCCTGGAGAATCTGAAAAACTGCCCAGGAGTTACACCAGAATAACTTTTCTAGTAGCCCTCCTTAGGAACAATTTAATCTATGTTACTTCCTTGCTAATGAACTGTCTGTGACTTTACACTGACTATGATAAAATAAAACTCATCTTGATACATAAAGCCTTCCAAATCTGACGGTCCACTATCTTTTTTAGTCATATTGCATATGCTTCCTTTCATAAACTATATGGCTCTATCAAAAGGAACCTACTATTCTCCAAACTCCACATTTCATCTCCTACTTCCACTATTTCCAAAAGCTAATACTGAAACCTAATATGCTTTCTCTCCTCACCTTCTCCTTTTGGAACAGTCAATTTCATTTGAGGTTCAACTCATGTCCTACCTCTTCTGAGAAACATTTCCTGATCCTCTTTGTTGTTAGAGATGTCTCTTTCCTCAAAATATTATGCAAGTCTATATGCAAATATGTTTCCATATTGCATCTCTGCAAAAGATTGAAACCTCCCTAAAGGCAGAGGCCCTTTGACATCGTAGTGTTTGCATTCCTGGAACCTAGCATTGAGTTGTGGAGTAATCAGTGTTTAATTAATGTTTATTGAATTGAAGTAACAAAAAGAGAGGAATGAACCTGACTCATGAAGTCTTCCCCATAGCTTAACCCCACCATGCATAAACATAGATACTAAGTACTCCCTTATGAGTCATTCAATTAAATGCACAAACCCTTTCAGCTACACATGCACACACATACACATGTGTGTATGTATGCATATATATGTGTATAGATATAGAGTACATATTTAATTTTACAAAGTGACAATCATCTCACATTTGTAGCACTCCCCATGGAGGTCTTTTGTCTATATAATCTTATGTGACCGGTCAGAATCATGGCCACATACATCTGCCAATAAAAGAGTATTCTACCTCGCAGAAATGTAAGAATCAATTGTACAAATTGCCTAATAAAGCCTTCCTTCCTTCCTCCTTCCTTCCTTCCTCCTTCCTTCCTTCCCTCCCTCCCTTCCTTCCTTTTGGGCACATCATGGGAGGTCCTCCTCTATACTGGGTCTCTGGATTACCCTTTTATCTACCTTGAAGCATGACATTCATTTCTGTTTCTCCCTACCTTGTTCTCATACCACCTTTGTATGCCTTTCATTTCTGATGTTCTTTTTCCATAGTTTTACTGAAGGTTTTGATTTAAGTATATAATTTAATTATGTTAGCAAATGCATAGTAAATACAGAACCATGAACTGAATGTAATGGACTGCAACATTCTAGATCAAATCCCTTTCAAAGCAAAGATCACTTTAAAAGGCAAATTCTCTTTCCCCTCATTGTAGGCTTGTCTCAGTACAACAGAGTACTATTCCAGCAGATACCTACTTTCCACAAGAGTACCTTTGAGCCCTTTTCCATTTCTGTATTCCAGATATGCAAAATATTGTAGCAAGTCTTGGTCTCAGAATTCAGTTTAGTGGAATGGCAGCTTCTGAACTCTGTGCTAGTTGATGAGGTCTGAAGTTCTACACTATCTCAGTTTATCTCTCTCCCCTGCTATGAGGAATGACGGTTCTATACTTGGCTAAATACTGTGAGGCTCTGCTGTATTGTTACTATTACTGAGAAGAATAATTATTATTAAAATTGTAGCTTACTCACATGAATGTGAAGAAGCAAGTACAAGGTATAAGCCGGCTAGGGCATGTAACCAATGAAGAACTGAATGGAAAAAGAGGCATAATGGAAACTATCATGGAGATATGTAATAGGGAAAGAAGGTGAGACGATCATTTAGCAAAATCAAGTAATAACAAATGGGCAGTCTATGTGCTTTATCGGTGACCAAAGAATGTCTTTAGATCTAGAGGAAAAGAAATAGCATAATGTATTCATTTGGAAGTTTTATGGGAGGTCATAAACAAGTCTCAGAGGATGAGAAGTTATGGAAGAGTTGTGATCTGAACCACTAGACAGAGTAGCCATAGTGTTGAGATAAAAAAATCCCAGTACTTTATTTATATGTTAATATGACCATGTGGTTCTTGTCTTCCTCCTAGTACATATCAATATCATATATATATATATATACATGCATATATTTAAAACAAAGTCTTTGCTTTCAGAAAACTTATAACCTGCTCAGTGAACAATTAATTAACAATACATCATATGCTAATGATGATTGCTCTAGACAATGAGGACTATCAAACTTCAAAGGAGGGCAACATTAAGATAAATAGCAAAGCAACTGTTAGTCAAGATCCCAAAAAGTAATTATAAATATTTTCCCTGAAATGTTCATGAGTCAATACTTGTCTTTGTTGCCTCTGGTGAATGTCGCTCTTTGGATTATAGTATAATAGTAATTAGTGATAATATAGACAAAATAGTATAATAGGATTTAGTGATGTAAGCAGGGGTTGGGGACCTGCTGCTTGGAGACAATATATGACCTTCTAGGCACTCAACTGTGGCCTTTTGACTAAATTTTACAGAACAAATCCCCATATAAAAGGATTTGTTCTGTAAAACCTGGATTCAGTCAAAAGACCACACCCAAGGACCTAGAAGGTCACATGTGACCTGGAGGTGGCAGATTCCCTGTCCCTGACTCAATAAACCATGGAGATCACTTAATGTAACCTTTTTTTCTTTCAGAGAGGGAAAATGTATTATTAGAAAGTTACAGATTCTCAATGTGTATCTGTACTTCCCACTGAGGTTAGATGTATTTGTGGGAGAGTAAACTCAAGGTTTATGGAAGAATGTTCTGTTTATCATCATCATCACTGTTATTATCATCCATAAATATTACTATTATTATTCCATATAATTAAATATCTTTGCTGTCTAGTAAAAAGGAAGCACATTAGTTAGAACTCATGAATCATGATTTGAAGTTATCTGAGATTCTAAGTACTTTCTGGTGTGAGAGGAGTACAGATATTACACAGATACACATATCTTTCTACTACTGAAAGAATCAGAAACCATAACCTGTCTTTGTCATCAAAAACTTCTAGTTGAAACTAAAACTTCGGGGTTCTATTGTATTTTCTATTTAGTTCTTTTAACTGACTTAGGGTGAAATGTCACCACATATTAACTATTAGCTAAACTTATTCAGCTTGTGTAGTGGTGGGGTTATGAGTGATTATTTATATACAAGGAGTCCTTGTATCCTGCTTTTCCTTGTAATATAATACTAGTTTGCTTGTGTTTCTTTTACTTGCAATTAATAGGTTCCTGCCAAGCTGTATTGCGAAAACAAGCTGCTCTCAGCAGTTTGTCTGAAAGTAGCTTCCAAATAAAAATCCAGTTACTAACTCCTTCATATCTCTTACTTAATGATTCTCTCATCTTCTGTGCTGATAGCCCTCATATAATTCCAATCCCATCTTACATTTGTCTTTGCTTCTCATCAGACTAATCTTTTCATCTTGGACAATCACTTCAATCCTGGAATTCATGCATCTCAAGTATCCTCTCCCCCTGTGGTCCCTTCATCTGTTAAGAGAGCTCCTCCCAATACCTCCATTTTGAGGATGGTGCATAGGCCAATTATCTTCTAATTTCTAATCAGGTTGCAGTTGGGAAAATTCTCCAACTTTTCCCAGTCCTGTGTACTTCTGCCCGCATCCACTCTATCAACTTCCTTTGATGCCTTGTCTTCCCTTATTAGAATGTAAGTTCATTGAAATGCTTGTCGACTGACTGACTCTTACAGGGGTTGGGGGGCAGAGAGAGGGGAGGGAGAGAGAGAGAGAGAGAGAGAGAGAGAGAGAGGGAGGGAGAGAGAGAGAGAGAGAGAGAGGGAGGGAGAGAGAGAGAGAGAGAGAGAGAGAGGGAGGGAGAGAGACAGAGAGGGAGAGACAGAATTTTATTGGGTCTTGGTTATGCCTTAATAGATTGATACCCAATATTTCATGCATTTTGTGGTAATTTTTAAACAAAAATTTCTTTTCAATTTTTCTTCTTTTGTTATTAGTATTTAGAAATTCTGTTGATTTCTTGTTCTTTAGTAATGGCTAATTTACAGAAGCTAAGTTTCATTAGTTTATTTTCTATGCAAACTCCCATGTCATCAGAAAATAGGAGAGTATCATTTCTATTTTATCATGTTTGGGTCTTTTATTACTTTTTTAAATATAGCTATGACTAGCATTTCTAGAATTCTAATAGCAGCAGAGCAAGTGATAGCCTTTTTATTCCATAGTTTGTGGAAGTAAAGTTTCTAGTGTTTTCCCTTGTATATGCATATTAACAAGCTTATTAGTATCAAGGATTCAATTTTTGGATAGCAGCTAATATAACTAATTCTATTAATTATTAAATAATACTAGTTGATTATTTACTATATATTCAAATTCTCTTTGAGAAAATGTTTTTTGTCTAAAAACCTTACAATTATAGACGAAGAATTTACATTTTCAATATGTGTATACCTACACACATATATACTTTTAATATGATAAAATTTATCTACATACATATATCTAAAGGAACATTTTAATATGACAAAAGTATGCATATGAATATGTGAAAATTTCAACATAATGAAAGTATGTGTGTGACCATTAGTAATATGAAAATATATTTATAGTACATATGCATATACATTTTTGGCATATTAAAAACTTTCTATCTTTTGCTCATAATGGTAGAGTTTTTACACAATTGAATTTGTACCTTATTAAATCATATTTTAAAATGCATTATAAATTAAATAGTTTGGGTTGATTTAAATACAATTAATTTTATTAACATTTTATTTCTTAGCAAAGTTGAATGATCTTCCAAGCCTTGACATTAAACCAACTTGGTCATAGTAAATAATTTTGGTCTATATTTCTTTAGCTTTTTTGTTATTGTTATTATTTCTGCTGCTACTAATGTTATTGCTGTTTTTGTTGCTATAATTTTATTGACAGAATTTATTTTTTTTAAGTTTGAATAAATCTTCAACAGTAATGTTTAATGTATCCTTTGCTTTGTCTTTAATTTTTAAGTATTAATACTACATTTCATAAAATGATTTTGGCAATGGTTGAGAATATTTTGTGTTTTATAGTCATTAACTGTTCTTTAAGAGTTTACTAGAATTCTTCAATAAATACATCTGCACCCACTCCTTGCCCCACCTACTTCCATCAAACATCCCCCTTCTACTTTGACAGTTGCTTTATAGATTTCTTTTTTCTGAAGTTGAATAATTTAGGATAATTATTTCATGTTTCCTAAATATACCCAAATGTATATTTTGCATGCATTTCACTATTTACAAAATTAATCAATTTCGTTAATAATAATCACATATGTCAGCTTCTTATATTTTTGTGTAACATCTTTTTTCTTATATTTCATCTCTTTTGTTTTTTATTTTACTTTATTCACTCCAATTTCAATTTTTCCTTGTTTGTACTTTCTTTTGCTTGATTACTTTTTTCTTATTCCACATTAAACTTAACTGTTAAATATAATTACTGTGCCTCTTCAAGGAAAAATCACATCTTCCCACGCCTTATATCCACCCCAAGATGGCAATATATGCCTTCTCTTGATTAATGCTTTGTTGTTTGTATTAAATAATACTAGACAGTTTGATTGTATCATTTCATGAATTACTATAATCAGTGATTTTGTTCTTTTTTTCAATTTTCTTGTTCTTCTGGGAGGTCTATTTTCTATAAACTGTTTCTGCACATCTTTCCTTCAAGGTCAGTCATTCAGGCTTATGCAGAATTTGTGTATTCTTTTACTGTGTCTTATATTTTAAATTTCCTAAATTTCTTCTACTTTGGGATTTTTGTGTCTCCAAATCTATACTCTCTCATAGTTTTCCTTTAGAGAGAAAACATCAAAGATTCCCCCCCCCACACACAGTCTTCCACTTGTTCTTTTTATATCAACCGGGGAAACCTGTAGGAAAATAATCCCAAACTAATGGAATGGATTGGTTAACAAAGGATGAATTGAGCATTCTTGCATCACTGGGGTCAAGTGGATCTAAGTCTGAATATTACTTATCACTGTTATACTGTCTGTCATAAAAGTGGAATGGAGTTTGATTTTCTTCCTGGAATTTCTCTTGAAATTTGCTTTAGTTTTCAGAGTAGATGGTATATATTTCCATCCCCCAATCAAGTATTCTAAAGTTTATACCAGCCTAGTGTAATCAGCTGGATTTTTAGGATTCCAGAGTTGAGTCCTGCTAAGGCCAATTAGGAAGACCCCATGGATTGGCAGAGTAACAGCTCTCAGGGCTTGTCTATTTGCTGCTTCTGTAATAACAATTCTTTCTTCAGGAGGGAGTAGAATTGCCATCAAATTAGTTATATCTCCCTAGAAGGCTTATATCCCCTAAAGAATGCCTGAAACTGGATAATTGGAGTTTCAGGGTCCTCATCAAATTTAAAAATGTCCCTCCTCCAGAAGAAAAGGTCAGAAGGACAAAATGGCTGATGATACTTAACAGGGACCAAAGCTCTACCATTGTCACAAGCCAGACTTTTTTGTAGAGGGAAAGCACCGATAGACTGTCTCTCAGTTTCAAAGGAGATCAAGTCTTTTTTAGGAGGAGAGTAAATTGGAGGAACACAAAGTAGAAAGTGAAAGTAGAATAGCAGAGTAAGGAGAAGGCAAAGTAGGATAGAAAGAAATGGACCCTTAAAGCGTTTGGAGCAAATTTTTCAGACACAACTATACAGCAAAAACAATATTTCATTTGGTATGTTTGAAATTCTTCAATAACTGATCTTAATTTCTGTAAAATATCATTATCAAAATTTCAAATCATTGCCAAAATTATTTGAAGATTGAATTTCTTTTAGTTTTAGACCAGATTTTACATATATCATGTCATTTTCTTTCTCATTCCAAATTGAACTGAGAGTTTTCCTTGATTCCAGGATAAAAGGAATGTTTTCTTAAAGAAGTTTCTTTTGGCATGCTGTTTTTGAACTCCTTAGTTTTCCACAGCTCATCTCTTTTGAATTTAGATACATATTGAACTACAAACTGTTAGAAACATTTGCAATACAGTTTTGCTTCCTGTTCTCCATGGCTGGCCAGAGCCTAGAAAAGAACAATTTTTCATGATTACCAAAAAAAAAAACAAAAAAAAAAGGTAAGGTTTTATGGAACCTAGATTTTTTTTTCCCTTTTAGAGGTAACAGTCTACTGCCACAGAGATTCTCTGACTTGTACGAGATGTTCTATCTGTAGAATGATTTTATCTACATGCAGGAGAAATGATTCTGATATTTCTGATTCTGATAAAGGATGTAGTTCTATCTGCAACAAGAATTTCCCTAATTATGAGAGGAATCATTTTAATTGGGACAAGGATCAATGACTCATATACACTATTATAAGACAAACAGTATAACAGATGAACAAAGAGAAACACTAGCTGGAAAAGTTCTAAAACTCTTATCTCTAATTCAACCCAGAGAATTCCCTTTTCAAGGAGTCACATGGTTCCACTGAATCTTCTAGTACTTGTTTTCCACTAAGACTCAGTCAAGCTGGTCAAATAGATACAGCTGCCTTCAAGGAATCTAGTCACAGAACTGTTTTATGACTGACAAATCTAAATAAAACCCAGAAAACCTTAACAGAGGGTCCTTCCTGATGGTCCATAAATTTTCAATTTTCAACTTCCTACCACAGTAAGACAGCCTCAGGGCAGCTGCTACTAGCTATAGTGCCAAGATGGTTGACAAGTTTATTTCTTTTTTTTTTTAATATAAATTTATTTATTTAACTTTTTACATTCATTTTCACACAAAATTTTGGGTTCCAAATTTTCTCCCCATTTATCCCCTCCCCTACCCCAATACACCAAGCATTCTAATTTTCCCTATCACCAATCTGCCCTCTCTTCTATCATCCCTCCCTTCTCTTGTCCCCATCTTCTCTTTTGTCCTGTAGGGCCAGATGACTTTCTATTCCCCAGTAACTGTATTTCTTATTTCCTAGTAGCAAGAACAATACTCAACAGTTGTTCCTAAAACTTTGACTTCCAAATTCTCCCCATCCCTCTGTCCCCACCCATTCCCTTTGGGAAGGCAGCCAATTCAATATAGGCCAAATCTGTGTAGTTTTGCAAATGACTTCGATAACAGTCATGTTGTGTAAGACTAACTGTATATCTCTCCATCCTATTCTGCCCACCATTGTTTCTATTCTGTCTTTTGATCCTGTCTCTCCCTGAGTGTTGACTTCAAATTGCTCCCTCCTCCCATTGCCCTTCCCTTTCATTATCCCCCCCCACTTTCCTGTACTGTAAGATAGGTTTTCATACCAAAATGAGTGTGCATTTTACTCCTTCCTTTAGTTGAATGTGATGAGGGTACACTTAATGTTTTTTCTCATCTCTCCTCTTTTTCCCTCCACTAAAAAGTCTCCTGCTTGCCTCTTGAATGAGATAATTTACCCCATTCCATTTCACCCTCTCTCCTCCCACTACATTTCTCTCTCACCATTTACCTTAATTTCTTTTAAGATATGGTCCCATCCTATTCAATTCACTCTGTGCTCTCTGTCTCTGTGTGTGCGTGCATGTGTGTATGTGCGTGCACGCATGTACATGTGTGTGTGCGTGTGTGTGTGTGTGTACGTCTGTGTGTGGTCCCACCAACTACCCAGATACTGAAAAGTTTTAAGAGTTACAAATATTGTCTTTCCATGTATGAATGTAAACAGTTCACCTTTGGTAAGTCCCTTATGACTTCTCTTTGCTGTTTACTCTTTCATGCTTGTTCTCATTCTTGTGTTTGAAAGTCAAATTTTCTTTTCAGCTCTGGTTTTTTCATCAAGAATGCTTGAAAGTCCTCTGTTTCATTGAAAGACCATATTTTCCCCTGAAGTATTATACTCAGTTTTGCTGGGTAGGTGATTCTTGGTTTCAGTCCTAATTCCTTTGACTTCTGGAAGATCCTATTCCATGCCCTTTGATCCCTTAATGTAGAAGCTGCTAGATCTTGTGTTATCCTGATTGTATTTCCACAATACTGGAATTGTTTCTTTCTAGCTGCTTGCAAGATTTTCTCCTTGACCTGGGAATTCTGGAATTTGGCCACAATGTTCCTAGGAGTTTCTCTTTTTGAATCTCTTTCAGGCGGTGATCAATGGATTCTGTCCATTCTTATTTTGCCCTCTGGTTCTAGAATCTCAGAGCAGTTTTCCTTGATAATTTCATGGAAGATGATGTCTAGGCTCTTTTTTTGATCATGGCTTTCAATTTTTACATTGTCTCTCCTGGATCTATTTTCCAGGTCAGTTGTTTTTACAATGAGATATTTCACATTCTCTTCCATTTTTTTTTTCTTTTGGTTTTGTTTTATGATTTCTTGTTTTCTCAGAAAGTCATTAGACTCCATCTGTTCCATTCTAATCTTGAGAGAACTATTTTCTTCAGTGAGCTTTTGAACCTCTTTTTCCAATTGGCTAATTTTGCTTTTGAAAGCATTCTTCTCCTCATTGGCTTTTTGAACCTCTTTTGCCAATTGATTTAGCCTATTTTTCCAGGTGTTATTTTCTTCAGCATTTTTTTGGGTCTCCTTTAGCAAGGTATTGACCCGTTTTTCATACTTTTCTTACATCTCTCTCATTTCTCTTCCCAGTTTTTCCTCCACCTGTCTAACTTGATTTTTAAAATCCTTTTTGAGTTCTTCCATGGCCTGAGCCCACCAGAAATCCACCTTGGATGTCTGGAATAGAGAGGCCCCAACCTCCACTTCTTTCCCTGATGGTAAGCATTGTACTTCCTTATCAGAAATGATGGGAGGAAGGAACATCTCTTCCCCAAGAAAGTAGCTCTCTATGATCTCATTTTGCTTCCTTTTTCTGGCCATTTTCCCAGCCAGTTACTTGACTTCTGAGATTCCTCTGCACCCCCATCTAGATCTGCCCAGCTAGGGTTTGGGGTCTGAGATTCAAATGCTGCTTCCCAGTCTCAGGGCTTTCAGTGGCAGGTGCGGCTGCTATTCAATGTGAGCTTAAGTTCTGGTGCTCAGGTGGGGGTAGGGCCGCCTCCCAGGCTCAGTTACGTCAGGGGGTTTATGCAGAGGCCTTTGGTAATGGAGCTCCTGCCTGCTCCAGGAGTCCCGGGCTGCCGCTGCTCCCTCTGCCACTGCCTCCCGAGGGGGCCCGAGCCACGGAGACACCCCGCTCCTGTCTCAGCCAGCCCAGAAGTCTCTGTCACTGACCTGCAGCGCCCGTGGTTGGTGGGACTTTTGCGGCCACCGGAGGTTCCGTCCCTGAAGCCTGCTGGGATCTGCTCCTCTGGGGCCACGTAGCCAGGATAGCGCAGGGCTCAGCTCCGCTGTCTGGAGCATGACAGACCCCTGGGGACAGCTCTCCAGGACTCTCTGGAATGGAAATCTTTTCCACTGTGTTTCTGCATGCCTTGCAGTGCTCCAGAATTTGTGGGGAGTTCTTTTTGCAGGAAGTATATGGGCTGTGGGTTCGGAGCTACCATACGTGAGTCTTTCTACTCCGCCATCTTGGCTCCTTCCCCCAGACAAGTTTATTTCTAAGACCAGGAAAAAGTCAGTTCACTCTACCAAGACACAAAATCTCAGACAGATGTACAAAAACCCTAACTAGTAAAGTCTTCCTCCTCAACCTCCACTTGAAAAGTGAAAGTCAAGTCTGTACTAGTTGAAAGTTAATTTTTACCCTTCTATAGGCTCTTTACCAGTTATAGATTCAGACATACATCAGACAGTATAATGGGTCATTAATTTTCAGTAAATAAAATTCTCTTCCTTATGTCAAATTTGAAAACTTACAAGATTCTGTATATTATAAGCCAATGATGGAATGTAAGAATTCAGTTTTTGCTTTCATTTTGTACTATTCCTGGATCCATGTGGTCTTTGGGTCCTACCAACCCTCTTAAACAACAAGGGTAGGCCTACCTAGTCAACTACAGGATTTTCTGGGACTCATTCTCAGACCTATTAGCTTCCCAAATTATGTGGAGAGAGAACTTACTTATTCCCTTTCTCTTGAAGGAAATTCCTGGGCCTACCTATCACAAGATTTATATTGGCTCAGAAAAATTGGGATGAACCTGAGGGGCAGTCTGGCCTCCAGTCAGGCCCTCAAAAAGAGGTGCCTCAGTGAAATTGACCAGTGCACTCTCTAGAAAGGTTTTCTGAGGACCTATCTTGGACTTTGGAATTAATTATTGGACTCATTTGGACTCTGATTGTTGCAAAAGAAATTCTGAGAAGCTTCTGAGCACAATCAATTTATTAGCTAGCAAGGCTAACAATTACCAGTAAATGAGGTCATTGGTCTCTCAGTGACCATTCAATTGTGAATGATGGCTGACAAGGTCTTTTACAGTGATCTACAAGATGACAAAGCAAAATATCAAATAGCATAGGTGAGTCTTCTGATTGACTAGAATGTAAAAGCCTCTCACATTAGCTTGATATTACAACATTTGGACATCTCCTTCTCAAATCCCTTTAATCACAGATAAAACATGAGATTTGGGGAATTTGGACTGAATCAGCTTGATGTGTAGATTAAGCAAGGTTCTCTATAATGTGGGTTGGGGTGAAGTTACAAGGTGGAGGTACAAGTCAAAAGACAAGGGTAGAGATACAAGTCACTCAAATAGAATCATGAACTAGGTGACTTGAGGTTACCTGAAACACAAGGATAGAGTTGTAACCTGGGGATACCTGAGTAAACTTGTAAGGGTAAGGAACAATAAGGGGGGGAGGGTATATTAAATCTAATTTAAGTCTTAAAATAGACATAAAAATTAGTTTTCAATTTCACATAAGGTCTTTTAGAAACTCCATTTGGAAAGATGTTTCTCAGAAACTCAGAAGTGTGATTGTGTTAACATAGCTTAAAATCAGATAAAAAACTAATTCTTTAATGTGTACTTGATGAGCTGAAGAAGGAAATGGCAAATAACTGAGAAAAACAACTTGATACTGACAAAATGCATTCCAAGTCCTTTTTCTCCTTCCCTCTCTTATCTCTTGGCATGTTGTGATTTTTATTTGGGGAGCAGGGGAAGGCAGATAATTTTTATTTATTTAGATATGATGTTTTGAGTTTGAATTGCAGCAACTGAGCCTTTCCTCTATTTCCTGCCTAGAGGTAAATGGAAATCAGAGCTTAGGCTCTGAGGAAATGTAAGGGAAAAAGCCTTTGATAGTCCTAAACTAAAAAATGCTGTACTAGCTGGCAAAACTCAATAGCACTCAAGATGGAGAAAAGAAAATACCTTTTAGCACAACAGCAGAAAAAAGTTCAGTGTCACCCAGTCAAGCCAGTGGATTAAGGCAGGAAAGAAAAGAGCTTCACATCAAAGTGAGCATAGGGTATCCTGTGTATTGACCTGTTTAGTAGTGACATTGCTACCACAGAACAGCCCAGTAGTCAAGAAGAGACAGAGGGAGGGAAGAGAGAGACAGAAAAACAGACACAAACACAGAGACAGAGAGAGGAGACAGAGAGGTAGGGGGGGAAGAGGGAGAGAGAGAGAGAATATGATGTTTCATGGACTTTTTTCGGAATTATAAGTATTGCATCTGAGAATAAAGTATGTCCTGTTGAACAGCGTTTTCTTTTTCTTTTACTGATTCCTTAAACTTGGCTGCATGTCAAAGATAAGTGTATGATTACAACCAACAATTTTTGTGAGACTGGATATATGATTTAAATTGAAATGAAATGACTGGATTTTTAGACAGACAGCTTTTTCAGCTCATACATGCATTTGGTTTGAAAGCATATTCAAAGGTTAGGTACATTTTTAAATGATTTTATGAATTGTATACAGCATTCAAAGTTAAAATTGAATTCTATAACACCTGAATATAAATAGACTTCTTTTTTTTTTCAAGTGAATCTTCAAAATCCCAGCCTGAAACTTGGAGGAGAAAAGAGTGAATTTGGGAGCTGAGGTCAAAACAGGAAATAGGCTGATGAGGCAGTGGGGAGGGTTAAGAAATGGAAAATCATGAATAAGTACAGAAAACAAGATTATTGAAAGAATTAAAGGAAGTTGTCAATCTATTGGATAGATCCCATGTGATGATTTAGGAAAGAAACTTGGATGGGAATTGTTTAGATTGAAGAGATTTGAATGGGTTGTGATCTACACATGTGAAGGATATCCACATCAGTAAGATGAATTGTAATATCAAATCAAGGGTATTGTAAATTAGAGTGGATTGAATATGAAAGATTTTAGACTTCCTTTCTACAAAATACATATGTACAGACTTCTTTTCTGATATGAATGGTTTTTCCTTCTTGAATGCAGAATTATACTGAATATTTTCTAGGTTATTTTGATTTCTATGACTATTTAAAAAATTAAACTAAAAAGTGTTTTTATTTCTGCACAAAGTCAGGTGTCTGCTTCCTAATTTATACAATGACTCTGACTCTTACTGTGGCTTGGCTGTCAGATTTCCAAGTCCTGAGTGGCCCAAGAAAAGTTGCAGTCTAGTGTCCAGGGTCAGACACTGCCTTTTCGGATGCTAGTCTGGCCCTGTCCACTACCCTGCATAGAGGTACCTTTTATGTTATGCCTTCAGTTACGCTTTTGTTTCCTCTCAGACCCTCTGTTTCTGAAAGTTATCTTCTGAAATCCTGGATTGGATAAAGGAACTTAGAGTCATATTTCTTTGGTTTTCTGTATCATTATTCTTCTGGTTCATTTTTAGAATTTCATTACGGTCTGGATTTTATAGACCTTCATAATCTGGCTCCCTTCTATTTTTCCAGTATTATTCTTGCAGTGCTGTGCCACTTTACTACCCTCCCTGTAGTCCAATGCTACTGGCCTCCCTGCTGTTCCTTGAATGAGATACTCAGTTTCTTGGTGCTGTGTATTTTTTCTGCTTGTCCTTCATGTCTAGAATTCTCTCCTTATTCATTTCTGCCTCTTAACTTCTTTCAAATCTCAAAGAACATAAGAACTTATTCAAGAAGCCTTTCCTGATACAACCTAAAACACAGACCTTCCAGTAAGCATACTTTAAATTAACCCTGTAGATAACTTCTTTTTACATAGTTGTTTATAAATTTTTTTCCTCCATTAGATTGTGAGCTCATTAAAAACAAGGACTGTTTTGCCTTTTTCGGTATCCCCAGATCTTAGCACTTTTCTAAGGCAGGCACTTCATCAATGATTCTTGGCTTGATTTTGGGGGGAAGATATGGAGATATATTTTCAATCCAAATACAACACTATTTTAGCCAAAAAATAATTATCTTTTAGAAAATATTAACTCAATATAATAAGATCGTCATTAAGAACAAAGCAAAATGAATCACCCAACGCCCAAGAGGGAGGCATATGTTGCCACAATTACATATTTTTCTATAGGAGACAAAGCCTTGGATATAAAAAACAAAGAAATCAATTCCCTGACCTCAAGTAGTTCACATTTGGGGGGGAGGGTGCAGGAACATACATACATATATATAGGCATATATGTATGTACATGCATATATACATGCATGCATGTATACACACATATACAAATCAGCAAAATAAAATATTAATTGGAAGCAGTTTGCTAACAGCTACCAAGAAAGGACTAGGATAGGAACCATGAGCTGTCTTTAATGAATTTAGGGAGTACAAGTTGTAGAGAAAGGGAGGAAGATTCTTCTTGACGTGCATAATAGTCTATGTGAAGGTATAGAGATAAAGGATGGAATGTTGACCATGTGTGGCTAGACCAGTTTAGTGGAAATATAGAATTTATGGGGGGGAAGTAATATGAAATAAATATACAAACATAGTCTAAAGTTAGACTGTAAATGGTTTACAATGTCAAAACAGGAATTTCTGTGATATCCTAGAAGAAATAGGGAAATACTGAAACTTTTTGACCAATGGAGTGGCATATCAATTTGGTAGTTATGTGGAGGATGAATTACAAAGGAGAGAGACTGAATGCAGAAAAATAAGATATGCTATTTTAGTAATCTATATTAGCACTGATGCTGAGGAAAGCCTAAGCAAGAATAATGACGGTGTATGATAACCGGACAGAAGGGTATGGAGGCAAAAATGTTAAAGGGAATAAACAGGGAAAATATGATGTGAACTACTAAAACTTACTTTTATGTTGTTTTGATTGATTTAATAATTTCCATATGTTGTATGTTTTAAGTCCCCCCCTCAAAAAAAATCTCTTTTAAATAGATTACAGGCTTCTCAGAAACAGGAACCATAGTTCCTATTTCTCAAATCTTCCTCACAGTACTTAGTAGAACTTTGTGTTCACATGTACAATGTGAACATGTAATCATTACTTTAGTTCTATAGATTTTGGTTAATAGGTTAATACTTCAGAGAATTCTTATTTCCCCCTAGAATCACGTGCTTACTTTTTTAAAATTCCATTACCTTTGCCCCTTAAACCCATACCTTCTATACAGTTCCCTACTTTTGTTAATGGAATTACTAACCTTCCAGTTCCCCAGGATCCCAAGCTCAGCAACCATCTTGACATCTCATGTTCTCTCTCACAAATCTAATCATTTGATGGAAACTGTTGTTTCTGCTTCTATAAGATCTACGTATCAATGAGTGTCCTTCTTGCCACTCACATAACCACTACCATATTTCAGGTTCATACTTCTCACCATTTCTCAACCCTTTCCTCTGCAGGTCATTCTTCACACAGAATAGGAGACCATGGAGTCATACACTTTGACATCTACTAAGGTTGTAGCTTGGTCTCTTATTGATTGAGTCTTTCTGAATCCAGCTGGATGAAATGTAGGGAAAAACTCACTCTGCAGTCCAAAAGTGATTCCCTCTCAAGGGTCTGATTCCAACTCTTGTACTGGAATCTTCAGTCCCCAAACCTGGAATCCTCTACCACTACTGGCCCACTGGCCTCACTGTTTTTCTGTTTTCATACAGTGACCCAGATGTATCTGATTGTTTAAATAATCAGAAGATGTGGTATCATCTGTCTTCATTCAGTCACCAAAGTGATGAGGCAGATAAGATTGTTCCAGGTAGATGGGACAAACAGGATGCAGGATGTGAGATATGAAACATAATGCAAGATGCAACCAGCCAGAAAGTGTTCCAGAAGACTATGCATTGGAGCCCCCACTGTGGGCTTATCCATATGCATCCACAAAGCATCCCCAATTACCTGGCATTTCAGAATAGCTTTTCCTCTCTCCTTTATTATTCTCCCTGCTTATCTGTATGCATACAAAGATGCTCTGGGTTACCTGATATTCCAGGCATTCCAGAATCATGCTTTCCCCCCTTTCTTTTCTCCTGCTCCCCCTTCCTCCTATCTAGTCAAACTATATGTAAACCAGACACCTATGACTATGTACTCCATCTCTCATAGGGATCAGGGCCTGCTGGACCCTCTGGTCTCCCATAAGGAACAAAGGCTACTGGGAGCATCACCCTCAATAAATGCCTTTATTTAACTTGGAGACAGTCTGAGTGAATTTATTCAAGACTGTGTTACCTATGTGTCTATTCCTCATCATTCTGGTGCACCCCAACATTTTGGGGTGCACCTTGAAGTTCAACAAAAAACCTAAAATCTTCTCTCATTTAGTAATAATTTATTTACAGATTACATTTGGTTATAGGACAATTTCTTAAAACCTTGTTTAAATTGTTGATTAATTAACTGGTGGTTGGTTCAATTAATGTGTCTGGGTTTTTTATAATTACTTTAACAAAAGTGTGCATGGTGGGGTGAATGACCATTCATGACCATAACCAAAAAATGCTTACTGATTTGATGACTGGTTCTTGAGTCAGGGGAGATCTGGGTTCATATTGATTCTGCTTATGACACTTTCTTGCTATATTATCATAAGCAAGTCATTTAGCTTCTCCAGTTTTGTTATATCATCTAGAAAATAGAGATTATAGGCTCATTGCTTTAGAATTCCAGGGAATTATAGAAGTCAGCCAGTCTTTTCACTTGATAGATGTGGAAACTAAGGTTAAGTGACTTGCTCAAGACCACAGTCAGAAAATGGCAGAGTGAGGATTAAAACCTAGAAGAACAGATGAATTGGTGCATGTAAAATGCTTTCTAAATCTTAAAGGACTGTGCGTGTATGTATGTATAATATAGTTTTTTTAAAAAATATGATGTACTAAATTATTAATTCAGGTACAATATGAGAAAAATATTGACATCTTAGGAGTATGTTGCTCTGCTTAATGAATATGTCTGCATACTTCTGATAATTGTTATAATTTTTGTTTCTTAAAGTTCTCTTTTCTTAGGAATGTCACCTAAATATCTTTGGAGACTGAGTTTGAAATTCATACCTTTCTGCAATTATCCAATCTGTTTGAAATGGAGTTATGACCTGTGATCATTAAAAGCTCAAAGAAATGTTTCAACCTTCAAAAACCAAACTGGATTTATCTAATGTTTGATCTCTCTCTCTCTCTCTTTCTCTCTCTCTCTCTCTCTCTCTCTCTCTCTCTCTCTCTCTCTCTCTCTCTCTCTCTCTCTCTCTCTCTCTCTCTCTCTCTCTCTCTCTCATCCTAAGGACTCAAGATGTTCTGAAAAGAATGTGTTATCTAGACAGCATTTGGAGTGCTCTAAGATATAATGTATATAACGAACTGTCAAATGTACAGCCAGGCTATTATGCTTTTAACAGCTTTAATTGCTGAGTGCTTCCAACATTTCTTATATTATACCATCTGGCACTCTAAAACTTTAATGAATTTATAAACTTAATGGAATATGTCCTTCATTTCGAATGCATACATATTAGTTGCTAACCATGGTAAATGATAGATTTATCAAAATAAAGGGGAAAAAATGCAATTCCTTGTTTTGCACCATTAAGGAACCAACTCATTGTTAAGTACCAGCAATTATGGTTTAAACAATTGTCTGGCTGGAAATAATAAACCTCATAAATATAGTGTAGCTTGCTTTCCGTGGAGTTACCTTATCAACTGTAAACCTATGATTTTATTCTCTAAAGATGACTTCTAGAGAAAGTAGTTATGGTATTAAATAAACCTTTACATTTTCAATTTAAACTAATATTTTTATTTGGATTTTGCAAAGTCTAAGCTTTTTTTCAACTTTTTTTCCTTGAAATTTCTTTGTGACTATTATCCAAAGAGAATCTCCAATGGTAGGTTTCCATTTCCATTGTAAATGTAATTTTAAGTACCTTAAATCTGGCAGTAATATAAAATGGCTAGCTACCAGAACAACTTTCAAAGAAGTATAATCTACTATGTTTTTCTGCCTTAGTGATCTCTATGTATTTTGGTTTTTCTCCTTCTGTGAGTCCTGAGGGGAATAGATTTCCTGTAGTTCTATCAAAAAAGAAAATGAAAAGAGTAAGTCATGAATGAGAACGGTAAACATGTGCATTCAGTGGCACTAGACCTGGAGAAATTGGTGCCTGAAGTATTTTGAAAGGTGAAAACATGCTAAATAAAAACCTAAAGATTGGAAATAATGTTGTGGCAGGAAAATATGACTATAAGCAGCATTGGTATCCATCCAGTATGGTAAACATGAGGTATATGTGCTTTATACATAGCAGGATATAAAATACATTTGTTCAGACTTCAGTAATACCGATTTATGATCATTAGGTAAAGGACCAGGCTAAAATTTACCTTCACAATTTCTATGAAACAAAGTTTGCTAAGCAGTGAAAAACAAATAAGATTGCAAAGTAAATATTTATTTAAGCACACATATAATTTTCATGCTCATAGAAGTAGCTGTTTAAAATACAAAAATTTTTAGTGGAGACTAAAATAGGTTAGTCTAATATTTTCAGGGATATTATTTTTCTATGTGTATTTTCATAAATCTGTTTTATCTCATTTTGTTAGTCTTCTTTCTGATGCAGATTGAGACCAATATCTCTCCCTCAGGGCCATGATTCCCTCCCTCTTTCTTCCCCCATCTCCCCTATTGCCTCCACTTGTCATCATTCCTGTTTCTTTCTATTGATTCTCCATAAGGCGGCCTAACCTTAACCACCATTGCTCAGGAATTTTCATTATTCTGGGAGCACTAGGGCAGCTCTTCATAGTCAGTTTCTTCTTCATCAATCAATCAAGCACTTATTCTTAAGAACTCACTATAAACCAAGTATTGTGTTCATTTCTGGTGAAATGGAGAAAGGGAGTGAAAAAATGGGTTACTACATTTAAAGAACTCACACCAGCTTATCTCCTTTTCTGGTCATGTGCGCTCTTGATTATGTCTATTATGCGTTCATGTGTTGGTTATGAATAGCCATGAAAGGCTATTAGGTGACACAGTGCATAGAACTCTGGGCCTCCAGTAAGAAAGAACTGAGTTCAAATATAGACTCAGCTACTAACTGGGCAAGTCACGTAACCTCTGTTTACTTCAGTTTCCTCATCTGTAAAAGTAGGATAATTATACCATCTACCAAGCAGCGTTGTTGTGTAGATTAAAAGAGAAAATATTTATAAAACACTTAGCCCAGAGCCTGGCACATAGTGGGAGCTACACAAATGCTTATTCTTTCCCCTTCCCTATTCTCTGTGCTACCTCCTTTATGATTTTTTAAAGTATTTCTTCTAGCTATGATTGTTTTTCTTTTTTTCTCAACTCATTTCATAACACTTTATACTCTTATGGAGTACAATATTTAAATTTGTGTTCTATTGATTTATGTATATGTCTCATCTTTTCTGACTAGATTTTAAGTCCTTAAAGGGGAGAGAACATTTCTTTTGATATGTGAATTCCCCAATATCTGGAACAGTCTAGTACAGGAAATATTCCCTTACTAAATAATTATGGCATGATGAATGAATAAATATTTTCTCAACAGGATGTCAGTTTAGGGAAACTATAACCTAATTGAGTATATGAAAATAAATCAGATATTTTCCTTTAAAGCCATTCTATGATTTAGATATTGGAGTGGTTTGCCATTTCTTTCTCCAGCTCATTTTACAGAAAAAGAAACTGAGGTAAAAAGTACTAAGTAACTTGTCCAGGGGTCACACAGCTAGTTAGTGTCTGAGATTGGACTTGAACTCAGGTCCTCCACACAAGGCTAGCACAACGTGCCACCCATCTGCCCTATTCTGTAATTTACACTTTTTTTTATTAATATCAATAGAATTCTTTTCTTCCTGACAGTTACCGGTATTCTTTTAAAAAGTTCACAGTGGCTGCCCATGCCAGCAACATCTGGTTTCCATGTGGATTGTTCCTAGAATGGTACTGCATTAGTATGACAAAGAGTGAACTTGACCACCAACTTTTGCTCCCTTGGCAGCTATTTATTCTATTATTACTCAGTGCTAGATTTGCTTGTAGATACTTATTCTCCCTCATCATCCCCCAAAATGAAAAAGTAAAAGTGAAAAAGTGATACCAGCAGAGGTAGTAGGAAAGGGATAAGGACTGGACTTCAGAATTAGTGGGGTTAGGGGTGTGGTGAGAGGTTGGAAAAGGTTGAGGTTAACAATCAGAAGGTGTTGCTGATAATGTGTCCATAATTTTTATTGATGGAGGGAACAATAAGTGAAAATTCCTGTCCATCTAGATACATGCTAAATCCATTATAAATTTTAGTTATTTATTCTCATCAGGGAATCACTGAAGCAGAGAATTCATTCTACTCCTTGCTAATTGATTTACTATATATAGTGGCTGGTCTAAATCTTTACTATCATCAAACCTTCATGACATACCTGCCTTCACCCTCTCAAAGAAGGACCTTACCTCATACTTTGAAAAAAAAAATGCTATTTTCAGAGAACTCTCATTTCTTTCTTCCTTATCTCACATCACTCAGATATGTTTCTTCATTAACCCCGTTTACTAGTCTCAGTGAAGAGGTGATTCATTTCTTTCTCAAGACCACTACTCTACATGCATTCAATCCTTTTCTACCTTTTCCAATATTTGGCACCCAATATCATCTTCTATACATATATCTCCATCTCTATTTGTCTGCCTTTTTTATCTTTCTCAATCTACTAACTCATTTCCAAATGCCTGAAAATATGTCTCTCTAACCTGATTATTAAAAAGAAAAGAAGGGAAAATACATTTGAACTTAGTATGCCTACCAGCTATTCTGTATCTCTCCTCCTCTTCATGGCTATACCCTTAATAAAGTTGTCGAATTATCCAAACTAGGTTATCTCCACATATTCTCCTTCTCAACATGAGAAAACATTGCAGTCTGACATCATCAAACTAAAACTTTTCTCTTAATGAACTACTATATCTAATTGTCTTTTCTCAATCCTTGTTCTTGCTGACATTTTTGTAGCATTTGATATTGATAGTGATGAGCACCTACCTGTTCTTCCTTTATACTCTCTCCTTTGTGATATTGTGATATTGTGTGTATCTCTTATCTCCTATATCTCCTGACTTCTCTGCTTTACTTCTATCCACTATTTTGTCTTCCTATTACTTAACCTACACCCCCAAATATCCCTCCCTTATCCTTTCCCCATGTGTTCTCCTTTAATAGCCTTCCAAATATATGTCATTCCCTCTTTACCCCATTCCCATTAATGTAGACACCCTTCTATACCCCTGGTTATCCTATCCCTTCACCCTCTAATTATTTTCTTTTTACAAATTAAGAAGACTTTTATTCCCTTCTAAAGATATATATTATTCTCTTTTTAATCCAGATTTGATGTATGATTCCCTCTAAAAATACCTTCCTTATCCTCTCCCCCTCCCTATCCCCCTTAGTCTTTTATTACTTTCAGAATTTAGAAGACTTTTCAACACACACACACACACACAGACACACACACAGACACACACACGCACACACACACACGCACACACACACACATATATTGTTCCCCTTTAACCCATTCCCAATGAGAACACCAGCCCTCCTCCCTTATCTAATTGCTCTGTGTTAGTTCTTCCTCTCTCAACTCTTTTGCATAATTACTATTTATATGTTTTCCTAAATGGTTT
This sequence comes from Bettongia penicillata ogilbyi, assembly GCA_023548195.1. Lineage (NCBI taxonomy): Eukaryota > Metazoa > Chordata > Mammalia > Diprotodontia > Potoroidae > Bettongia > Bettongia penicillata. The sequence goes on from JAJHZJ010000309.1 coordinate 6,007,269, forward strand.
TACTTTTTAAATCACCTCATACTCAGGTTTACCCTAGTCTTTCTTTTTAGCTATCCAGTTGCTAATAACAGTCTTAGACATATATTTTATACTTCCTCATATAAAAAGTAAATAGTCTGTCCTTATTGAGTTTCTTATATAGCCTTTGATGTCTGCCTTATATTTCTATTTGACTTTGTGTGTCAAATTTTCTATTAAGTTCACAGTTTTTTTTTTCTTGGCAACAAAATCCTGAAAGTTTTGCAATTCATTGAATGCTTTTTTTTAAATTGAGGATTATGCTTAACTTTTCTGGGTACAATATTTTTGGCTGCAACCCCACTTCTTTTGCTCTTTAGTATAGGATTTTCCAAGACCTGCTGTCTTTTAATATCACTGTTACTGGGTCTTGTGTGATTCTAATAATGGCTCTGCCATATTTGAATTTTTTTTCCCTTTTGCTCATACTATTTTCTCCTTGAGTGAGGATTTAAGAATTGTACTATGATATTCCTATAGGTTTTCTTCATAGGATCTCTTTCAAGTGGTGATTGGTGAATTTTTTCCAATTTCTAATTTCCCTTCTCATTCTGACACTTCAGGACAATATTCTTTAATTATTTCTTGTATTATTTTATCAAGATTATTTTTTTTATTGTAGCTTTCACTTAGTCTGATTAGTCTTGAGTTTTCTTTTCTTAATCTATTCTCTAGATCATTTTTTTTTAAATGAACTGTTTGCATTCTCTTGCTTTTTTCATTCTTTGTATTTTGTTTCATTATTTCTTGGTCTCTTATAATTTCACTGACTTCCTCTTGCCCAATTCTAATTTTCAAAGTGTCATTTTCTTCCTTAAGATTCTGGATCTCCTTTTCCAGTTGATTGACTTTGTTTTCAAAATCTTTTTGTTTTTCTTGGATTATTCTTATTTTTCCTCAGGCTCTCATTTGGTTTTTAAAGTCTTTTTATAGTTGTTCTATAAATTCTTTTGGGCAGGTGACCATTTGACATTCATTGCTCTGTGCGGTAGGAGAGATTTTTGCTTTTTACTTCAGTATCTTCCTCTGAAGATGAACCCCAGTCTTCTCTATTCCCATATAACTCTCTTTAGCTGGGTTCTTTCTCCTTTACCTGACCATACATACATACATATATATAAATATAAATATATATATATATATATAATATACATACATATATATGTATGTGTATATAATATATATATATATATATATATATATATATATATATATATATATATATACACACACACACTACTTTTAGTTGATTATCATTGCAATCCCCTCTAGTCCTGGGTTATGAAGGATGGTGCCTCTGACCTCAGTTCCTCCTTCCATTCTCCCCTGTGGTACTCTGGCTTCCTGTAAGTGCCCACAGACAGCATTGTCCCTGCCCCACTGCTTCTACATTTACCAGGCATGTACTGTTTTCTTCTTTCCCAGGTCCATCTCAGTAGCACAGCTGGGTCTGGCACCCCTTATCCACAGAGATGCCCTCAATCTTTTCCTGCTCAGACAGCCAAATCCCCACTCTCTCCAGGAGTAAAAAACCCAGGGCTCACTGCTTATTGTTTCAGTAGAATTAGTCTGGAGGTGTTTACACTCACAAAGACCAAATCTTTTTCCTTCCTACCTTTGTAGTCTTCATAAACTGTACCTTCTCCCCTCTATCCCATAGATCCTATCATCCATTTGTACAATTTGGTAACTATTCTTCAAATGTAACATGCCATTTCACATCTCTATGCCTTTCCAAAAGTGGCATCCTATATCTGGAATTATGTCTCTCCATAACTTTCTCATAGTTTTCTGGATTCCTTCAAGACTTGGTTCAAATTCCAGTTTCTGTTCCAGTAGCTCCTGTCTTCTCCTTTGAGATCACTCCCTAGCTATTCTGTATGTATTCTGCATTTTCCTAACTATTTCTATGGAATGTGATCTCCTTAAGAGCAATGATTCTTTTTGACTTTCATTTCTTTCTTAGTGCTTAGCATTACAGAGGATTCATAGTGATCGCTTAATAATTGCTATTTTGACTGAGTTACTGACTTAATGGACTTTTCCATAGACCTTTGTGGTTATAAAATACCCCTAATTCTAAAAATCACAATGTCAAAGAAGGAAAGAAAGAAAGAAAAAGCAAGAAGGGGGTGAAAGTCTAGTGAAAGAAGGAAAGAAAAAAAAGAAATCTTAGGGTTCTCAGGGGTTCTTTTGAAGTCCCTATATGTCTTTTTTTTTTATTTCAATGTTTTACTAACTGTGTTCAATATAATTGGTTTTGTCATTATATGTATTTTATTTGATGCTTTTAAAAACATTTTTCTAGGGGATCACTAGCATCACTGGATCGTTGAAGGGATGGATCCATGCAGAAAACAAAAAAAAAAGGGTAAAGACATTAAGTTAAATTTATAGATGACATCAAATATATCATAAAATATACATTAAACACAAAAAATAATATTTTAAGTTTAAAAAGTTCCTAAATTAAAATGATATTGACAAATAAATGATCTTAAAGTATTATCAATAAGTCTAACTTTTTTTTTTCCATTTCATTTAAACATCATACAAATTTTCAGGACAGAAGAAAAAAATTTAAACTTTTCTACCAGAATGGTGAAAAGACCACTACATTCGGACTTGGGACCTGGATTCAAATCACAGCACTGCCACTTACTATGTTTAATTTCTTGAGTTTGTTACTTAAAACAATAAATCTCAGTTTCCTCATCTGTAGAATAAGAATATTAGATTAAGTGACCACTAAGGTCCTGGGAACTCTCTACATCTATGATCCTGTAAACTTGATTTTTCTTTGTATTCCTTTAGGAAGTCAAGCTAATTTTTAATTTGTTGGTTGGTTGGTTTTCCCTTTCTATGAGAATATAGCTTTAACCTGTCTATGTATAGTCTTATTTGTAAAAAGCAAGTGTAATGAAAGTTATAGAAGGATGGAGTAGAATGCCACATGGGAGAAAAATAATTCTGGCAAATGGATTTATGGAGAACAGCTGAAAAATGCAGGTGTTTTTTATTCAAGCCTACAGTCTCATTGAAATTGCCGAGTTAAGAGGGTGTATGACAGACCATGATCATGTTAATATGACGGAGGAGGGAAGGGAGCAAGCGTGGACAAAACATATTGCTGTCACCTGAAGATAAGATTTTGATGAGGCATAATGACTCAGACTATTGTTTCATTGGCACTTTTGTTGACTCATGTAGGCATTTGTATTCACAAATCTAATCAAAATAATTTTAAATGGAAAAGGTAGAAAAAGAATGGGATAAGAGTGGGAGATTGCAGGAAGAATCCTTCCTATGAATATCCACCAAGCTAGATACCCAATTCTATGGATGCATGTATATATTTATGTGTATACTATGTATACATACTGTGGAGGAAATGGATAAAAGCTTTATGCTGTGAGTTTAGAGGAAATATCTCCCCAGGAAGAGTGGCATTAGAAGTTAATGAACTGTAGTTTGCTGGATTGCTCTCATTCTACATTCAATTCTGATCCTTTCTCAAAGGGAGGTCCTCCATACCTTAAGTCTCTGGTCTGACCTAGATATTCTGATGAGATTAAATAAAGGGAAACACCCCTACCCTGAACAGACCTCTGATCTTTAGCAACAATAAGATTTATCCAAAGTTAAGGTATGCTTCCCCCAAATCACCTGACATTCTGTCTCTATTACTAAACTTCTCAAGTGGCTGAGTAGCCTCACCTAACAGGCTCCTTTTGCTGCCTGATCAAAAATTGTGTAAAATCCCATATGTCTATGAATCTCCCTCTGTTATGTGGAGCTGCTAGGCACCTGGCAACTTCCCATTACTTGATTCTAATTAAACTATTTATCTTCTACTCTTGCCTCTTGATTTAATGACTTACAATCAAAAACACATAGCCAGGGGGAATTATTCTCAAGGAGGATCTTAGGATTTCAGAACCTCTGGCCTGAGAAATTACCCAACAAAATGTATGCATACACACTTTTGTGCATATGTAAGTACGTATATATGTATGTATATGTATATATGCATGTATACCTATATATACACACAGAGATACACACATGCACCTATATATGTGTGTGTGTATATATATATACATATGTGTATATATACACATATATACACAAGTCATTTAACCTTGTTTATCTTAGTCTCTTCATATGTAAAATGAAAATGAGCTGGAAGGAAATGGCAAACCATACTAATATCATTGACAAGAAAATGCCAAGTAGCATCACATAGAGTTGCACACAACTCAAATCAACTGAACAAAAGCTTTACACTTTAATAAACTTAATGAAAAGTTAACTTCATTCTAATTTATACCAAAATACTTATGTTTGAACTTCTGAGTAAAACAAAACTGTAATCAATTCTGATGCCTATCAATTGAAGAAAAGCAGAACAATTTGCAATATGAATAAAATTAAATATTATCATGCCATAAGAAATGATGCACTTGAGAAAATCTGAGAAATATATAAAGAGTTGTATAAACAATTTTAGACTAAAGAAAATAAAAGGAGGAATATAGAATTTATAGTGAATAGAATATAAATGAAAAGAATAATTTAAAGTCACCTAAACCCAGAAAAAATGTATTATGGAAAATGGTGTTCCTAGAGAACAGATGATCAGATTGCTTTCCTTCCTGTTGGTCAAAGATAGGTGGTGGGGGAGATGTGAAAAGAATATTTTATATACTATGAGTGTCACTTTTTTTTTAAAGGTGGAGGGTTCTATGGGGCATGTAGTAGTTGATGGTATCAAGAAATTCCCTTAGTGTAACCAACAAAAGACTTTAATGAGAGAGTTATAGCTAAAAAAAAAAATCCCCAAATCTCCAAAAATGACCTCTCGAAAGTATAAAATGGGGGAGGTGTGCCTAGATGAGTGGGTATCTGAATAAATATATGGGAGTTTTAGCTAATATAAGCTCAGTTATATATTATATGTTATATCTGTCCAGTACCTTCACTCCCAATTTGATTTTACTCTCGTAATTCAGTTTTTGCACATCTACCCAAATTCCAAAAGGGAAGGAATGGGTCATTTCAGACTGGAAATAAAACTGTGATACTTTCTCCATGTCAGTATGAGATCTAACATATCAAAGGACTTATTCTAGACCCAGAAGTCAGTGGCAGTGTCCATCATTTTTGTTAAGCAAAACTTTTTTTGTTATTTTTGGTTAATGAAAAAATGAGTTTATCCTGGAGAGTTAGGTAATTTATCTGTTTAATCCCTTAGGATATAAGGTTCCATGTCATTGTCGGTAAGGCTCAATGTCATTCTTTTTATATGCTGACTTGTCATTCTATTTAGGGTTTGAGGCAGATTTTCTGTCTGTGGGAAGACTAGAAACAATCATATAGGACCATATTTGTCAGGGATTATTTCTGAGGAGCAATAATAGCGATAAAGACTCTGGATTGGGGGAAGATAAGTCCTGGTGACCATATGGTGGGAAATGATCCTTTTGACTAAAATTAGAAAATAAAATTAGAGCAAGACATCTAGATATAGAGATGCCTGATATGTGGGTTTCTTGAAATTTACTTCTCTTTTACCTAGGACCCAGTTAGGTCCCAGATCCTGGTATAGGCTAGCAGGTGAGGTTTATCTTGACTCAGTGAGAATCCAAGGACTTAGGTCTCAAAGATATAATGAGTATATCCCTCTGTCCCATCCAAACCAGAAGTTGTATCTCTCAGGCCTCCACTGGCCATTTCTGGCACAAATTCAGGATAGCAATGCAAATCTTTCCCTATTAAAGCTCTGGATGTCTGTGTTCTACTCAAAAGATAATGAAAGGAATTTTGAGAAGGCATATCTGCTTCATGCCATTTCTGCTCCCATTCCTCATTCACTTAATTCTTATATTTTAAATGTGAACAATTCTGTGTTCATTGCTTCCAGATTGTAATTCCTTATCTAATGGCAATCTCAGTTCTTGCTTTAACCTTATGTCTAGACATGGGAATTGCTAAGTCTACAATGTATTGCTTTGAGATGAAATCAAAGTTTTACAAACAGTTGTGTTTTTTTGGTGGGGGGGTTGGCTTTTGGTGGGCAAAATTTCTATCCTGCAAGATATGAACAATGGCCATATGTCTCCCAGAAGAGACACAAAATAAAGATACTTTCTCAATTGAAATGAGTCATTATTTGAACAAATCTAGCCAAGTTTCTGTTGCAGGACTTTCTATTCACCTTAATGTGAGATTTTCCATTCATTCAATAAAATAACATTCCTTCCTTGCACTGTGACTTTTCAAATTTAGAACTGCTGCATTCCTGTACCATGAATAGGATCTACCACTGGACACCTGTATTAAATTTCCCTTGACCTCAGAAAAAACAGTTTGCAAATTGCATCACTTGGCTCCATTTCTTTTACAAAATTTCTTCCACTGTGCTCAAGAGAAATATATACATTTTATTATTTTCAGAGAAGGGATCAAAAATTTTAACATTGTGCATGATTTGGATCTATGACAATTTGGCATTAAAGGGAAGTTCCAAAGAAATTAAACTGCCATTCTTTCCTCAGTATTTTCTTTCTGCTACTTCTTACAAAAGAGACCTGAAGGGGTTGATAAAGAAATAAATAAAAAGACAGATCCAAGATGTTTCAAAGCACAAGATATCATTTCAAAGCTTGGAAAAGGGTTTAAGAGATTTCCTGAAAATATGTTAGTCTATAAAAGAATATTCACTATAATTAGGAGAGTTTGAGATTATAGAGAATTTGTATTTGTGGGCATGCAGGCATGAATGGTAGTTCATGAAAGAAAAATTGCATTTATACCAAAATGAGTTATTGCTGGGCTTGAGGCAAAATATGCAGCTGGTATTTTCTTCATTGTTTAAGTCATTAGGACCATGGGGGGAAAAAAGAAAACTCCTGGATAGCACAAATGAATATTATATAGTCTACAGGTAATTGCCTGGAACTGCTCAGGTATTAATGTTACTATGACCAAAAAGTTATCTGGATGATACCTTTCCTTTCTACTTGCCCATGAGGTCAGCATGATTTCGAACTGTGCAGCTAGGTTGGGCTAACCATATCCCCTTAGTATCCTGTAGTTCAGCATGGCTGGATGCTCTATTTTCCCAGGACTACACAATACCTTCAAGCACACACAGGTATCTATGAAAAACAAAATGTTCTCCACATCATCATCACCACCACACCTACACAAAAACACACACACACTCACACACACACACACACACACACACACACACACACACACCTTTTCCCTCTTTGTATTGGTACCAAGAGGGCATGTGGGTTGAGGAGGATGGAGGAATGTTTTAGTTTTGCCTTTGGGCTAGATGAGGAAAATCATCAGAGAATTACAGACATTCTCCTTCACATAGGTTCCAGAAAAAATTACTGTGAATTCAAAATTATTTCCTTCCTGTTTTGTTCTCTGTTACTTTCACATTTATGCATCAAAAGGGAAAGTAGAGCAGTTTAGATTTCTTGAGACAAAACAGATCTGTGATTGTTAAAAATATCCAATTGATTCCTCACCCCTTATTTTATGTCCCTAGCCAGCCCCTGAAGAAATAGTGTAGTACTTCTTTGTAGTTGTTTTGTACCCAAACCAACATTTAGCTGTAAGACTAGGGTGAATCAGTTAGGGTACATGAGACTCCTAGGAGTCATAGAGACTTTATTTCTAATTCCTTATCCACAAAAGTCAAGAAAGAAGAGAATTAATGTTGTTACAATTTTGATTTCATTTAGACCATTTCTTGTTAACAAAAATTAAAAAATAAATTCATCTGTTGATTATAACAAAGAAATCTATCTGTATTCTATCACTAACCAAATTTGATCTACTATCTAGTGTATGCACAGCAGTTACTGTACAAAAATTGGAATGAAAAAAGTCAATTAAATAACTTTATTAGAGATTGGAGGTAGCAGTTTTTCCCTTCCTACTAGTCAAAGGTGTGGTTCCTACTCCTTTCCTATTTCAAAACAAAAAACTTTATATCTGATACCATGAGAAATCCTATTTCATTTAGTTCATGACATTCATGCATGATCACATAACAAAATTGAAGTTTAAGAGATCTGTCTTCCAAGAAACTAGTTTTCTGATTTCCATCAAAATCAGGCATTAGTTTATGAGATTTTTGTTTGTTTCATTTTGTTATACTCCAGATCAATAGTTGTGTCATTTTACCTAGCCCTCCAAACAAACTGAATTTCATAGACAGAATAAAGATGGTATGAACCTATATGGATATACTTTGCTAAGAAAATTTATTTTCCCTACTAAACTAAATCAGAATAATGCCAATATAAACAGAAAACTGCAATAAGCCTTTAATTCTTAATGGATAATGAGAGCAACATGAAAATATCAAGTCTTTCCTGGCACTCAATGACCAAATAATAATGGTGAATATTTCCTTAGCAACTTGTCTGATGCATAAACATAAGAGATTCACTGAAAGGTTTGCATATTTTCACATGAAATCAGTGACCTCTCCCCTCAAAGCTAGCAAGAGAGTGTGTTGTTAAAGCTCAGAAATTACTCAGAAGGCATGTATCTGTAATTGTATTAGCAATATTGGTAACACTTAAAAATAATTAATGTGACTTTTACATATACTCCTATATAATTTCCATTCTTGTTCAGCATAAATTAACTAGACCATTATTTTAAAGTGCTACCTCCTTCAAGTTCTTATTTTTGTCGACTATGATTTATGGTTAAATTATACAACCTAGTAGATTTTTCAATACTTATAATTTTTTGTGATTATGTACATTTGGTTAACCATTCATATACCACGTGTCATGTATGCGTGCTTTTTTTCCTTCTCCAGCTCATTTTTATATATGAGGAGCTGAGGCAAACAAGGTGAAATGATTTGCTCAGGGTCACACACTAGTAATTTCCTTTCCCTTCCCATCCCTTGCCTTCCCTTGCCTTCCCTTGCCTTCCCTTCCCATGCCTTGCCTTCCCTTGCCTTCCCTTGCCATCCCTTGCCTTCCCTTGCCTTCCCTTGCCTTCCCTCTACACTCTGAAACTGGGACTCCTAGGGGCATAGCTTTAGAGTCATTATCAATAGTAACTGTTGCTGTTTCCCACCCAGCCTGATGTCTCTGTTGTACTTCACCTCATTAAAGGGGCCATGCCCTGGCTACTTCTTAAACAGGCCTATTCAATGAATGGGTGTTACCTCACCCTAAGTGAGTAGCTGCAAAGACTTTGGCCTAAAGGGCCCAAGGTCTCCCACTGAATCTTGGGCCATCTCCAGTCATCTTGAGGAATACCTGGTCACTGGATTCAGATGGCTCTGGAGGAGAAGTGAGGCTGGTGACCTGCACAGCCCTCCCTCACTCATAACAAAGTCAAGTACAAGTCATGTCATCATTTCTCTGATGGCATGGTCTTCTTCAGCAACGAAGGCCAAATACGATGTGTGTTTGCATACATATGTCAATGTCCAATGTCTTTTTAAAGAAATTAAGTTAATATATTATTTTAAGAATCTGAAAGCATCCACTTCAAAATGGATTTTTTCTTTCTTCTTTCTTCTGAAAGAATAAGTAAATTAAATCAACTCAGAAAATTCCTGATAGAAGAAGACACTTTTAAGAGTCCTTAAACAGCAAGGGGATCTAACCAGTCAATACTTTAAAAAATTGATTCAAACTATTCATTGGAAGGACAAATACTGAAAATGAAGCTTTAATATTTTGACCACATAATGAGGAGACAGAACTCATTGGAAAAGACTCTGATGTTTGGAAAGGTTGAAGATAGAAGGAGAAGGGAATAGGAGAAGATGAGATGGACATGATGGAAGCAAAGAGCGTGAGCTTGGACAGACTTCAGAAAATAGTGGAGGACAGGAGGGCATGACATGCTATGGTCCATAAGACCACAAAGAGCTGAACACAACTGAATGACTGAACAATTAAAGGAGACTTCCTCTTACTTCTGTGCCACTCTCTTGTTTTTCAACTTCCTCTCCAAGGTATTCTCTAAAGCTGATTGTATTCTTCTTTGGGATTGATTCTTCTCCTTAAAACAGGAATTTGTGCCCCATGCTAAACCAATGCTTCAAAATAATCTTACTTTATTTTTATTTTTGTTCTTATGTCACATCTGCTTCATCCTCTTCCAAGTAAGTGATCCATAATAACAATAATTTAAAAAGAAACACAATTTATAAAAATTCAGGAAAATAACCAACTCATAGACTGTTTCTGGGGTAGCTAGATTGTGCAGTGGATAGAGCAACAGGTCTGGAGTCAGGAAGATATGAGTTCAAATCTAGCCTTAGAGACTTACTAGCTGTGTACCCTGGGCAAATCAATTAATTCCATTAATCCCCTTCCTTGTATGTACTATGATCTGGAGAAGGAAATGGCAAACCAGTGGGTTATCTCTGCCAAGAAAATCATAGGAGGTGTCAGAAAGAGTCAGATATGACTGAAAAAAGATTGTTTCTGAGAGCATATTCAATATTTCATATGAATATTTACCTTACCTCTAAAAATTAAAGAGTGAAATTTATTTCCTCAATTCTATCCTACCTTTATGTTTGGTCATTAAAGTTGTACTATATTCAGGTTTTCTTCTTTCTGTCAATATTGTTATAGTCATTGTGTATATTTGTTTTCCTGGTTCTGCTTTCTTCACTATGCACCAATTCATATAAGTCTTTTCATCCATATCTAAATTCTTCATATTTGTCTTTCTAATGGGCTCAGTTATATTCTATAATATTTATCATTGTTGTTAAGTCATTAATCATTTCAGTTATGTTGTACTCTTCATGAATCCGTTTGGGATTTTTGGCAAAGATACTAGAGTGCATTGTCATTTCCTGCTTCAGCTCCTTTTACAGAGGAGGAAACTGAGGGAAACAGGATTAAGTGACTTGCCCAGGATTACATGGCTAGTAAGTGTGTGAGGCCAGATAGGAACTCCGGAAGATGAGGCCTCCTTACTTCAGGTCTGTCGCTCTATTCACTGAATCACCTAGCAGTAATTTCCATTTTATTTATGTATAACAACTTTTAGAATAATTTTTCTAAATCCTCATTTCCAATTTTTGCTATCACACACACACACACACACAAATGCTGTTACAAATGTGTGCATAGAAACTTTCTGTTTTGACTTCCTTGGGAGTATATGCCTACTACTGAGATCTCATGGTTAAAGGACAGGAACATTTTGGTAATTTTTCAAGTATAATTTCTTCTTTTTTTAATAGTTGTATTTATTTATTTTTAGATTTCAACATTTCATTTCCACAAAATTTTGAGTTCCAATTTTTCTCCCCATCTCTCCCCTCCCCCAACCCCATAACACATTGCATTCTTATTACCCCTTCCCTCAGTATGCTCTCCCTTCTATCACACCCCACCCTTCCTTTATCCTCATCTTCTCTCTTTTCTTGTAGGACAAGATAAATTCCTATCTTCCTTTACCTATATTTCTTATTTCTCAGTTGTATGCAATAACAATTCTCAACATTTGTTTCTACTACTTTGAATTCCAACTTCTCTCCCTCCCTCCCTCCCTACCCACCCCCACTGAGAAGGCAAGCAATTCAATACAGGCTATATATATATATATATGTCATTTTGCAAAAGACTTCCATAATAGTCATGTTGTGTAAGACTAACTATATTGCCCTCCATCCTACTCTATCTCCCCCCTTTTTTTTCTATTCTCTCATTTTATCTTGTCCCTTCCCAAAAGTGTTTACTTCTGGGTACTCCCTTCTCCCATTTGCCTTCCTCTCTATCATCTCCCTCACTCCACTTGTCCCCTTCTTCCCTACTTTCCTGCAGTGTAAGATAGATTTTCATGCTAAATTTAGTGAGCATGTTATTCCCTCTTTAAGCTATATGTGAAGAGAGTAAGCTTCACTTTTCCCCTCTCACCCCCTCCCTTTTCTCCTCCATTGAAAAAGATTTTTCTTATCTCTTTTATGAGTCATAGCCTGCCCCATTCCATTTCTTCCTTTCTCCTCCCAATATATTCCTCTCTCACCTCTTAATTTTATTTTTTATTGATATCATCTGAAAAGTCTCAAGAGTTACAAATATTATCTTTTCATGTAGAAATATAACCAGTTTTGCTTTAGGAAGTCCTTTATGATTTCTCTTACTGTTTCCCTTTTCATGAGTCTCTTGATGCTTATGTTTGAAAGTCAGATTTTCTATTCAATTCTGGTCTTTTCATCGTGAATGACTAAAAGTCCTCCATGTCATGGCCATTTATTCCCTTGAAGTATTATACTCAGTTTTGTTGGGTAGGTGATTCTTGGTTTTAATCCCAGTTCCTTTGACTTCTGGAATATCCTATTCCAAGCCCTTTGATCCCTTAATGTAGAAGCTGCCAGATCCTGTGTTGTTCTGATTGCATTTCCACAGTACTCAAATTGTTTCTTTCTAGCTGCTTGCAATATTTTCCCCTTGACCTGGGAACTCTGAAATTTGGCCACAATATTCCTAGGAGTTTCTCTTTTTTGTGTCTCTTTCAGAAGATGATCAGTGGATTCTTTCAATATTTATTTTGCTCAGGGCAGTTTTCCTTGATAGTTTCATGAAAGATAATGCCTAGGCTCTTTTTTTGATGATGGCTTTCAGGTACTTCCATAATTTTTAAATTGTCTCTCCTGGATCTATTTTTCAGGTCAGTTGTTTTTCCAATGAGAGGTTTCACCTTATCTTCTATTTTTTCAATCTTTGGATTTTGTCTTGCAACTTCTCGTTTTATCGTATATTCATTAGCTTCCCTGAACTTCACTCTCATTTTTAAAGAACTATTTTGTTCAGTGAGCTTTTGAACCTCCTTTTTCATTTGGCTAATTCTGCTTTTTAAAGCCTGCTGCTGCTTCCACTGCCTCTGCTGCTTCCTGGGGCCAGTGCTGGAGGGACCCTGCTCCCCTCTCACCCAGCTAGGAAAGCCCTCTCCTGCTGACCTTTGAAGCTTTCTTTTTCACTTATGGGTTGAGGGACCTGGGATCCTCCCTGCTGGGGATTCTGCCCTGGAGGCCTGTTCCAGTCCTGTTCCTCCCTGTGCCATGAGGCCAGGGCTGGGCTTGCTCCACTCAGTGTCCTGTGGGATAGACCTTTCCTCTCAGCCTTCCAGGTTACTTAGGCTGGAAATCTCTTTCACTGTAATTCTGTGGCTTCTGCTGCTCTAGAATTTGTTGAGAGTCATTTTTTATAGGTATTTTGTGGGCTGTGGCAGAAGCACTAAAGAATATGCCTCTTTCTTTTCCATCATCTTGGCCCAATCCTGCCTCAAGTATAATTTCAAATAGCTTTTCATAATTGTTGAAGTAATTCACAGATCCATTAACATTTTATTAATGAGAAGAGCTTCCTATAGCCTATCCCATATATAATGTTTTCATCTTTTGTCATCTTTGCCAGTTTTCGAGGTGTGAGATCTACATATTAAGTTTCTGTCTCTCTCTAGTTGCACATTATGAACTACCCATTAAATATTTCAAACCTCATTTCTCATAGATTTCTTAAATCTGACATGCTCAAAAGAGAATTCATTGTTTTTCCTCTATAAACCTGTTTCTCTTCATTTTTTTTTCTTTTTCTGTCAAGGAAAGAGTGTAACATATTCACAGCCTTATCCTTAGTGTCTCCCTTTTCCTCTAACTATATATCTAACCAGTTGCCAAATATTGCCATGTCTTCCTCCACAATGTCTCTTGCATTTTTTTTCCCTTTTCATTTCTGATGTAGTCAAGACTATAATCCATGCCTTCATTACCTTTTCCCTGAACTATTAAGATGACCTTCTAATTCATGTCTCTGCCTCAACCCTGCCCCCTGGCTCCCCACTTTAATTCATATAGCACAGATTTGCCAAAGTCATTTTCATTAAGCGCACAACTAACTTCCTAACTCCATTAATCAATAAAATTCCAAGGTGCTCCACCTTGATTCTCTTGTCACAATGGGAGTGTTGGAGGACTGCTTGCTCTCTATTTCCACTTCCAGACTGTCCCTCTACCACTATCAGTAACTCTCCTCATCTACCTAAATGTATCATTTAATCTAGATTCTAGTAGTCTATTATTTATCAGCTGCCTAGGACATTTTATGAGCTTAGTGTCTGGCTCACAATTCTATACTCTAACTCAACTCTCGTCCTCATGGTAGATGACTCCAACACATACACTGATGCTCCCGCTTCTTGGTTCTTCAATCTACCCAGTCCAAGAAGTGCTTCAACAACAAATTATGAACATCATCCATTTGATCTCATTGTTACCCACATACATTCCACATCTATATTCATGAACTCTGAAATTTCTTCATCTGATAATAATGTTTTTATCATCTCTTCTTTCTCTATTCCATGGAACCGTGAACCCTATTCTTCATACAACTGTGACCTCCATTCCTTCTACCCTTCTGTTATTTCTGGCCTTTACTCTTGTTGTACCTTCACTTCCTCCCCCTTCCTTATCTTGACACCCTGGTGAACCAGTTCAACTTTCTTCTCTCAAGTTCTTTGCCTCAATCCTTATCACAATTTTACTTTGCAAATCTCAAAACTATATTATTCCTGCTATTTTCTTCCTATCCATATATTGTAGAGGATCTGGGGGAAATTATTAAATAATGTTGATTAGTTTTACTATAAATTTTTTGTCCTTCCATCTCAATTGGGTCCTTAATTCTTTTCTCTAATCAACTGACTTTTTCACCCTCTACAGTGAATTCTTTAAACTTTCATAAGTCTCCTAAAGCTTCTCATGGCATTTCTTCCCCCACTCTTCATTGCTGAAGCTCTCCCTGATACATTGCAAGGGGTGAAAAAAATGAGATTGGCCTGGAGATCTCTCTTCACTACTCATTTTCTTCACTTATACATCTTCTCCCATTATCTTCTCTTTCCTCCCACTCTCAGATAAAGAGATGGTCTTTCTCACCAAGGCTAACTCCATTATATGTATGCTTTTCATATTCAGTTCTCCCTTCTCCAACATTTTGTGTCCCCTCCAATAATTTCAGTTCTCCTTTATTTTCAGTCTCTGATTAAGTACTGGTTTCTTGCACACAGTCTACAAAAACATATGCATGTCTCTACAATTCTTAACAATCCCTCTCCCTTGATCTTACCTACCAACTCTGAGATCTATAGCCTTATATTGCTTTACCTCTTTTGAGATACACAGGGTGAGAAAATTATCCTCACTAGCTTTATCTCTAGGTAGTCTCTCTTAAATATCTCTATTGTGATTTCCAACCTGATGGTGCAACTCTGTTACTAATGATGTCTAATTTTCCAGATTTGATGACCTTTTCTTAATTTTCATCCCGCTTTAATCCTTTTTAGATTTTTGACTTTCTTAATCACTTTCTCCCCTCCATATATTTTCTCTAGGTTTTCCACATACTAATATCTCTTGGTGCTACTCCTACCTATCTGCTCATTCTTTCTCAATCTCTTTTTCTTTTTTTTTTTGGTTCTTCCTCCATATCATGATGACTAATAGCAGGTGACCCCAAAGTATCTTCTCTATGTCCCTTTCTCTTTTCTCTCTATACTATGTTGTATTATTCTTCTTATTAGACAGTGGGTTTCTCCATACCATGTCTTCAAGTAAAGATTACTTGTCTATGGGATATATTATAAATGAGAGGATTCCATTGGGTATAGTTTGAACTAGGAACTGCTATGAGCTTCTTATCAGTTATGACTTTTTTTTCTTCTGAGTATGGGGCAGGGAGAGAGAGGGAGAGAGAATCTATAACCACAAATGTTCAAAAATCACAGGTTATTCTATAACGTAAGGTTTCTTGAACTTTTCTGATCAGTTGCTCCTGTATTCTCTCCTCTCACTGGGTTTTCATAACACTGTTATCTTTCAGTTTCTCCTATCTGTTTGACTAATTTTTAGTCTTCTTTCAGGATCATCATCTTTTCCATATCCACTAACAATGGATCTTCTCCAAACCTCTGTTGCGGACACTTTTCTTTCTTTCTTCTAAACTATCATAGTTGGTGATCACTTGATTTCATTGTTATTGTCTCTGTGAAGATGATTCTATACATCTGTATATATTGTCCTAATCTCTTTTCAGAGCTATAAGTCATCCTTAGCATTTCAAATTCATAATATCCAAAGCAGAATTCTCACTTCCCAAAAAATTGTTTTATTTTTCAAATTTCTGTACTAATTTGAGGACTCTAAAATCTTTTTAGTCACTCACATTCACAACCTTTATGGTGTCATTCTCAATTCAACTCCTCACTCTCATCCTACAACAAATCTTGTTGATTCTATTTTTACAACATCATTAGCATACATACATACATACAACATAATTAACATTATCTTTCTACTCACACTATAATAATCTCCTAATTCATGTCCTTCCCTCAATTGTTTTTACTGCAATTTTTCCTCCACCCAGCTATCAAAGAAATTTTTCTAGATCATAGATCTGACCCTGCCACATCTTTACTCAATAAACTCCAATAGCCTTCTATTTCTTCTAGAATGAAACATCAATTTCTCTCTGTAGTATTCAAAGTTCTACAAAACTTGACTCCCTTCTACCTTTCCAGACTTCTTGCATTTCACTAAACTCCATATATTCTGTAAACAATCTACATTAACTTTCTTGTTCTTCCACAAATTAAACATTCTGTAAGGCACCTGTCTCTGTGTCTTTGTAGTGATTGTCCCTTTGAACTGGAATACTCTCCCACCTCACCTCTGTCCCTAGTGTCTCCGACTTCCTCAAAGAAGCCTCAAATCTTCTTCTTCAGGAGGGCTTTCCCATTTTCCCCATAGCTAATTATTTCTCCTCTCAGACTGCACCTTACCTACTCTTCATATGCTTCTGGTTGCCTAGTAATTTACATGATGCTTCTCCATTAGAACTTGGGCTTCTTAAAGGCAAAAATTGTTTTTGTATTTTTCTGCATCAGAAAACCTTAGCTCACCTGCTGATAAATGCCTGTTGACTGGCTCAATAACTGAGCAATCAACTAGAAGTCATCTGCTAAGTATAAGAGAATATAAGCACTTTGAAGAAAGGCACTATATGATTGCCTTTTGGCTCATAGTACCTGGCATATTGTTGTAACTTAATAAATCCATATTCCGTGATGAAGAATATGTGAAGGATGTATGAGAAAATTTGTAAAAATGGAAGCCCAGAAACATTAGGAGATGTCATTCAACCTATTTACATATTCATGGTTTGAGAGAGATTTAGCATAAGGTCAACTCAAATTAGATTTAATTAATTAATTGTGGTTTTTGGGTTGTTTGATGCTTTTTTTTTTTTTTTTACTTAAGCAACCAAATAGGTCCTCCATTTCCCCTCTGGTAATTTAATACAAGAAGATTCTGTGCTGATTGAGGCTATAATGCATTCACTACTACTGCAGAAAAAAAGGGAGCACTATGCTGAAGATTCAGACTATTCATTAGTATCTTCTTTGTCACTCCATACGTACTAAAGAAGAGGAGAAGGTAAGAATAGGTAAAGAACAGACTTTCTTCTGAGATTTGACTATTATCAAATTGGCAATAATCACAACTGTCATTGGGTAACTTTATTCAAAGGTAGATCAGGCATCCAAGTCAAAAGTGTAACTGTTAAAGCATAGATATCCCATTTTAAAGTTCCAGCCTGGTCTTTTTAATATCCTCAAATTTTTATTTTAAGACATCTTAAGTCATAGACACACATTTTAATGAGTATCAAAAAGATTCTTTCAGATTTAGTGGTTGCTAAGAGACTGACGCTTCAGGTTCAAAAAAGCTTCACCCAAATTGGCTGTATTATCTGGGCAAATTCATCTTGTAGATTAGACATAATTAGAAGAAAAGAATAACTTTCAAAAATGAATATAATTTGAAAATATGTCAAAAGCATCTGTTCTGAAATGTAATTATGATCAAGTTTTTTTGGTTAATAAATGATAAATAGCGTTTTGAGTTGATATATAACTTTAATAATCCTTTAGCTAAAAGATATATATTGGCAAATGTATGCTTTTAGAGTCTATAGAAAGACATTATGGCTATAAAGATTGAAAAGATGTGGTAGAGTGGAGGAGAAAATTTGAAGGACCATACCGTTTAATACAATAAGACAACCAATTTCTTTTGTTTGTGCTAACATTATGGAGGTGTTCCCATCTTCCTTACTGTTCTTAGAGAAACCAAGTCAATATCACTCTCCATTACTACAGAACCCTGGAAGTTGATAACCCAAACAAATGATTCTTTCCCATCATATGGCTAGTAAGCATAGTAAGACGTATCTGGGACAGCAAGGGTTTAAGTGGCTTTCTCAGTCTTGGGCAGTCAGTACATATTTGTTGCAGGACACTGATTTAGGTCTTATTTCTTCTTAGTCCACTTGTCTATTCATCATGACATATAGCCCCTGCATTAATACAGGAAATTCCTCAACAGGACTTACCTACCTCAATGAAATAACATGTCTATCAATAAAAAATAGGTAAAAAAATACTTCAAATATTTCCTTCCTGACTGATCCTTGTTTTGAGTCCTTGACTATATAATTAAACTCCACTCTTCCCTTGATACCTTTCTCAGATCTTGTCCCTTTCCCAACTCAGACATATCTATTGTAAGGAAATTGCCAACCCCAGCCTCTTGGACAGTGTTCATTAGTCACAACTCAGGTAAACTGAGGGAAGACTGGTAAGGCATGAACAAGATGGCACTGGGAGGAAGGGTTCCGTCCCTGTCTGCTCAAGGCTATTTCCTGGACTTTGGCAGAACAAAGAAGACTCAAGATGTTTTGTTAACTAGGGGCTAGATGGCAGTCCTGGTACAAAGTATAGGGATTATTAGGGCAAACTATTAGCTGATAGGTCCACTAAGGGCTCTAGTGTAGAGAAAGAGATAAAAGCACTGCTTGCTGTTAAAATAAACGGAGTTGCTCACTATCTCATCTCCCGCCTCAGTCATTACTTACAGCTCACTCCACCAAGGCCAACAGGCACTGCTGGTCAGATGAGGCCTGTTGGTCTGAGGGCTTGGACCCGGATACCCTAACAATCCATTACATTTTTTTAAATTCTTAACCCTAAACTTACATCAAATTTTCTGGAACCTTTAATTTTAATGAATTCCTTCCTCTTCTCACACTCTTCCCATATTTACTTTTAGGGCAACCTGGAATTCTTGGAAAGGATGCATTTTTGGCTACCCTCTAGGATACTTGGGATAAATTTGCTCTTGACTCTTAACATAGCTTTTTTTCTGCTGTATTGAGAAGATACAGGCCATCTATCATGAGCTCCTTCTTCCCCACTGCACACTTTGAAACTTTTCAACCAACCAGTCAATTGTCATTAATTATCTATTAAATGCCAGGCACTGCATTAAGTTCTGAGAATACAAAGCAAGACACAAACAATCCCTGCCCTTCAGGAGCTCATAGTCTAATGGGATAGAAAAAAATGCAAGCAATTACATAGAAACAAGATGCGCACAGAATAAACTGGAGATAATTATACATATGTGTGTGTATGTGTGTGTGTGTGTGTGTGTGTGTGTGATACTTTGGTCCCATATGCAAGGAAGAAATGTTTTTTTTTCCATGCTGAGACCAAATTCTATGTTTAATAACACATTTACTAATGTTGTAAGAATTGCAAAGGGCTCATTTGAACATGATAACAATCCTATAAAGAAGCATGTTATTACTGCATTTTATTGCCGAGGAAACTAAGATTGTAGAAGTTTAAATGCCTTGCCCAGAATTGTCCAGGGCCAGACAGGTAGTTAGTATTTGATGCAGTAATTGAACTCAGATTTTCCTGCCTATAAGTCCAGCATTTTCACCTATTATGCCACATAGGTTCTTATACTTTTTTTATTTTATTTTATACTTAATTGCATTCTGTCCCATCTTTCCCTGGATTTTTTTCTATGATCATAGAACTAAAGAATTTTGGAGTTATGAAGGAGCTTGGTAGCCATATGGTTTTATTCATATCAGAAAAACAATCACTTTCTCAACAAATTCAAGAAATCCTATGTCCTTTGCTTAAATGCCTCCAGCCACACAGCTAGTAAGTGTCTGAGACAGAATTTAAACTTAGATCTTCCTGATTCCAAGTATAGTGCTCTTAACCACTGTGTCACCTAGTTGCTGCTATTATTTATTTTGTTCTGCTTTGTAATCTGAAAAAGAAATTTTATGTGTCTGTGTGTGTATGTGTAATATAAAATGTGGTAAATGCAGAAGAGAAGCATAAAACACAATACTATGAAATTTTAAGGAAAGGGTAAATTTTTCTGACATAAAAAGGCTTTGTAAAGACATGATATTGGACTCTGATGATGAAGGATGACTATGATCTCAAAAAGGGTGATGGAACAGAGCATTATTTCTGGGAGACGTATGGCATGGGTAAGATATGGGACTTGGAAAACACCGGACAGTTTTAGAGAATTGTGAAAAGTCTAATATAGCTTCAATAACATCTTAAACAACAGTCTTCAATGTTTGCAATATGACGATTGCTTTTTAAAATAAAAAATTGTGGTTCGTAACATTATTTGTGCTATTAACTTCAATTGACTGAGAGAATTCATAATTATATGAATCTATTAATTATTCAACAATGTTATTCATTTGTATTTTTATTAATCAAAATATCTATCTACTTTTGAATAATAGCAACAATCTTAGTGGTAAGGCATAGTTTATTATTACAAGTTTATTTATTGCTTACTTATTTATTTCAAGGATTCATTTTATATTTTGTTGAAGTTAAATGTAACATGAAAATGATGATGCTAACAAGATGGAGCACCAGAGAATTTTTTCTGTTTCTCTTCTCAAAAAATAAAAAATTCTAAATGAGAAATTACGCATCAGAGATAGAAGAATTACAACTAACTCCAGGGAACATGAAAGAAAGAAATTGAACAAGGAAGCAATCTTAGAAGAGTAGAAAATGCTAATATGTTCCCTCAGAAAATGTTAATAGGTTCCCCTCCCCAATCAGTCTTGAAACTTCTAGAGGACCCATGAAGTGACCTATTGGTTTCCACTCTGGAACCCCCATTCAGCAATTTCCCTGCTATTGCAGCCTTTATTAGGCACATTATTCTGGAATTGCCTTTATCCCAGAAATCTGTTGTAGCAAATAGGGTACCTCAATTCTACCATTCATGGGGAGGGAAGAGAAGTATGATGGGGGTACCATGCTCTGTTTGGGAAGATCCATATATTATGGAGTCCCAAAGAAAAAACCACATATGCAGTTCCCTCCAAATTTATGAAGACAGCAGACATTGACCCAGTCCAACAAAAAAACTAAAGAACAGAAATAAATTGAGAGGTGCAGCATGTGGGGCTGCCTGCTATACAGCTCGAGGAGGAAGGGAAAAATAAGTATATCTATATCTATCTACTTATGCATACATACATATATACACATAGACACACATACATATAGTATAGTACACATATATGTATGCACACGGATACATCTATACACATGCATTCATGTGTGTACATATGTGTATCTGTATGTGTGCATACGTATACATACACATGTACATATGTCTGTATGTGTGTGTGTATATGCACACGTGTGTGTACATATATTCCTAGTATTTTCCAGGCACTGTGTGAAGTGCCTCACTGTGATGAGTGCTTTACAAATATTATCTCATTTCGGGGAAAGTGTTGTCTACCAAGAAGTTACTTGAGGCAGAGAATGAAGTTACTTGAGGCAAGTGAAATACAATCTATCTATGTTGATATCAATGTCCATATCTGCATGCATAACTGTATATCTGTATGGATAATGCATTTTTGCTTATTGTAAATGTAATTTAGCTTCTTAATGGGAAGATATTTCCCATATATTAATGGGTCTATGTGACCTGCTCAAGTCACATGAAAGCCTGAGTCACATGAGTCGTTACATGAAAAAGGAAGGGGTGGAGCATGAAGGGTGGAAGAAAAAGGGGCAGAACTAGAGCAACGCTGAGAGAAAATTTGGTCCGAGCAGTTAAAACTGAGGGAAGGAGAGAGAAGCAGGCAGCTGGATAGTCTGAGTGAGAGAAGTTTGGGATTTTGTTTAAAGAAGCTGGTGTGTGGGAAGCCTAATACAGCTTGGGGATGGTGGTGTTCTCTGGATTGTTATTATATAAAGATTTCTTCGTTACTAGGATAGATTTGGCTTTCTGGTGTTTGAATAAATGTTTTGATTCTGTCTTCCATGTGGAGAGTCTATTGTATTTTGTGATTAAGAGCTGTGCCAGCATATTCATATCCACTGTGGGCACTGTGAATACAGTGTTGGCACTACACTATCACAACACACACATACATATATGCAGAGAGAGGGAGAAAACAGCATCCACATGTATATAGAGTCAAATATATGTATATTCATATATGTGTACATATATACACATGTGGATGCTTTTAATTCCAAGTTAAACTTAATATTTCCAACGATAACGTGTGTGTTTGTCCTTCATTGCAAAGAAGACCATGCCATCAGAGAAATAATGACACAAGTTGCACTTGACTTTGTTTTGAGTGAGGGAGGGCTGTGCAGGTCACCGGCCTCACTTCTCCTCCAGAGCCTTCTGAGTGCAGTGACCAGATATTCATCTGGATGACTAGAGATGACCCAGGATGAGGCAATTGGGGTGAAGTGACTTGCCCAAGGTCACACAGCTAGTGAGTGTCAAGTGTCTGAGGTGATATTTGAACTCAGGTCCTCCTGACCCCTGCATTGGTGCTCTATCCACTGCACCAACTAGCTGCCCCAATGATAACAATTATACATGAGAAAGACATTAAATGTGAGGGAGAAAAATTGTAATGATATGAATATTTTTCATCTACTCAAAATTATAGGAGAGACTTGGAATAGTATATTCTGAAAAGCACATGAGCTCAAGAAGCAATGTAAAATTATTTACTCCACAACCCTGAACCTAATAGTCACCAATGAAATACATGTATTCAGTGAAAGAACAGCACTTGAAACAGTCCTATCAAGTAGCAGTGGCAAGAGCAAATAGATTATACTGCTTATAAATGCTTCAAAAGCCAGAAACCTCACAAGAAAGTCAGAAAGCAGCAGCTACTAAGAAAACACAAGTAATGAAATAAATTCCCTATCTTTAGAAAATATTAATAGCTTCTAGAAGAAGAAAGAGAAAGACATGAAGGGATTTAGTATTAAATAGCCATAGTTTCTTTCTAAAAACACACAAGGGGCTAAAGATGAAGGTAGAGATTAAAGAAATGAGAAGTGAAAATGAATGAATAGGCCTAAAATAACAAGCGTTAATCCTCATAAACCCTATCCTCCCATAGTTGAATAAATGTATTTTGTGTACTTAAATTGCAGATTGAGTAGATGCAAATAAGGGAAAAGGTAAGGTAAACAGAGAGGGAACTGTGATATATACTAATTCGGTCATGGCAAACAATAGGAAATTAACTAACCCTCAAATCTTCCAGCAAGAAAATAGGCAGGAGGTGGGGGATATAAAGGACCAAGCAACAGGGCAAAGGGAGGAAATGAAATGAGAAAGGAGAAGATTTTGATTAGGATAGACATCTACAACCAACACTCTTACGGTGGAGAGAAATATATTTTGTATATTTATGAGACTTGGAGCCCCTACGTTGTCCCCATCAAATTCCTGAAGATTAGACCCATTATAAGAATAGTTTTTCATATAAAAATATCCAAGACTAAATCATGAATAGATAATGCTATGAGTTTTCTTTTTACTAAATACCAGAGTAAAGCAAAGAATGCCCTATCTCCTCACTATTTTTATAAAACTCTAATAATAGCTAGCATAGTACGTTAAATTTTCTAATTCGCTTTACTAATATCTCATTTGATCAGAACCTCAATCCTGGTATGTAGATGATAGTATTGTCCCCATTGTATAGATAAGAAAACTGATGCAGAGGATGGATAGGTCCCTTGTCCAGGGCCACATAGGCAGTTAATATCTGAGACTAGATTTAAATTCAAGCCATCCTAACTCTAACTCTAGCTCTTAGACAGCAGTAGCAATAAGACAAAATAAAGGAATGAAAAGTCAAAGGTAAGGCAAAGAGAAGAGATAAAAGTATGCTTATCTCTAATGGCATCACAATTTACTTAAAAAATCTGCAAAGAAACCACTTGAGACAATTAATAGCAATATAATTGCATAGATTCAATTACAAAATGTTTCTATTTTAAAAAATAATGCAAAGAATATCATAAAGAGATGGAGGAATAATTTATGTTTATGACTGAGCTGTGCAAATATAACAAATTGACAATATCCCTGAACTTAATTGACAATTTTAATGCTATACTAGCCAAATTATTAAAGGAATAGACTGGATGAAATGACAAAAAATAAATTACTTAAAGGAACTGAAGTTCTAAAACGTAAAAAGAAAATAACTAAAAAACTGGAAATAAAAGCAAATAGTACTTCCAGATAATATTATGAAGCAACAGTTATTGAAAGCATTTCATACGGGTTTGCAAAAACAGATCAGTAGATACATGTAATAGGAGAAACCAAGGAGAATCAGAAATAATGGAACTCAATAATCCAATGTTCAATAAATTCAAAAATATAAATTACTCAAGAATATAACTATTTTACAAAAACTGTTTGGGAGAAAAGACTCACTGATTAGGCTTACTTAAAACCTTATCTCATATTCTAAAAATAATCTCAAAATTAAAGTGCAATCTAAACACAAATATTGCATCAAAAATTTTAAATTGAAGTAGTTTACATCCCTTCTAGGTACAAGGAGGAGATTATAGATGTAAACTAAATTAGGGAAAGAGATAATTGCAAAATATATTTGTGAAGCACTTACCACAGTATCTGACACACAATTGTCATTATGTACGTGCTAGCTATTACTATTACTAATGTTATTATTGCTATAATATAGGTACTTTTGATTACGTTAAATTAAAAAGCTTCATTGCTAAAAAAAATAATACATTTAGGGTGTGAAGGCAAGTAGACATATGGGGAAAAAAGAAAGTTCTGTATCAAAGTTCTCAGATTAAAGTTGGTTAACTCAAACTCTATAGATTACTATAATGCACTTTAGTAACATTCCAAATCACTAAGAGTAGGAGAAATACAAACTGATACATCTCTGAAGACTCACCTCACACTCTGAAAATTGACAAAGAGAAAAAAAAAGAAAAATAATTGACAAAGAGGGAAAAAAGAAGGGCATAGTTAATCCTAGAGGAGCTGTGAAAATATAGGCAAATTAATCCATTGTATTTGGAATTATAAATTAGTTTATTTTAAAAATAAATTGGTAACTATGCAAATAAAGTGATTAAAATGTCCATACTTTTTGAGCCTGAGATTTTAATGCTAAGCCAAAATCTCAAAGAGATCAGTGATAAAAATAAAGTGCCCACATATATCAAAATATTTATAGGAGCACTTTTGTAAAAAAAATAACTGGAAACAAAGTAAATGTTTATCATTTGGGGAAGGGCTTAGCAAATTGTAGTGTATGGATATAATGGAGTAATACTGTGCTGAATGA
Organism: Bettongia penicillata ogilbyi; assembly: GCA_023548195.1. NCBI lineage: Eukaryota > Metazoa > Chordata > Mammalia > Diprotodontia > Potoroidae > Bettongia > Bettongia penicillata. Next base: position 6,032,903 of record JAJHZJ010000309.1, read on the forward strand.
AATAATAAATATAATAAATACAAAGGAGCACAAAAAGACTTACATGAACTGAGGCAAAGTAAAGGATGCAGAACCAAAAAACAGTACACATGATTAATATAAAAATATAAAGAGAAAGAACAAGCACCATATAACTAGAAATGAGAACTGCAAAATTTACAAAGAACAAATGTAGCTCCAAAGAAAAATTATAAAAAGATGTCTATACCTTACTTCTTTGCAGAGGTGGTGTGTGTGTTCATGCTTTGTTGCTGAAGAAGACCATGCCATCAGAGAAATAATGACGTGACTTGCACTTAACTTTGTTTTGAGTGAGGGAGGGCTGTGCAGGTCACCAGCCTCACTTCTCCTCCAGAGCCATCTGAATGCAGTGACCAGATATTCATCTGGATGACTGGAGATGACCCAGGGATGAAGTGACTTGCCCAAGGTCACAGAGCTGGTGAGTGTCAAGTGTCTGAGGTGAGATTTGAACTCAGGTCCTCCTGCCTCCTGCACTGGTGCTCTATCCACTGCACCACCTAATTTCCTTTGCAAAGGTGGTAAATTTATGGGTATAGAACGTTGTATATGTTGTCAGATTTTTTTCAATGGATTCATTGGTTTTACTAATTTTTTCTCTTCTTTTTTGTTTTCTTTTTTTTCTCTCTTAAATTATTTATTACTTGTGCTAATTAGCTGGGAGGAATGTTCAAGAAGAGGAAGAATTTGTGGAAAATTTTGGCAATGAAAAATAAAATATATCAATAAAATTATTTTAAAATAATATTGCTTGCTCTACCTATGAAGTTATTAAACACTTACCATAACACACACACACAACTTAAACTTCTTACTCAGTAAAAGTTCTATGAACCGCAGTCAGGAAGCAATGGAGATAGGTATTGATCTTATACCCTGCAAAGCTTGCTTACAGTTATTTGCTTTGGACTTTAAATCAATCATCAATGAATCCACAAATATTAATTGTCTGCTATGTACCAGACCCTGGGTTATTTCCTAGTCATATAAATATGATAAAGTAAACAATTCCTACCCAAAAGGAAATTACATTCTAAGGGGTAGAGACACATGTACACATATGTAAATGTATACAGAAAAAAACATAAAGAGAATAAATACTTAGTAGTTAGGAAGGAGGGTAGAGTGAATTAGAAAAGCCTTTGCATTAAACAGGATGCAAGAGATGGATTCTATATGGTGGAGATGAAGAAGTCCATTCTAGGCATGGAACAAGAATAATCCATGGAAAAACACAAAGAAAGAATATAGATTGTGAGGTGACTCTTCCTCCTAAGTCAAATATTTAATGAGTAGAACCTTTTACAAATAACTCTCTACCTTGGTGGGTATTGAGGATGAGGATGGGAGACGAAGGACAACTTGGAGGACAGAAGCTACGTTTCTACTGCATGAACAATTGCCTGGTAATGGCGGGGAGCTAGAACTAGCTATTCATTGGGCTGGATAAAGAAAAGGGCTTATCATCCTTGGTAGGTGTTAGAGTGAGTTTGTCAATACTGCAAAACTGGAAAAAAAATGTTGGTCATTTATATAAAAATGCTATACTGATATTGTGAGAGAAGAAGGGAAGTAAGACCCTCAGTTTATTCCTGGACATCCCAGATTCCCACGAGTTTCAGTGTGTCTGTAATCTAGGACCTCCCTACTGAGAGATTCAACCACTTCACCTTTTTGACTCTGAAGTTCCTGGGGTGGTAATTAAGGAGGCAGTAGGAGAGAAAATCATGGGCCCATTGTAGGAGGTTCCTAAAAAGGCTGTGAGTGAACTTGTGACCCATTAGGTTTTACATAATCTTCTGATGGTTAAACAGGAAAATGAATTCCATAAAGATCTTTTCATAGCTAGGAAAGCATAATATTCACGGAAGGTATAACCCTTGGAATAAAGAGAGTGTGTATCTGGCTTCATCACAAAAAGTAGAAATCTAGGTAATATACTTTAGCAAGTATACTCTGAACTCAGTCTTCCAGAATGAGACTGACTACATTTCCCCCTTAGGATACTAGGGGCATCTGATTATTTTAGGAGGGAGGTATTTCCCTACTGCCATAATGACTGCTGTCCTGGTTCCTTTTAACTACTTATAATCAATTTGCTTTAAAACTACACATATATAGCCTATATTAAGTTGCTTGCCTTTTCAGCAGGGATGGGTGGGGAGGGAGGAAGTGAGATAAGTTGAAATGCAAAATTTTAGGAATGAATGTTGAGAAGTGTTTTTGCATGCAACTGGGAAATAAAAAATACAGGTAATGTGGTATAGAAATCAATCTTGCCCTACAAGAAAAGAGAGAAGATGAGGATAAGGGAAGGGAGGGGTGTGATAGAAGGGAGGGAATATTGACGGAAGGGGTAATCAGAATGCAAGGCGTTATAGGATGGGGGGAGGGGAGAAAATTTGGAACTCAAAGTTTTGTGGAAATGAATGTTAAAAACTAAAAATAAATAAATAAGCAGTAAAAAAAATCAATTTGCTTTTATAGAGGGATATTTACTTCAAGATTTGTGTGTGTTCGTCCTTCATTGTTGAAGAAGACCATGCCATCAGAAAAATAATGACATGACTCGCACTTAATTTTGTTTTGAGTGAGGAAGTGCTGTGCAGGTCACCAGCCTCATTTCTCCTCCAGAGCCATCTGAATCCAGTGACCAGATATTCATCAAGATAACTGGAGATGACCCAGGATGAGGTAATTGGGGTGAAGTGACTTGCCCAAGGTCACACAGCTGGTGAGTGTCAAGTGTCTGAGGTGACATTGGAACTCAGATCCTCCTGACTCCTGCACTGGTGCTATTCACTACACCACCTAGCTGCCCCTTACTTTAATATATTGAATAATAGAAGTACATTATTCCCCAACAATTAGGGGAACACATTTTCCCTTTTACCACCTTGTTCTCTAAGGAGAATGGGGTCACTTTTAGCAGAATTTCTATATAGCATTGATTCCTCCAAGTTTAGATCAAAACATGGAATCACTATTGGATGAGTCTTTGTATTAGTTATAGGGTACTAGAAAAAGAGGTCACTCAGTTCTGTGGGGGGCATTAGTGCTTTGCTGGCTACAAAACTAGAAGCTGGGTAACAGAAAACAGGATGATGGCCTTTATGAAACTTAAGAAGTCTGAGTCTCCAATTCCTTCACCTAAAATGAAAGAAGAAATATTGTTGGTAAAAAATGTAGATTTTTATCACGTAAACCTAAATGGGAAGAACCCACAACCTCTCCTCATAGCATTGTCTTTCACCAGACATTCCCAGTGAAGGGATCAAACTGAGTGATGAGTTAAAAACAAAATGACCAAGTTTTTGGTGGCTAATCCTTTTTGGATGTCTCTGCAACCATTCAAAAGAGCTTCCTGTTATTAACCAATCTGAACACTTACTAGCTATATGACCTTGGTGAAGTCATTTAACCCTGTTTGCCACATCTGTGAAATGAAATGGAGAAAGAAATGGCAAACCATTCCAGTATCTTTGCCAAGAAAACCCAAGCATGGGGTCACAAAAAGGCAGACATGATTGAAATGACTCAACAACGATGTCAAAAAGAGTACTACTAATAATAGTAAGAAGGGAAAACATTATAGAGCATGAGAGGGAACCAAAATATAAAACATAAAGCAGGTAGACCAAGGTAACTGGACTGTAGAGTAAAGGGAAGGAGAAAACTGAGGACCAGAAAGGTAGATATGCATTAGATAATGAAGAATATTAAAAGCCAAACCAACGTTTAATCCTGTGAGGTGTTTTATTATGCAGCATAAGTTTTTTGGTGAATTTTTTTTTATTGCCTTTAAGAGGCAGGGTGACAGAGCTGATAAAGTGCTCAGATCCTGGATGTATGTCTAATCTCAAACACGTACTGTGTGACTCTGGATATTTCATTTGCCCTCTTAGGGGTTTAGGCAACTGCTAGAGACAACAAATTGGAGAAAAGGTATCAACATGCATTGGGAGAGGAAGTTTCCTCATCAGGTAGTTCCTTTTACAGGACTTTTGAAACCACATGTCCAGTCCTAATCCCTATTCCTTTTATTGATTGTATTTGAGAAAATAAGTATATAGGCAGACCTGTGAAATGTCTCCATTATTCCAAAGTCATGTGAATAGGACTCAGTTAAATATAGCAGATCAAATGGGGGAAATTACTTTTTTAGTCTCATTAAATAAATTCACACTAACCTTACCTCTTAGAGTAATGAGATACACGTATTTGCTTAGGAAGAATCAGAATAAGAATATATGGTTGATTTCCTCTCAATAAACTACAGAGGAGGGTACTTCTGCACCATTCTGTATCATTGAGGTGGAATGCATAACATCCAAAGTGAACATGGAAATCCTCTTTGATGGAAAAGATTAGGTTAGTGCCTCGCAGAAAAGCCTGAAACCTGGAGAAAAATCAAATGAATAAAGAAACAGACAGATAGATAACTAGATAGATAGATTAACACATAAATAATCCAACAGATCATTATACAAAAATAGATATATAAATGAATAAACATTTTAATAAACACATGCATACATACATAAATGGAGAGATCATCTGCTCAGAGTGTGAAGGATGCTGGAGGAGACTAGAAAAGGCTTAGACAAACTATTGTGTAAAATATGATAGGGAACAGATAAGTGATGAAGATAAAGCCTTAATATATGTTTTCAAGTATTATAATAGGATCGTTATTTTTTCTCCCCAAACCTAGTCCAGTATTATCTTTTCTATCTTCTTACACAGTATTTTTCTCTCTATACCCTATTACCCAGCCATTCTATCCTACTCATTGTTCTGGACATGCAACACTGCTTTTTATCTCTGGGCCTTTACACTGGATAGCCCTTATCCCTAGAATGCCTGCTCACATCTCCATCTCTTAAAAATGTTAATTTCTTCAAAAACTCCATATAATAGTTACTTTAAAGAGGAAACTTTTCCTTATCCTCCAAATAGCTAGTGTACTGCTTCCCTAAACTGCTTTTTATTCATCTGTCTAGCTATCTATCAATATGCATATACGGGTATTTATGCATATGTATATATCTGCATACACATGTATGCATGCATTTGTACATGTGTATTAAATGTACCCATATTGCACACGTACACACATATATAATATGTGTATATTACATATAATGTATAAAGTATATGATGTGTATTGTGCATGTATATTGGCACACATGTACATGTACATACTCTTGTGTTATTTCCTTTATTAGAATGTAAGCTCTTTTAGGGCAAAGGGTATTTTACATTTACATGGGATCATCAGCACTTAAATGGTGTCTGACACATAGTTTCTAATAAACGTTTGTTAATTGCTTTATCATCAAAGCTATATATAAATAATCCACGTATCTTTTGTACGTAGGTCAATCTGAAACACATACTCAACTCGGAATCAGATGTGGCTTACTCTCAACCTTCTCTTGACTTGGAGAATTTCACCTAGGGGAATGAAGAACCTATTTAGAAACGAGGAGAGGATTGCCATCTTTAGGTAAGATCACATGATTCATACTTGTAAAGGCTTTTATTGGTAATCCAATCCCTCCTCATAAGAGACAGTGAATAAAGTGCTAGGGAAAGAATTGGGTTGTAATAGGACCTTTGACACTATTTTTACAACCATAGGCAGATTATAACCTCACTGATACTCCATTTAATCTTCTGCAAAATCCAGATAATATTTATGTTATATACCCAATAGGAGGATGAAATGCAGTAATTTCTATAAAGCATTTTGCAAATGCAATAGAGCTATATAAACTCAAGTCATTATTATTATTACAAATGTCTAAATTAAATGAATCCAAAGTCACATAGGTGACAAGAGATAAAGCTGAGATCTAACTCCACCAGATCTTCAGAGACCAAGTCATACATTACTCATTTGGCTCACTACGCTACCTCCCATAATAGACTTGCTCAAAACTTATAGTTCACCCTAAGAAAATCAAGACTTGAATTTATTGATTCTACGGCATGTACATGTTAGATTTTATAATAAAGGATAAGTGATATTTTGTTCTATGTAGAATTTATGAAAATAATTCATTATGCTTATAATGAAGGTCCTTTTATTCTCAGAGATATGAAAATAATGTTCACTTCCATCTCTTTTTTGTAGTTTTACCTTCTACTGCCAAACAGAATAAAGCTAATCTCCTTCCAAATTCTAGCACAATTATGATTTCCCCAAGACATCATCTTCCAAGATGAACATTTCTAGATTATTCTATCTTCACATGACTTTGACTCAAATCCTCCAATCATACTGATTTCCTTCCTCTGTATTATTTCTGTAGTATCAGGGTACTTTATAAAATGTGGTGACCAGAAATTACAACACAATTCTATGTATGACTCTGGTAGAGTCATTAGAGTGGCCTCCTTATTATTGGAAGTTGTGCCTCTCTTAATATCAAACACAGTTACATTGACTTTCTTTGGTCATTTGTGTAACATTATTAAGTCATATTGAGCTTACATAAACATTGAAATCTCCAAGCAAATTTTGTTCTAACTTTATTTTTCCTACTATACTTATGAAGATGGTGCAATGACAAAAGCATTTGATCTGAAATCAATAGAATGTCCCTGAGCAAGTCACTTGACCTGTTTACTTCAGTTTCCAGCACTTAATACAGATGAAAAACACTGAAGACCATATTGAAGCACTATACAAATGCTTATTCTTTCTCTTCCCACTTGGGAAAGTAATCATTGGAACTGAAGTTTAAATAGGTGCATACCATTATAAAAATAATCTCTTCTCTTTTTCTTATCTCAAATATATTGTAATGATGATTAAATGGCACACTTGAAGAAAATAGAGTCAAATATCAGAAGTACAAGAGTCCAGGAAAAGCCATCACAGAGTAACAGTGTACTCTCTGAGTTGCATTTCTCTTTCTGTTTTCCCTACTGAACTTACGATTTGGGTTCATGTTTTGGGGGAACCTATGTGACTCAATATTCCTTTATGACAACTTTATCTTTTTTTTTATTTCTCTCTCCTATTTTACTACCTAGGGCTGGTTTAAAAAGAATGCATGTGTGCTGGACATGGCATATTTCTATCCAAGTTTTTTTTTTTAGCCCCAAGAGATGTTTCCAAAATAAATCCCTGGATGAATCTATTGTATTTATCCCAGACTAACTCTACCTTTCCCCTTTTCCCCTCTCTAGAATACCCCAAATGGTAACACACTTAAGGCTTGAACACTAAGATAGGTCTTTTTGTTTGTTTAATTGAGGAGTAGTATATAAAAAATGGAAAGTACAAAGAAAACTCAAAGTAAGTCTTACTGAGACAGGAAATATAGCATAGACTAGTGATTTTTCTTTTTTTTTTCTTTTTTTTTTTTCTGGAGGGAACAGAAGGGACTTCTGTATAGATAAAGGGTGGTTCTTTGATAACTTTCTTTTGATGTAGTAAGGGATAACATCTGAGATGTTTTCTTACCCCAATAGACATAACTTTCAGTACCATATGCACATTGTTAAACAACGTCTCTGCAGTTATCAGTTTTCACAATCCTTGAAGCAATTGTTGGGGTGATTGTGTTGCCAAGTAGGCACTGAGGTGATCCAATACAAAATGAAAATTTATCCTCCATTCACACTCCACAAGCCTTTCTCTGTTTTCTTCCTAAAAGTATCTTTGATTAATAGCAATTTTCTATAGATTTGGAATTTTCCACAAATATCCATTGCAGCATGTTCTAGAATCCCTGTGTCACACAGGTTGGGTTGTATATCCAACACATCCAAATATAGTAAACACGTAGACACAACAGTGATAACTAAATAATACAGAAAGTAATTTACTAGTTAACGTAGTTCCAGAGTTACTTTCTTTCCCTTCCTCTCTTTTGGCTCCCATAATTCCTTTAAAATAGGAAGGCAATGCTGGGTCTGGAATGTATTCTTTCCTCTATTGATGAAAGTACTGAGAAACAAGCTAGGCCATCAGTGTCTCAGATAACACTTAATTGAGTTCCTGCATTATAATCCCTTTTGAATGGCATTAACCTGAGTTTGGTTCTTTTGTAACAAAATATTCATAGGAGTCCGTTACAGGAAGTGATTCATAGTTGACAATAAACACAATTTATATATGAAAAGACCAAATTACTATGACCCTTGTCATCCCCACAACTGTTCTCAGAATCCTTGCATAAGGTAGTCCAGAATTCTCTGACTAGCATTACCTTATGAGACAGTGACAGTACAGTATTAATCTTTAACACCACTTTGTGAGGTTGGCACAGCAATGTAAGTAGATGTGCTGGCTACAGAATGAAGAGGAACAGACTTATGACCAATTCTCTGATGTAAAAAGTGTAAATAAAAGGAAAAGAAAGACAAATCCAAAGGAGAAATCCTGAAATGGAAAAAAAAAATTGGCCCAAGAAAAATATTATGAGGCAATATTATTTCTAAAGAAAAATAGATTATAATCATTGTATTGATGAATATTGGAAAATAAATGATCTTCCAGTTTCTATTCCATTTTCCTTCCTGTTTTCTAAAATAGACCCATTCAACAGCCTGACTGGAGTCTAGCATTCTTCATCATCTGACCTAATGAATGTAAGATGGGAAAATCTATTTGAGCTGCCTATTGGGGCTTTACAGACTTCAATGAGTTGAGAAAGTCTTAAAAATAGAAATAACAATTTTCCAAATGAGAGGGGAGAAAAGAAATTTTCTCTAGTTCAAGTGGAAGGCACATTATTTTTTTATAGTGGGACTGAATTTGTTCCTCTTTGTGATTACATTCCAAAATGAGCCATCCCAACTCATTCCCAAGGAGCCTGCCAGATCTGGTAAGAGGATTGTCACTGCTCCATTTGAACTACTACAGTCTTCTTTGCATTTTAGTAATTACTTGCACTCAATCAGCTAACAATAGAGCATTTAAATTCAGTTTATGTGGGTTCCCCAGGGGATTTTCTTCTGAAGAAGTACTTCCCAATCAGAGCCAAACACACACAAAAAAGATTATAGGATTTGGCATTTTAAATGGATATTTTGGAACTAGTGCCAGGGTCACACCAATTTTCAGTCCAACACCAAGTATCTAGCCAAAGGAATGTTGTCTATTTGGAATTTTTAATTCATGAGCAAATAAAGCTGAACTGGAGAAGGGTGGTAAATATTTTGTAAGTGAGAGTCAGAAACCATATAGGACTTTTAGATTGGTTTGGGTTCCTTGGTCCATAATAGTAGATATTCACATCATTTTTCTCTAAATTCTGGCTTGGATTAAATTTGTCCATAAACATTGTCCAAATTCAAGTTGAAAAAATGTCCACTAAACAACTTGCCTTATATGTGATCATTTGCCCTTTGCCGAACAGTCAAAGGTGGAAAGTTATCAGTTCCAGAAGCAGTTTGTTCAACTTTATTTCTATTTGTTTTATATGTACCAAGCCTATATTGGGAATTTCTATGCCTAGTTCCTAGTTTGGCCCTAGCAAGACAGTTGGTATCAGAATTCTCTTGAGGTCATCCTTCTTTCATCGTGTATTCTTCAGTTAATTATTATAATAAATATGCTCAAACATTATACACTTGGAGGTGGAAGAGAACTATATGATCATCTGGTCCAACATCTTCATGTTGCAAATGATAAAACTGAAGCATAGAAAATTTAAATAAACTGCCCACTTAAATAGTAAATGAAAGATCTTACGATTTCTGAATTGGGGTCCTTTTTATGATACCATGCTGTGTCTTTCTAGGGGAGGACATATTTGATTTTTCAACGTTAAAAATCTCTTGGAGATGTGTGGCAGGCTATCTTTTTATAGGAAAACCTAGCGGTTACAAATCCTTTCTGTTTGAGTAGGATTTCACATTTCTATCCAAGGAAGGGGGAATCACAGACATTTTTTATTGCATCAACATCATGCAAAGTGAAATAGAGATTTTGATTTTCCTTTTCCTTTAGCCAAATAGGAAAACTTGAATAACTCATTTGACTGTCTACTCTGATCAAATAGTAACTAACATCTTTGCCGCTATGAAGATAGAGTTGAAAAGTCAATCATGCATTAAGTGTTATACTAAGCTCTATGAATGAAAAGCAGACAGTACAACTAGCTTCTAAAAACTAAACATTTCTTTTACCTGCACACAACTACCTCATAATAAGTTTAAAAGAGAAAGACCTAGTAATAGTTCTAAGGTCAAATTCATATTTGTACTGAATTCAGCCACTAATATACATTTTCAAATTTCAAACTAAACAGTAGGAGCATATCCTCATTTTCTTTGAAATATGGTGAAAAGCCAAAGGGTGACTGAAAAGGAATAATGTCCAAATTTGTTATTTTGCCTAGGCAAGGGCCCTCTTTGTTTCCCCCTGCTACCTACTTTTTCTCATGTCCCTTGCCCATTTTTTATTCAAAAATGGATATCTATTGGCATGCCTAAATTCCAGTAATCCCATTCACATAAATAAGGCAGTGCCAGGAAGTCAATTCCAAACCTCCAGAAACAAGACCCAGTCCTCTAACAATGACCATATTGAGTAAACCATCACATAATATCTTTCATTTCTAAGTGACAGCATTTCATCTTCAAATTAGTAGGAATTATGTACAGAAGCTCTTCTTGCCCGAACCAATTTCCTCTTGCAATTTTTCTGTTTAAATCCCTAGCCAACAGTCCTGCAGAGATAAAAACTCCCAAAGCTGCTCAGATTTTTTAGCCTTGTGACAAGCAGCCTGTATCTTGGGCAGCTTCTAAAGCACCTACCAGAAATTTGCTTGCTGATTAGTTTGACATATTTTTATTGTGCAAAATATAGCACAGGAAAAATGATCATCTGTAAGAGTCAGCCTCCATTGAACAATATGGCTAAAAAATAAGAGACAACTGCATATGTACTGAAAAGGCAGCAAGTGAAGGAAATTGGGATTGTCTAGGATCTTCAAAGATGGAGAAAGGCACGAACATTTTAAATGCACTTTGACCTTTGGAACTAAAATGACAATGCTATGACATTCTCTGGTTCAAAGTGGAATGTTCAGAGAAAAAAATATTAAATTAGAAAGAAATATGGAGATTACATGGGATACATAGTAACACAAGAAGTGTTAGAATATGTGCTATTATTAATTAATTAGGATACAATAGTAACTCAAGAATATCAAATATCTTCATTAATAAGATATTCATATACCTACAATATCCAAGAGCTAAGACCAGAATTAAGACCAAAGCACAGACATTCCGAAGGGATAAATTGAGCCTTGGTGTAAAGAAAACCTTCCTAAGGATTTGTGTTGTTCAAAGTGGAAAAAAAAAAAATGAAACAACTATCTGTCAGGCTTATGGCTTCCTTTTCAGTGGCACTCTTTAAGTTCAAGGTAAAAGATCATTTTTAAGGTAAGTTGTAAGAAGTATTCTTTTTTTCTGGTACAGGTCAAATTAAATGGCTTTTACACCATAAAACTATCAAGGTTGATTAGTCCAATAAAATCATGGATCTTAACTATATAACATATTATATACACACACCATATTTAATAGTTTAGAATACAATTAATATTATGCTCTACTAGAATAGAATTGGTGTCTGCAAAATATTTTATAAATATTACATCATTATCTAACTGCAATGATCCTGGGAAATAGGTTCATTATTACTGCCATTTTACAAATGAAGATACTTATGTAGATAAAGGTTTACTGATTTACTTAGGGTCACACCGCTTATAAATGTCTGAGGGTTGATTTGAACTCTTCTTCCTGATTGTAGACCTAGCTCTATATCTAATATGCCATATAGCAACCTGGAGATAGATAGATAGATAGATAGATAGATAGATAGATAGATAGATAGATAGATAGATAGAGAGAGAGATAGATAGAGAGATAGAGAGATAGAGAGATAGAGAGATAGAGTCCTACCATTGTATCAGAATAGCAGCTCATCTCTAATATTCTTAGGGAATTAGCTCATTAACAATGCCTTTCAAAGAATGCTCAGTGTTCATTTTCTCATTTTAGGGGTTCAACTTATGTTTCTAGGAGTCCTATATTCGGATAAATACCAGAAAATATTTAGGCTGTTTTCACATCACACCAATATAGTCATTTTTAGTCAATTCAGTTCAGTGGAGGGAGGGGGAAGTGATCAGTCAATACATTTTAGAAAAATATGGAATACTAAATTCTTGGTATTGTTTAGGCAAGGGAGAAAATACATTTTTAGATGGATGCAAGACCAGGAAACAAGAATCAGAGTTAGAATCCTGCTTCTCAGTACAATGGTTCAATCTAAAACCAAATCAAAGCAAAATAATCGTTTGAAATGCTGTTTACTGATCAAATCAAACCCACTGTTGAGAAATGAATCTGACAATAATGCTAGCAAACAGTTAATTTTTTAGATACGAGTTTGTGTCTTTTATAGATGAATAACATGTAATAATCATAAAAACAGTCTTTCAAAGGAAAAAAAAAGCTATCCAGTTTTCCATGCCCCTTTTTAACCAGTTGCCCCAAATAAATACATACTACAGTTTGGAGGAGGTTGTTTTGATTTTGTTTGTTTTAAAATATATATGTGTGTATATGTATGTAGGTATACACACACACACACAGCCAACAAAAGAAAAGCCAAGACATTTCATCTGCTGTGAAAGAGTTGCTATACATGGTTGTGATGGACTTCCACTGTGCTAGAGGAAACAATGTGCTCAGTGATTTTAGAACAGCATGCAAAGCCTTCCATGAAGTGTTAAAGAGCAATGTGAACAGAACCAAGGGAACACTATATACACTAGCAGCAATACTGTTTTAAGAAAGACTTTGAGTGCTAAGTCTTTTTGACTATTATAAATACAACAAATTAAAAAACAAAGAACATGTGAAGAAAGACACTATCTGCATTCAGAGAAAGAAGTGATAAATAGAAACATATAGAATAACTTTACATAAAGACACAGAGACATATATGTCTCTGTGTGTGTATGTATGTATACATATTTATTTATGCCTAATGACAGCAATCCCTAGGGTGAAGGGCAGGGTTGAGGGAAGAAAATAAAAGGTAAAGAAAAGAAAATTTGTATGAAAATGAAACCTAAATGGAATTAAGCTATTGATGCTTAACCTGTCCTCATTTTTACAACCATTTTATCTTTTGGGAGAAGGCTTGAATCTTCTTTTGTCTCTTTGTGTGTGTGTGTGTGTGTGTGTGTGTGTGTGTGCCTTTGTCACTGTCACTATCTCTCTGTTCCTCTATCTCTATTTCTTTCTGTCTCTGTCTCTCTTTCTTTAGTTTGAATTTTATTGAATTTTACCATGGTGTAGTATTATGCAGTAAGTAACAATAAATTAGACAAAACACATTTTAATTGACATCAGTATGGCCAAGAAATATTGTGTTCCCTGGAATTTAGCAGAATTTTCATTTTCCTAATGAAGACAACACTCTATTTGAAATAAACAAAGTATTATTTTCTGTTCATAGAAACATAGCTATTTTATATTTTGAAGAAGATGAATCATTCAAAGTTGTCATCATATTATTCTACATAAGATAAAGTTGTGGGAGGATTCAAATAAAATTTTAACAAGTACTTATTTTCACAAGTTGAGAAATATTTACAGGAAATGAATTTTTTTAAGTTTTCCTTAATTTTTTTTAAGAATTATATTCCCCCAAAATGTACTTTACATGTTCTAGGAGCAAGTGATCCCACAGACCTTTTATCTCAGACTTTCAGTTGTTTATGGGATGACTGATTCTATCTAATGATATGTTCAGTTTTGGAGTTTAGGGAATCTATGGGAGATCCACTTTACAATTTCTAATATGAATTTGGAGATATGAGTTAAGAGGTTCACCGAAGGGGTAGGACTAGATATGTAGAGAAGACATCAGCATAGTAATGATAAGTAAACTCATGACAACCAATGCTAATGTATTACAGAGGGAGAAGAGAAGAAAGCCAAGGGCTGAACCCTGTGCATCACACAGGGTTAGCAGCCATGACCTCTGCACAAAAATGGAACAAATGAGACTTAGGCAGATATTCCACAGAATGAGGAAAGAAGCCAGGATTAATAATGTCACACAAAAAAAAAAAAAAAAGAAAGAAAGAAGAGGCTATCAAAGTGAAGAGGGTGATAGAAAGTGGTAAAGGTTATAGAAAGTTCAAACAAGATGAGAATTGAGAAAAAGATCGTTAAATTTTACAATTGAGACATCATAGATAACTTTGGAGGGAGTAATTTCAGATGAATAACACTGGAACCCAGATTTAGCATGTTAAGAAGATTGTTAGAGGAAAGAAAGTAGAAGCGCTTATTGTAGAATAGCCTTCTCAAGGAGTTTTGTCACAAATGGGAAGAGAGACTCTGTGACAGCTAATGGTTATAGCTAATCCCTATAGGGATCAAGCTGGTGATTTTGTTTTGTTTGGCTTTTTGAGAATGTGATAAAGATGAGCATGTTTTTAGGCAATAATGAAGCAGTTAGTGGATAGGGGAAGATTGAAGATCAGTGAGAGTTTGGGAATGATGGAGAAGAAAGGATAGAATGGGAATTAATGCGAAGGCATTTATCTTGGCAAGTAGAAAGGAACCTCATCATGGGAGACAGAGGTGAAGGTAAAAACAAAGGTAGAAGCCATCTAGGCAAGGTAAAATTAGAGAAAGAAAGAAGAGGAGAGACTCTTGGCAAATGGCCTGATGCCTTGCTACCTGTGTGACCTCCATTTAGTCACTTAACACTGTTGGTCCTTTATTTCTTCATTTGTAAAATGAGTGAGTTAAATTAGATGGCATTTAGTATCCCTTCTAGTTTCTCAGCGATGATCCTAGGAAGATGAAAACATTTGGGAAGACATATAAACTACAGAAAACAATGCACATATAGAATACAATATGCAAATGCGAATGTATAGTGTAAATATATACAGAGCATAAATGAAATGAAACCAAATGCTGAGTAATGGTAGAGACTACTCTTTGCCTTGGTAAAGATAGGAGACAGCATCACCTTCCTTTTCAGATTGATGTTTAGACTATCAAATGTGGTTATTGAATTATTCAGTTTTGCTTAAATAGTTTCTTTGTTATAAAGGAGGACATAGTTCAATTTTTATGTATGTTTGTAGTAGAGGGTAGTGGTATTTCCAAAAAATAATTGTGATCTAAAAGTAAGATCAGCAATAAAAGGGTTTTTTTTAATTTTAATTTTTTAAGAGGGGTTATCCTTCACTTTGGAGAAAGATTCCCTCTTTCTGGGAATCTCTGTTTTCTAGGTAAAGTCACAGACAAGATCCTTTACTGAGAACAGGGTGGGAGAAGGGAGTTACTTTACATACCTGCCATAGAGAGTATCAAAGATTCAAACGTTGAAGAATAAAATGTTTTCTATCTAACGGCATAAGTTTATGTGACATTAAATTAAAACAAAAAAAAACTTTGTGGGAAACCCTGTTAATATTATTTCATAACTCTCCAGCAATCCTAGCAACATCCTTTGGATGTATTACTAATTTGACTGCCATTTTCAGTCCGTGCTTTGTCTCCTAGTTCTCATGTTTATACTCTTAATCAAATTAATACTTAATTATCATCATTATCTGATGTTAAAAAGAGTGATTAATACCATCCAATTTTCCTATACAAGACATACAAATCACAACAAATACAGACACTATAAAATCTAAGCAATATCTGTTCCACAAAATATACAGTATTGGAAAATCAAGGGTTAATAAGATTCAGAATATTTTCAGGGTTTATGCTATGAAATACAGAGGCTAGTTAGCTGATATACAGTAAATATGTCTAGTACATGGAATAACGTCCTTTAAAATGAAAGCTGATGAAGAATTACAGCAATTAAAAGCATACAAATCTTATGTGCCTCCCACTAACAAAATTTAATGACAACTTGTCTGTTGAATTAGTCTGTTCACTGAATAAATCTGAAATGCACCAATTATGCAAACTCAATACAGTACATACAGTGAAATCTCATAAATAAGTACCTGCTGTGACAAAAGTTTTCTATCATTATTGGTGATGGTCCAGAGTCAATCTCACTTAGCAATTTCTAGGAGGGCAAATGCTGCCAATACCCCTTTATGAGCACTCTTCCAACTCCCCTAAGGCCAACTGACTGAGAAGATCAACAACTTAATTTGATTTTCACTTTTATGGAAGTAAATTTGTTCAAGAATTGCAAGAACTGCCTCTATGACCTCAGAAAGAGACAACTGGACAGTTAGAGTTTTTTTGCAATTTTTGTGATAGAAACTTTCAGAGGGAAGAAAAGAATAAAAAGCTCAAGTATCCACAGTATCCCAGGCACTTTACAAATACTAGCTCATTTCACCCATCAGTAGAGTAATAAGTAAGCCCATGTAACTGAAACTGAGGGCAGCTAGATTCCATTTCTGACTCTGTCATGAAGAGCCAGAATTGTCTTTCCCCATTTGAATGGGAGCCTCATGAGGGCAGAGACTGACTTTCTTTTTGTTTGTATTTGTATTCCCTACACTTAGCATAATATATGACCCATAGGAAGAAAGCTTTTGACAAATGGTCATTGAATTGATAATATTTGACTAGAAATGTAAGCTTGGGAAAAAATCTTGAGTTTTTATTTTTCTTCTATACTTTCCAAAGCCTTAAAATCTATATTCGAATAAGTTGATCTCCCAGTCCTTAAAACTATCTTTTTAATGGTAATTTATACATGCATATTGCTTTTGAAGAGCTGCAAAACCCCCTTTAGACAACAATCCCACAAGGTAGTTGATATAATTATCACTCTTTCATAAATAAGGTAATAGGCTCAAGGAGCTCAAGTCACTTGCTCTGGGTCACATCATGACCCATTTGTTCATTGCCAGATATTCAAATAAATTCTCTCTTCTCACCCTTCTATCAGCAAAGAATCTTGCATAGTTCAAACTCAGGTCATCATCTAATTCTTGAATACATTATCTTCTCACTACACCAATAAAACTTAGTTGTAGGGACAGATGAAAAGAGTTTGATTAGGTAGTAGACTACTGTATTGTGATGTGTAACCAAGAAAGCAGTATTGACAGACACACGGGTTCCCCTGCTGTTTGAAGTCAAGAGACCCACTCTTTTACTGGGAGAAGTTTGCCATGTACTGGCAAGTCATATTTGCTAGGTGTCACAGACACTGGCCACAAGAATAAATCCCGACTTAAATCCCTTCCTAGTGAAATTTCTTGCTGGACAATTCTAACAATATTGCTGAAGAAACCATTGTACCAGTACAATTAGATACTTAAGTGTTTCCCATACCTAGGGAGGAAGAAGTATAGGTATTAGAACTTCTCCTTGGGCTTTCCTGAATAGGATTTTCTTTTGCCAGAACCAGTTATAATCGGGCCTTTCTAAGTCCTCTAGACTTGAAAGAAAGAAAGAAAGAAAGAAAGAAAGATGATTGCAACCAGATGGGAAATGAGATGTCTATCCTGTCTTACCTCCATAAACAGAGGTTTAGGAATTCAAAGTTTTGTTCTACAGTCAGAGGCACAGAGGGCAGTGATGTGGTGTGAATAGTAAGACTGTTTGGATCTTGCAAGATATTGAGATTTGTCAATGATAAGTTTACTGAGGACTGGGGAAAGAGTCAAAGAAATACAAAATAAGTGTCACTGAAGAAGTCAAAGAGTCTAAAAATGAGTGTAAACAAAAGGGAAATAAGGAGACATGCCTTTGTTGCTACAAATTACTTATTTTTCAGTCATGATTGACTCTTTGTGACCTTATTTGACTCTGTGGGTTGTTTTTGTGTTTTTGTTTTTGTTTTTTTTTTTTTTTGGCAAAGACATTGTAGGATTTTCTTCTTTTTTTGTTGTTTTTTTTTTTACAGATGAAGAAACTGAGGCAAAAAAAGTTTAAATGATTTGCCTAAGGTCATATAGCTATGTGTCCAAGGGCACATTCAGACTCACAAAGACAAGTATTCCTGACTCGAAGTCTGGTGCTTTATCTACTGTGCCACTTACGCCACTTACTGCCATTTGACTTAAGGTGAAGACCATGTAAACTAACAATCCCATTTGCATATGACAAAAGTAAATTAGAATAAAACATAGCATATTTATATTTATGTAGAATCATACATGTATGTGTGCAAGGAAATAAGCAGGTAGCAAAGAACATAGAGTAAAAGTATGGCATCATTGTTTAAAAACATTCTCTAAAGTGCTAGAGTTCTAAATGAATTGATACTGTCAAGTAAACTGAAGAAAAAAAAATTTAAATTTTTTTTAAATCTATCGAGACAAAGGAAGATGGGGCTGTGGTTTGGGGACAAAATACTATGAAAAAAGATTGAGAAATAATATTTGCATTTTGTAAAGGAAATCAGAAATAAGTGATGTCACAAAAGCAGTAAAAATGTAGTATCCAGGAAGAAAAGAAGAGCAGTGTTAAATGCTGCAGAGAGAACAAGAAAGAAAATGATTGAACAAAGTACGTTAAATAAGGCAATTAGGAGAGAACTTTGGAGATATCAGTTTCAGTTGAGATCACAAAATGTGTAGAAGAGAACGAGAGGAAAGTGAAAACACCTTTCTTAAAAACTTTAGCCAAGGAGGGGAGGAAAGAGGTAAAGAATGAAAGCTAGTGGAGGTGGTAGAGCAAAAAAAAAAAAAATTGAAATGTTGTTTAGGCAACAGGGAAGGAGCTGGTCCATAAGGATGGCATGTCAATTAGGAGGAAGTTTGAGATTTTAGAAGAGGGCAATCTCCTGGAGAAGGCATGAGATAATAGGATCAAGAATCCAGGGAAACAGGAGAAAGAAGATATTTGGTGGGGCAGAGCCAAGATGGCCAAGTAAGAGCAATGACTTACCTAAGCTTTTAGACAAACTCCTTCAAATACCTCTAAAAAGAGAATCTGACCAAATTTTGGAAGTGTAAAATCCAATAAGAGACAGACTCTGGCAAATTCACAGCCCAGGACAGATTGGAAGGTCGACTAGAAGGATCTCTTCTGCGGGGGTGAGCCCATAGTGCTCAGCGCAGCATATCCAGTGCAGCAGAGCAGGAGGCCCCTGGGGGAAACCTGGGACAGCAGCAGGCAGAACCAGCTGAGGGGCAGCCCAGGGTGAGGAGGGGAAGGGAGACAGGAGAGCTAAAATCACAAACAGTAGGAAAGAGGATGGAGGGAAATACACAGATTGTAATCATAACTGTGAACATGAATGGAATGAACTCTCCCATAAAATGGAGATGGATAGCAGAATGTGTTAAAAGCCATAATCCAACAATATGCTGTTTAAAAAAACACATTTAAAGGGGGGGGGGAGGATACACACAGAGAAAAGGTCAAAGGTTGGAGCAGAATATACTGTGCTTTAAGAAAAGGAGTCACAATCCTAATCTGAGACAAAGCAAAAGCAGAAATAGATCTAATCAGAAGAGATAAGGAAGGAAACAATATCCTGCTAAAAGGCAGCATAGACAATAAAGCAATTTCATTACTAAACGTGTATGTTCCAAGTGGTATAGCATCCAAATTCTTAGAGGAGAGGTTGGGGAAGTTGAAGAAAGAAATTGACAGCAAAACTATACTAGTGGGGGACCTCAACCTCCCCCTCTCTGAACTCAATAAATCTAACCTCAAAATAAGAAAGAGGTTAAGCAGGTGAATAAAACTCTGGATAAAGTAGATATGATAGATCTCTGGAAAAAACTGAATGGGAATAGAAAGGAATATACCTTTTTCTCAGCAGTACGTGGCACATACACAAAAAAATGACCATGTACTAGGACATAAAAACCTCACAATCCAGTGCAGAAAGGCAGAGATAACCAATGCATCCTTCTCAGATCATAATGCAATAGAAATTACATGTAATAAAAGGCCATGGAAAGATAAACCAAAAATCAATTGGAAACTAAATAATCCTAAAGAATGAATGGGTTAAACAACAAATCATAGAAACAATCAACAACTTCATTCAAGAGAATGACAATAATGAGGCAACCTACCAAATCTTATGGGATACTGTAAAAGCAGTTCTTAGGGGAAATTTTATATCTTTGAATGCCTACATAAATAAAATAAAGAAAGAGGAGATCAACAACTTCAGCATGCAGCTGAAAAAGCTAGAAAAAGATCAAATTGAAAATTCCCAAGTAAATACCAAATTGAAAATACTGAAAACCAAAGGAGAGATTAATAAAGCTGAGATTAAGAAAACTACTGAATTAATAAATAAAACCAATAGTTGGTTTTATGAAAAAACTAATAAATTTGATAAACTTTTGGTCAATTTGATTTAAAAAAAAGAATGAATGAAAGGGGTGCACTCACCTCCAATGAGGAGGAAATTAAAACAATAATTAGAAATCACTTTGCCCAACTTTATGCCCACAAATTCAACAATCTGAATGAGATGGATGAGTATTTTAAAAAAATACAAATTGCCCAGATTAACAGAAGAGGAAATTGAATACTTAACCCCATCTCAGAAAAGGAAATTGAACAAGCCATCAATGAACTCCCTAGGAAAAAATCTCCAGTGCCAGGCAGATTTACAAGTGAATTCTATCAAACATTTAAAGAAAAGTTAGTTCCAATACTATATACACCATTTTTGAAAATTGGGGAAGAAGGAGTCCTCCCAAATTTTTTTTATGATACAAATATAGTTTTGATACCTAAACTAGGAAGAGACAAAACAGAGAAAGAAAATTTTAGCCCAATTTTTCTAATGAATATTGATGTAAAAGTTTTAAATAAGATTTTAGCAAAATGAATACAGCATCTTATCATGAGAATAATACATTATGATTGGGTGGGAGTCATACCAGGAATGCAGGGATGGTTCAATATTAGGAAAACTATTAGCATTATCATATCAACAACAAAACTAACAAAAACCACATGATTATCTCAATAGATGCAGAAAAAACTTTTGACAAAATACAACACCCATTCCTATTAAAAACACTGGAGAATATAGGAATAAAGGGAACTTTCCATAAAATAATAAGCAGTACCTACCTAAAACCTTCAGCAAGCATTATATGCAATGGAGATAAGCTAGATGCATTTCCAATAAGGTCAGAGGTGAAACAAGGATGTCCATTATCACCATTATTATTCAATATGGTGCTAGAAATTTTAGCTGTAGCAATTAGAGAAGATAAAGAAATTGAAGGAATAAGAGTAGGCAAAGGAGAAACTAAGTTATCACTCTTTGCAGATGATATGATGATATACTTAGAGAATCCCAGAGATTCAAGGAAAAAGCTACTTCAAATTCATAATATTTAATATAAATTTTAGACTTTAATAAGGTCCAAAAGTTTGAATTAAGAAGAGCCTGGACCTAATAGTCTCCTTTGTTTAGAGGATGCCTTTTGTCAAGCTAATGGAACTTCCTTATCAGACCCTTTTTCTAGTGATAAGAGAAAAACACAGACACCTTAGGTTGTGAATAAACTTTGAAAGTCTGTTTGGGATGGGATGTCTGGGTGATAGGACTTTGTTTTAAATCACAAAGGCATGCTACTGAAGGAAGATGCCCATAGCCTGGGTCATAAAACCTAATTGCAGCCACCTCATTTACAATGTGTTTATCTAAGAGAACTCTTTTCTCATGGCAAAATGTATATAAGCGAGAAGATTTCTGTACTGGGTAGCCAGAACATTTTCTGGCTCCATAATGCATTATGTTACCATTTTGTTTAATAGGGAATTGATCAATTATTAATTAAATCATAAAATGTATGCATTTAGCCTGTTGCCTTTTCTTTAACCAAGTTTTCAGGTTAACAAAATAATAAACAACTTTGGCAAAGTTGCAGGTTACAAAATAAACCTGCACCAATCTTCTGCATTCCTATATATTAATAACAAAGTCCAACAGTAAGAGATAGAAAGAGAAATCCTATTTAATGCTAAGGTAGACACTATAAAATATTTGGGAGTTCACCTGCCAAAACAAACCCAGGGACTATATGAACACAATTAGAAGACACTTTATGCACAACCAAAGTCAGATCTAAGTAAGTGGAAAAACATCAGTTGCTCATGAGTAGGCCAAGCTAATATAATAAAAATGACAATTTTACCTAAATTAATTTACTTATTTAGTGCCATACCAATTAAACTATCAGATAATTATTTTCCAGAGCTGGATGAAATAATATCCAAATTCATCTGGAAGAACAAAGGTCCAGAATATCAAAGGAATTAATGAAAAGAAATGCTAGGGAAGGTGGCCTAGCACCACCAGAACTCAAATTGTATTATAAAGCAGCAATTATCGAAACTACTTGGTACTGGCTAAGAAACAGAAAGGTCAACAACAGCAACGACCACAGTGCGTGAGAGTTTTTTCTGATAGACTTGGATCTTCATAGCAATGCAAGGACATAAAAAAATAAAAACTTTCCAATGGTCTTCTAAGGCAAAATGCCTTCCACATTCAGAGAAAGAACGATGGAATTCAATCGCAGAATGTAGCAGATCATTTGTGTGTGTGTGTGTGTGTGTGTGTGTGTGTGTGTGTGTGTATTATGTTTTGGTTTGTTACGATTTCTCTCATTTATTTCAGTTCCTCTACACAGCATGACTATAATGAAAATGTATTCAATAGGAATGTATGTATAGATCCTATATAGAATTGTATGCTGTCTTGGGGAGGGAGGGAGGGGGGGTGGTGAGGGGTAGGTAGGGGGGAAAAAAATCTAAGTTTTAAGGTAGTGATTGTAAAGCATTAAAAATAAATAACATGAATACATTAAAAAAAAAAGAAGAATCCATGGAAACAGATCCACCTAGACGTCTAAGACAAGAGTGAAGCAAGATACAGGGAGAGCAGAGGGTGAAGAGTGGGAGGAGATTTGATGTCCCTAGGAGGGCTAAAAAAAGGAGCTCTAGGCAAATGGTCTCAATGTTTCCAGTGAAATGTAGATAGACTCCAGGTCCTCTGAGAGCAGGGTAGACAGATTGGGTACCACTGGAGGCTTGAGGAGAGATTAAAAAAAATTGGAACTGTAACAATCTTGACTCTTTACTATTCTTCACTGGACATATACCATCAGTTTCAAGACCTTGCTGTTTCTGCTTTCATATCTCATCTGAACCCTTCCCTGCACTCACATAGTTGTAACATGAGTTCAGGATTTCCTCCTATCTCCCTTATACTATTGAAAGGGCCTCTTGGTCACCCTACTTCAAATGTCTTAATCTCTTCAGTCCATTCAATACACAAGCTGCTGTGAAAATTTTATATCCTTAAATCTGTATGTGTATGTAAATCTGTATGTAAACCATGTGACTCCATTACCCAATCAACTTCAGAGACATTCTGTTACCTGTACAATCAAATGTGAACTCCTCTGTTTAATTTCAAAGATTTATATAACTTGTATCCAATTTTTTTCCAACCTCTTTAGATTTTATTCCATCCCTCTCCTACCATATATGCACTCCCCAGTATAGCCCAATTCACATTTTCTCAGTTATTCATGCATGGCACTCCATTCAACATCTCTGTACATTTGCACAGACCATCCCACATGCCTACAAAGGCTTTTCTCCATACTTCCAAGCAGATTGACTCCTTCTCTTCCTTTAAGAGATAGATCAAAGACCATTTTCTACATGAAGACTTGCCTGATTCCTCCCCACCCCCAATTGCTAGTACCCTCCCTGTTAAACTATTTTTTATTTAACTACGTGGCATGCATTTTCATTTATTCACACTCTGTGTATGTTGTATGTGGTTATATATGTCCCTGCTGTCCCATCGCACACCATTAGAACTCAGGTTTGTTGAAAGGAGAGATTGTTTTCATTGTGTTACTTTACATCCTTGTACCCAAGAACAAAGAAAAAATGGGCACATGGAAGTTGCTTAATAAATGCTCCTGATTGACTATCAATCCATCATTCAGCAATTAATCACTAGGAAAAATGAATGCTTTGTCTGTTTGATAAAAATTGAATATTTCAACTTCAGTCAACTCTCAGTTGAGATTGTGCACCATATAAATTTTCAGACTTCCTTAATTCCTTCTGTTTCTGTCTAATATTAAATTATAATTTATCACTTCTATCACAAGAAAAATCAAGAGCAGTCAAACTGAAGCAGGTAAATTTTCTAACTAATTAGTTTTACTGCTAAAGCATTGGTGATTAGGAGGAAATATTAAACCAATAGAGACCATTAATTGTAAATATGTGCTTCCTTTCAATTCTTAAGCCACACCCCAGCCTCCAATTCTTTTCTTTTCTTCAAACAAGGAGGGAAATATTCCATTCAGAAATTTTAGTACTCTACTGAAGAATTTTTAGAAATTTAGAGTTTTACATTAGGAAATGCCTTAGTCTTTCCCAAAAGGCTCTGCACATTCTGGTAGCAGCCTATTTTTCCAGCATTGCTTCAGAATTGTTCCCTATCTCCCTCTCAACATTCTGGACAGTTTAGGTCATTAGCTTTCTGCTCATCTGCTTCCCTCATGTACTCAAGTAGGCTGTCCTCCCATGTCAAAATGACAGTACTTCATGTTCTGTCCTCTTAAAATCTTTCTGAGTACTCACTAAATATAGCTCCCCTCATTAATCTTGCCATCTAAAAATGATCTCTGTATCTCCCTTACTCTCTGTTTCCGTCTCTGTCTCCCCACAAATTTCATGTAGCATTTGAAAATCTCTCTTTTTTTTGTGATACCTATAATCATGTATCAACACCCCCCCAAAAACACACACACATATTCATGCCCATACATATACACACACATACACACATACAACCTCCTTGTGCTATGCCTCAGCACTTAGCTATAGTGCCTTGCACATACAAAGTGCTTGCTAGATTGCAGAGTGGAGAGAGTACAAGAGTCACAATGATCAAATCTCACCCCAAACACATACTAGTCGTGTGATCTTGGGCAAGTCATTAACCTCAATTTGCCTCAGTTTCCTAAAAGGGTAGTGTTGTTGTTAGGATCAAATGAGCTAATAATTGTGAAGTGCTTAGCATAGCACCTGGAACATCTTAGGTGTTATATAAATATTATTATTATTAAATGTTTGTTAACTAAATTGAATATTGTTCTTCATGCAGCTGCATGGGTAAAATTTCTATCATTCTTGGCTTCGAAATATGTTGCCTCTCAAAAACAATACCTAGTAGTAAAGATAGCATAAGAGTGCAAAGAATATTAGGTTTGGAATCAGATGGATTTTTGACTTCAGTTGAGGCTTTATCAGTTGCTAATTTTATTATCTTGGGCTTCAGTTTCCTCATGAGTATAATGAAGGGGTTAGACTCATTAGACGGTGATGAAGGTTCCTTCCAACTCTTAATATTATGGCTCTATGGCATATTGTGGGAGGATATGCAAGAAAAACTAATAATGAATGAGAACAATGGTTATAAAAATGCAAGCTACTTATTTGAATGCAAAAATATGCAAAATATTCTTTCTCAATAAATATTTTATGCATGGTAATTTTTTTGGGGGGGTGAGGGGTACTGATTTAATATTTGCTTTTTCCCTACCAAAGTAATTTCACTTAATGGACACATCCGATATTAGACCAATATGGCAATCAAGAGAACCTCTTTCCAATATCTACTGTTATGAAACTATGACATTTCTGTCCTCCATTAAAGAGAACAGCATGCTAGCAGTCTATTGACTCAGCTTAACAAGTACAGTCTCTTAGGTATAGCAACACTTCAATATGGCAACAGAACAGCTGCTGGGAAATGAAGTGATATGTTAACTGCACAGGTGTGTAAATAACCTAATCACAGTCTGAGGGTCAGAGAGGACAAGTTGTTGTTTCTCCTTTTATGTCAGACACCATTGGTACTACAATATATTAAAGTTCTACTTTGCTCAGATGTTTGGATCTATTGAAAAATAGGGGGTTTCTTTTGTTTAAGGCTATTTTCTTAATCACCTACTTTAATTAAAATCTGAGTATTTAGGAAATTAATAATGTAGGGAAGTTTTCTAGTGCTTACCAAGCTCAAATTTAAATTCCCATGCTTTGTGCTGTGGGTGTTTCCCCCTTTCTTACTTTTTATTCCTCTTCATCCCGGACCTTTAGAATACAGACCACCAGCCCATGGGGAAATTAGCTGACTGATTTTAGGAGGTCTTTCCCTAGACTTCAATCAGTTGATTGTTGACTAAGTTACTCCAAATTGTCACACTTAGCTCTCCATGTCTAATAACTGGCCCTAGTCATCAGAACAGGCTTCTGTTTTTCCTCCTATATAGTATTCCAGGCATGAAAACACATACCCAGACTATCTCTTCATCTATCTGCTGCAGGAGGAATTCTGCCTCCCCATTCCTGCCCTCTACGTCTCTTTTTCAAGGGACAGAAATCAAATTGACCATAGTTGCTTCTGAAAAGGGGGTGATATGCACATAATGTCATCACATCCATTTTCTGGATACCATGCCTCTATATGCCTTGTCTTCCCCTATTATATTGTTAACTTCTTGAGAGCAAAGACTGTCTATCATTTTATATTTTTTATCTATAGTAAGGACACGATTACTCCATGTACATTTAGTCATTTTTTAAATACAGTCTGTAATCTGGCTCCATCTTACTGGACCAAGTGCATATCCCATTTCTCCCCAGTATTCGTCCACTGCTCTGGTCACACTGGTCAACCCAGTTATCCTCAGACAACAGCACATTTAAGTCAGCTTTCATGCCTTTTCTCCTGCTGCTTCATAGTGAATCTGCAATTCATCTCTCCCTTCTTGCTTGCTTCACTCCATACCTCCAAAACCCCTATCAAGACACCTAAGCTTTCCACCTACCGCTTTCACAGTCTTTTCTGATGATTCCAGGGCATACTTTGTTCCATTTTATCTCCATTTGCACTCACACTTTTATCAAATAAAGAGATAAATATATCACATCACAAACCTATGTGTGGATGTATGTGCATATATATATATATATGTATATATACCCAAATGTGTATACACATATGTATATTGACATATATGTACATGTTCATATTATGTTGCTACCTGTCTCTCTTTAGTTGTGTTGCATAATTTAACAAACGATTAAACCATTATTCCATCAGCTCTGTTACTTAAAGCACTATCATTGTCCACAAATGGTTTCTTGTGTGTATCTCTTACTATTTTAACTACTATTATTATAGGATTTATATCTGGAATATATATTAGAGATCAATTAGACCAATTCTCTAATTATATAGTTGGAGAAACTGAGGATCAGAGAGTAAAATTAACTTCCTTACATTTGAGCATCTCAGAAATGACAGAATGAGTCAAATACCAACATCGATTTTTTTTTAATTCCTTTGTATATTAGAGTGTCTAGTGTTATAAAAGCACATAAATCAAGGATGCTAAATTCAATCAAGGTCTTCATTGTGTATTAGTATTGGCATAATAACCATGATCGTCTTCCTCCTGAGGCAAAGTATCATACTGCTATTAATTTCCTAGAAAATCTAATTTTTTTTAAAGCCTATACAATTGTTGCCTATGTCTATCATCGGTCAAGTACCATCTTCTACATGAGGTTTTTCCTAACCTCCCCGACAGTTTATACTGGTCCCTAAAATAATGCATTTTATAAAAATTACACAGAATTTCAACCAGGGAGAAAGTTGATTATTGGGGACCCCAACTCAAACTTAATCAATATTATTCAGTTCATTATGATTCCATAGGGGTAGTGATTATAAGTTCTGTATATATTGACCTCAGAACTGTGAGCAGCAAATTGTAAGTTCATTGGCTTAATCATAGAAGATTAACCAGAGGCCCTTCACCCTTGTTTTTCCTTGTCATGGAGACCAAGCCTAGTGTGCCAGAGGTGACTCAACTACGTGGCAAGTCCCCCAAATTTATTTTTGTACCTCTAGACCAACACGAGCAGGTGTCCATCTTATGATCCATATTATGACCACCTAGTCAGTGAGATGAGCTATGCTTCTCCCATATTATGACCATCTTATGATCACCTAGTCAGTAGAGATATTCCTTGCTTCACCCAACTTGTAATTCTGCTGACATATCCTTTTCACTTATGTATCATATGTCAATCAATGGAATTATTCTGTATTCTGCATTTGGCATAGCCATTCATGAATGTCTAGATAACTAGCCCTATTAAAAAAAACAAAAAAACAAAAAACCAGGACCTTGGAAAGAAGGGGAATCTCCTATTATGAGAAAGATGAGATTCTCTTCATTAGAGGGGATCATGGACCCTTTAATAAAGTACCATCAGCTCAGAGCTCTGCTTCAGATTTTCTTGTTGGTTGACAATTTTTGCCCTCATGATAGAATGAAGAAATGTTAGAATTTATATAACACAATCCCTTCATTTTAGATGAAACTGAGGGAAAGAGAGATCATGAGTGGCTTGCCCAAAGTCATGCAGGTGAAAAGAGGCTAAATTTATGGGATTTTTTTATGACTATATAGAGTGTGCATATATGCATGTACATATATGTGTATGTGTATATCCATACATCCTTGGTGTCCACTTCTCATCCAGTTCTCCCTTATGGATAAGCATACATAGTGGTCACAGCTCAGTAAAACTTCTTGGCGGAGAAGCTAAACCAGGTTGAGGGTAACTGACAGGTCTTCAGGTAGCTATAGGGATGTATACACCAAGCATGTGAAGATTTGCCCCTGCAGAAAGGACCAAAAAAAATTGTTTGCTACAATTTCCATGAAGGTGGCTGAAGCAGGCACTGTTGAGTGCTTAGAGATTGGTCAGACTTTGAAGACACTAAGGTCATCCACTGCATCTTGGGTAATTGTCAGTAGTCCTGACTTTTGTCTTGTCCCTGGACTCTGGTGACTCTAGAAGAGAGTGAGACTGACAATGTTGTGTGAATTTGCCTCACTTAAATCCAATTCATACAAAAGTCAAGACATCACCCTATGATGCTATTGATCCTCTTTGGGGAAAAAAAAGGTGAATAACAACAACACATATATACGCGCGCGCGCGCACACACACACACTAATAGAATGAAAACTTCTTGAAAATAGGAATTGCTTCATTTTTGTCTCTGTATCTATTATGCCTGCTCCAGCATCTGGAACACAGTAGGCATATAATATTTGATTTGCCAATTAAGGTAATTGGAATAGACTTCCTACACTGCATTTTGAGGAAGGAAAATCCTGGGGCTACCTCCTTCTTCAATCCCTCTTCAAACCTGAATATATCTTCTTTAGCATCCTTCCATGACTTACACATTCATGACCCAACCACACAAAGAATTTAGTTGCATTGCTTGTGTTTGGCAAGTCATGTAAAATGTCACATGTTATATCCTATGCCATACATGTCTGGCCTTGGAAGCTGGCAGAAGTCATGATACCTGGACTCAGATCCTAGATCTATCACCAACCAGCTCCATGACACTTCACAAGGTGCCCCAATTATTTTTCTTTCACTCTCATTTGGAAAATCAGAGGGTTTGCCTGCATGCCTACGATTCCTTGCAGCAGTGCCCTGACCATATGTATATAGTAGATTATGACTGTAATGGAAGTGATGCTTTGAAAAACAAAATTTAAAATGATCTTTCCTGACATCTTTAGAGCTTAATGACAGGTAACTTCAACTCTTTGTACATCCACAGAAATATCCCCTTGTGACAACTGCTAAGATTTACTTTTCTGAGACTATGTAAGTAACAATACTAGTAGTCTGTGTTATATCCTGAGAATTTATAGACTACTTCAATGACTTCTATCAGATTTACTTCTACAGATTTACTTCCAGTTTCTATCTGTAGAAATCAGAAATATTTGTTTGTACAGTCTAGGTGGGAGTTGATTTAACATGGAAGACTGGTTAGCTAAACAAGAAACATCAATATAGTCATTCTATTCCCTGTGAATAATTCAGGTCCCCAACAATGAATAGATGAAGCAAAAGACTTTATAAGGTGCCAGTCCCTGTTCTGAGGATACGAAGTCAGAAGGGAAACAGTTCCTTCCCTTATGGAATTTGTATTAAAATGGAGATAATAGACAACACATTTAGAAGAGTGGCAATTCAGGAAACACTTTTCTTCATTTGGGGAGTCACAAAAATTGTGAGTGGAACTCTATTGTAATTGATTGCCACACCCTTTTTTAGAAGCCTTGATAGTATTGATTTATTTATGGTTCCCAGAGTAGAAAAGATAAATAAAACTAGAAGTGGCTTCTGAGGTAGGTGTGGTATGATAGGGCAGGTGGAAAGATGCTTATAGATAGGCTTCGGTTGAGTTCAAATGTAATGAAATATCAAGTCCCGGGAAATCAACTGAGGACACATTTGCATAAGCAGTTTGTATATACCATATTCAAAAATGGTATTCTATGTTCCTACTCCAAGTAGGCATAGCCATGCAATTAATGCATGTAAACTGAGAAAGAATAGAGTGGTACAAGACCAAAACATCATTCAAGTACAGTACTGTGCTCACTGATGACAAGAGCAGAATTAAACACTGTATGCAGTTCAGCGCACTGAATGGAAGCTCAGTGTGTGTGTGTGTGTGTGTGTGTGTGTGTGTGTGTGTGTGTGTATGTGTGTTCGTTCTTCATTGCTGAAGAAGACCATGCCATCAGAGAAACAATGACATGACTTGCACTTGACTTTGTTTTAAGTGAGGGAGGACTGTGCAGGTCACCAGCCTAACTTCTCCTCCAGAGCCATCTGAATGCAGTGACCAGATATTCATCAAGATGACTGGAGATGACCCAGGATGAGGCAATTGAGGTTAAGTGACTTGCCCAAGGTCACACAGATAATGAGTGTCAAGTGTCTGAGGTGAGATTTGAACTCAGGTCCTCCTGACTCTTGCACTGGTTCTCTAGCCACTGCACCACCTAGCTGCCCTGGAAGTGCAATAAATATATTTGCTGATAAGGGCTTTTCAACACTTTTATTTATTTATTTACTTGTTTGTTTATTTTAATGTTCTATGATCACTACCATAAAACTTAGATTTTTACCCCTCCCACCTACCCCTCACCACCCCAAGATGGCACACAATTATATATATATATATATATATATATATATATATATATATATATATATATATATATATCCTTTCCTATTGAATATGTTTTCACTATAGTCATACTGTGTAGATAAACTAAAATAAATGGAAGAAATCATATAACAAATCAAAACATAATACACACACACACACACACACACACACACACACACACACAAACATGATCTGCTGCATTCTGTGAATGAATTCCATAGTTCTTTCTCTGAGTGTGGAAGGCATTTTGCCTTAGAAAACCATTGGGAATTTTTTTTTTTTTAGGTTCTTGCGTTATTACAAAGTTTCAAGTCTACCAGAAAAAACTCTCACACACTGTGGTTGTTACTGTGCACAAAGTTCTCCTGGTTCTTCTCCTTTCACTCAGCATCAGATCATATAAGTCCTTCCAAGCCTCTCTGAAGTCTTCTTGTTCATCATTTCTTATGGCCCAATAGTACTCCATTACATTTATATACCATAATATTCAGCCATGCCACAATATAGGGGTATTCCCTTGATTTCCAGTTTTTGGCAACTACAAAGAGAGCTGCTATAAATATTTTTGTACATATGGGACCTTTTCCCATTTTTATGATCTCTTGGGGATACAGTCCTAATAGTGATATTGCTGGGTCAAAGGGTATGCACATTTTTGTAGTCCTTTGAGCAGTTCCAAACTGCTCTCCAGAATGGTTGAATGAGCTCACAACTCCACCAACAATAAATTAGTGTTCCAACTCTCCCACATCCTCTCCAACATTTATCATTTTCCTGTTCTGTCATGTTTGCCAATCTTATAGGTGTGATGTGGGACCTCAGAGTTGTTTTGATTTGCATCTCTCTAATCAAAAGTGATTTAGAGCATTTTTTCATATGATTATAGATATCTTTAATTTCTTCCTCTGAAAATTGCTTGTTCATATCCTTTGACCATTTACTTTTCAACATTTTTAGAGGAGTATATGTAGGGATAATGACAGCATCTTAATATCTAAGGGAGATGTTTGAAGGCTGATTATTTCCCTTTCAGCTTGATCTGTAAAGAAAGCTCAAATCACCACTCTACTTGTATGGCAAGCCTAAACTAGACTTGGAGAAGGAGGACAAAAACTCAAATCCTGGCTCTGTCACTGGCTCAGTTTCTTTGTCCTTCATCTTTTTCAGCTATTATATAAGTAGATTAGACTAGATGATTTCTAAGGTCTCATGCAGTTAAAATATGATACTGTTCCCCATGATCTAATGTAGTGAAATGACATTTCCAAAGCAAAAGAGACAAGAAAGAAAAAGTGATCACCTGGTAGGAGATGCTCATATATCACATGAAATCTAAAAAAAGAAGAAGAAGAAGAAATCAATTTAAACAATTCCTTTAGTTCAGGATGGTATGCTAGTTGTGAAGCTGATATTTTAACAGCTTTAATTAGGCCTCGTCTCTAAAATAGCTTTCCTGCAAAGTAATAATTAAAGTACTGCAATGGGAAAGAAGGAATTTCTTCTGATAAATGAAAATAGACAAGTGCTCTACACCTGGAACAGATGCCTTCTGTCTTGTTTCCCTGAGTCCTTGAGGTGTGTGTGGGAGGGAGGTGTGGAGGTAGGAGGAGTGAGGAGAGATGGGAGGTCATATGTTAATCCTCAGTCAAAGAAAGAATATGAAACCTGCCCCCATCTTAGTCTGAATAAAGACTTCTTTTTCAGTCTTTTGGATGAAGTACTTCATTCTACATTGAAGTAGGCTATGAAAAACAGGAGAGAGACACATACAATAATTTACTATAAAAGCAAGAGAGATAGCAGTCAGATGTCAAGTCCATCTTTTCTGACTTCTTTAGCACTTGTCAACACAGGTGCGAGAAAATTGACATATTCACTTATCCCATATTAGCATCCGCTGCCACAGTCCATAGAAAAAGAAAAATCAGTTTGAGAAGCTGCATGATTACATGTGACAACTTGGAAAATATTTGTCAACTTTCGTCATTGTTCTCAAGAGTATTCATTTTGCAGTGCCTGAGTTCAAACATCAAATTACTTCTGATCAGGACACTCATGTGCTTTTGAAGTGAATATAAACCAGGTTGAGATAAAACAAATTAAAGTCTTGGAATGGCAAATGCAGTGAATAGAAACACAAAACTTCTCATCTAAATGAACTAGAGCTGCTCTTAATAGCCCCATTCCTTTTTTGAAGGCAGTCATGGTGATCTGTAGTGTTACAGTATTACCTCTCCTATCTGTTTACATGTATTCTTTAAGGAACAGAGGAGGAAGGAAAGTAGAGATTTACGTTGGGGCAGCCTGTCATGAGAAAGATTCAGTTGCTGCTATTGTTAGAAACAGACTAGATAAAATGCCCATTAAATGACAGAGTTGGAGATAACAGGCAATTTCAGCATCAATGGAACTGAAAGCCATTGAGAGCTAGAATAGAGAGTCATTTCATTTAAATATCTGGGACGATGGGGCTGCTGGTTTGGGTTTCTGAACCTTGGCCAGGACAGCCAATTTTTATCAGGGAAAACTGATAAAACAAACACAGCTCATACCACACAGGTGCGTATGAAGAAAGCCAAAGTCAGAACAAACAAACCTTGGCTGAATTGAACATATCATGTTGATAGATTTCTGAACACCATTCAAAAACTCCACTTTATGGGCCAATGCTACTTCCACTCCTCCCTTAGAATTCTTTGTGTAAAATTGGTGATCATTCATTTAGAAACATTTTCAGATAGTGATTCAAAAATACTGGCATTGGATGTATCAAAATAGCTGAAAGACTATCTTATAAGCAATGGGAAAGCAGATTTGGCATGCTTTGTTGTGGAGAATGAGGTGTTTCTTTGTAACAGAATGTAGCATCACCTAGGAGTTCTTGTGGATAAATGTATCACACTACAGTCAAATTCAAAGAACTGATTTCTTAATGTTCTTAGAGATGAAGTAACAGTATAAGCATCTATTTCAATATACACTATCTACCTTTACATGAATTTACAAATATATTTAATTTCTGAAGTCTTTCACATCAGAGCTATAGGATTATAGATTTCAAGATGGAAAGAACTATTAAAGTCATCTAATATAACCCCTTTCTTTTATGACTGAGGAAACTGAAGCCTGAAATTAAATAGCAGCGATCACAGTGGCAGAGCTTGTAAACTGGTACCTGTCAACTTTCATTAACGTAGCAAATGGTGCAAAAGTAAAAACAAAGAAGGAACTAACATTGAACCTATGGAAAATATGGGGTTATGTTCCTAAATTCATCAAAAACTGTAATCTTTCACTAGAGATTGTAGAAGAACACTTTTCTGTATATAATTATAAAACATTAATTCTGATGTTATGTACTTTTCTTAAAACAGTAACCATGAAATAACCCCAAAAGTGTAGTATACAAAATAAAATTGTTAACATGCAAAACATTTTTTCTCACTAATGACAGCCTAGATTTCTGTGACTTTTTGTGCTACCATCTCAATATAAAAAAGATTTCAGAAAATATTCACTCTTGTTAACACATGAAATCAACAATATCATGAATACTTTACAGAAAATAAAACTCTTAAAACCGAAATATTTTTAACCTGAATCTAACCTTCCATTTTTTAGAAGCAGTGTGAGGACACTGTCCTGCAAATTATACTTCTGTAAACTTGTCTACCTTGGCCTCCCTCTAAAAACCACATGAGAGGCTACTGGGACTTTAGTCACTGCTTTCTGAAGACACCAAGACTGATGAAGTCTGAAAGTCACCTCTGAAACTCTGTCCTTTGTGACTTGTTGATGGTGTTGGATCTTGTGAAAGATAGACCAGGTTGAAATAATTCATGAGCAAAATCTGTTTCTTGTGCTGTTTGAAACCGTGTCTCGGGCTATGGGAACAAAGCAAAGGTGAGCTGATTTCTAACCCTGAGCCTGTGATCAATGACTGGATCAGCCAACTCAGTGTCTCTAGCCAGTTAGTTAATTAGGCTGATAGCTGTTGCAGACATTTTGGCATGAAGTTTATTTTCTCACTAAGCATCATCAGTGAATTTTCACTTGGGCTTAAAGACTAAAGGATTTGCACTATACTTTTGGGGCATAATTGCAACACAAAACTTGAGTTTTAAAGGCAAACAAAAAAAAAACATACAACAAATGCACAGAAAGCTCTTTATCAGAATAGGGCAAACAAGACCAGTGAAGCACTGAATAGGATACTAGCCTGCTCCACAAACTTGAGCAAATCATTCTTTTCATTTTTTCACTGCTGTACTACTTGCAAAGTCATGAATGTGCTCAGTTGCCAACACAAAACTGAAAATGAGGTTATTAATAAAATCACACAAATGCTTGAAATTCCAAAAGTTTCATGTGTAATGTTGAGGATTGACTGTAAATGCTTCAAATGTATACAGATTTATGCAGGAGATAAGCAAAATCAAGAGATTGATGTCCATAATGACTATAACAATGTAAATGAAAGAGCCCTAAAATGAAGCTGAACTCTGAGTAATTGAAAAAACTATTAATGACAAGCTAATTAAACTTCCTTCCCTCCTTTGGGCACAGTGGTGAGGGACTAGGTCAGAATGTGGTCAGTGAGAATATTCAGTCATATTTTGGCTTGAGTGTTGCTCTTTGTTATAGGGTAGGGTTCAATTTCTGTAGGGGTGGGAAGGTAAGATAGTGATATTTCAAGAAATTATTGTAATAGAAAAACAAAAGCTACTAGTAAAATGTATTTAATATATATTTTTAAAATTAACACACATATAAGCTGGTAGAATTCAAAATGATAGTTTTTTTCAAGCACATTTAAGCAGACATAAAAATAAGTAGACAGATAAAGACAGACAGATAAATGAATTGATAAATAGTTATATAGTTGAATCATTTTAAAGTACTTATCATGTGCCAGACCCCAAGATGCAAGTATAAGCTAGCAAGAAAATCCTAGCACTACTGGAAAAAACATGCTGAGCACTATGATGAAGATAATTCGGAGAAGTGGAATGAGAATTTGGTCACTCCATGTTAAACGGAAAGAAAGCTCATTTCTCAGAGTGGGGAGACCTAAAATTAGAGAATTCTTTAGTGGAGATCAATCTCAACATAATATAACTGTGCTATATGTTATCCAAAAAGCTAGTGCTATACTAAAACTATGTGGAAAACCATTGTGTCCAAAATAAAGAAACATCCATATCTGGCATTCAATATTCAGCTCTGGGTACCAGAGTTTTTGAAAAATAATGATAAGTTTGGGGAGTAAGGGGGAGGTGCTTCCTGAGTTAATCAATTAATCATTCATTCAACAGACAAGTATTTATGAACTACTTATTAAGTGGCTGACACTTTTAATAGCAAGTACCCTAGCATACCCAGGATAGCTGCTAGCACAGGTTCTTAGATCAGCTTTACTAGGAAACAAAGCTGTTTAAGGGGTCAACAATCTGTTTTAAATTATATCGACTAGTCCAGGGGAAAAGTCAGCACCCTGAACTTCAGAGAAAATATAAGCAGAAAAATAAAGACCAACAAATAGGGTTCTACTGCCTAAATGAAAGCAATATTGCTATACATTTTACATAAATCCCTGGATCCAGAAAGCCTTTACCATCTGAGCAGTAGGGGCTACTCAGAGTCTTAACCAGGGAATTACAAAATCCTTCTCAGAAGCAAGCACCCAAAGTGAAATACCAACCTCCTAGTATATATAACAAAGCCATGGCTCCTGAATGACTGAGATTCAGTAGGCAGATAATCTATTTGACTCAGCACAGCTGTGTACTATCAGGGTTCAAAGTAGCTCAATCATTCAGATGTTTTCAATGAACCTAAGCCTAAGAAACAGAACTCCAAAAAGAAAACAACAAAAATCTCACTTTTCTTGCCTTTACAGCACCGTGCTAGGTAAAAGGGATAGAAATGCAAAACATAAAACAATGTCTAATCTCAAGTAATTTACATTCTAATGGAAAGATTATATATATATATATATATATATATATATATATATAAATGTATATATATAATGTATATATATAATATATACAGTGCAATATATACACACACACATACATACATGTACTTATAATCAGAATAAATATAAAGTAGTTAGGGTAAGTGAGTATGAATAATTGGGAATCAAGAAAGGCTTGATATAGATGATAGAGCTAAATTAATGCCATATCAGTCAGTTACTTTGCTAAATTCTAGGGATACACAAACAAGTAAAACTGTCTTTTCAAGAGGTGAATAAACTTATGAAGGAAACAACATGTATAGACAGACAGACAGCCAGCCAGACAGATAGATACATAGATGTAATATACAAATCAAACACAAGTTAACACTGGAGAGGATGGAACTCCTAATGGGGCTGAGGTTCAAAGAAAAGGCTCAGGAAACATGAGTCCTAAAGGAAGCTAGAGATTAAAGTGCGGGTGTTTTCATTCAATATTCAAGGCATGTGGGACAGTCACTGAAAAGGGCTGGACACAAGAGATGGATTGTTATATATGAGGAGTAGCAAGTGGGTCCATACAACTGGGCCATAGAGATCAGTAAGAAGAGGGAATATCTGAAGGGACTGGAAAATAAATAAGGGACCATGATGTGAATGCCTTTAAATGCTAAACAGAGAAGATTATATTGATAGCAGAGGAAACAGAGAGAAAGAAGAATTTTTTAGACAAGGGAGGGCAACTTTTATGCCAATAGTGTAGGAGAAAAAAAAAACATTTCAGCAATGTGGAGGATGGATTGGAGTAGGGAGAGACTTGAATCAGATAGACCTACAAGCAGGCTATTGTAGCAAAGAATGAGGGGTGACAAGAGTCTACACAAGAGTGGTGCCATTGTCAGGGAAGAGAATGAGACATTTTGAAAAGATACTGCAAAGGTGAAGTTGACAGGCCTTGGGAATTGTTTGACTATGAGGAATCCAAGATGATGTCTAGGTTGTGAGCCAAGGTACTGGGAGAAAGGTGTTCCCCTTTGCAGTAATAAGAAAGGAGAAGGAGAGGGTTTGGGGAAAACATGAGTTATATTTTGAATATATTGGGTTTATAATGTCTACTGGAATCCAGTTTGAAATGTTTGTAAGACAGAGATGTGAAATTCAAAGTCAGGAGAGAGATTGGGGCAGGAAAAGTAGATTTTAGAATCATTAGTGAAAACACTGAAGCTGAAAATATCACCACCTGAAGGACTTCAGAGGAAAAACAAAAGGGGACCCACTCAGAACTTTAAGGTTCACCTAGAGTTATAGAGCATGATCTGGAGGAGGAAAGAACAAAGAGAACAGATAAGGATTGGTCAGATAGGTAGGAATAAAATCAGGAGAGAGTGGTTTTCTTAAAACCTACAGACAAAAGAGTATCAAGGAGGAGAGAATGATCAATGGTGTCAAAGGCTGCAGGGAGTTCAGGAAGAATAAGGAATGATGAAAGGATATTGGATTTGGCAATTGAGATATCACTACTAATTTTGAAAAGAGCTGTATCAGAGAAATGATAATGTGGGAAGCTAGAATGTAAAAGGTTAAAAAGGAAGTAAAAGGAGACAAAGAGGAAACATCTATAGCAAACAGCCTTTCTGAGGAATTTAGCTACCAAAAGCAGAAGAGATAGAGGATGATAGCTGGCAAGGATAGAAGGATCAAATATGAGTTTTATAGGATAGAGCAAGTATACAGGCAGTAGGAAATGAGAAAAAAGCAAGAAAGAACTTGAAAATAAGTGGAAAAAGTGAGGACAAGAGCAGGGAAATTAGTCAGAGGAGACATGCTGTAATGGCTTGAACTAGTTGAGAGGTTAGCCTTAGTAAGAAGTAAGACCACATCATCATGTAAAATAGGGATAAAAGAAGAAAAAGTGGCAGAATGCATCTGAGTGATAGGAAATGAGGAAGGGGAAAGAAGAGGGAGTTGACAGCAAATGGACAGCAAATTATTTTTTTCTGTAAAATATGAGGTCTTCACTGAAAAGTAGAGGGAGAGGAACTCATGGGAGCTTTGAAGAGGGATAAAAAGATTTGGAAAAGTTATTGTGGAAAATGAAATAGTGAGTTTTTAAAGGATGTATAGTAGTATTTTCTGACATCAGTGAGGACCCAGTTGAGGTTACATAACATATACTTCTAGTAGATTCCATGAAGTATGATTTTTTTCTATCTTCATTCAGTAGTACATGTACAGGCATGAAGACATCAAATGGTGGGAGTGATTCAAGACTGAAGTTGTTTAGGCATAATGTACAGCGTGATAATGATGCTAGATTTTCAAGAGAGAAAGATAGTAGAAAGTTTAATTGTTGTACCAGGAAGGCAAGATGGTGAGAAGAGTGGTCAGATCTGGGGGGATATTCTGTGAGAGAATTGAGGGATCAATGGATTGCAGGTCACGGTGCAAACGAAGAGTAGGTTTATTAAAAAGTAGGCAGAGGAAGAGGTAAAAAGCCAATAGATTATGGTCAGATAAAGATATTTCAGAATTTTCACGTGGAGGTGGTACATTCATGTGTAAGGGCAATATCAATGGTATGACCATCTTTGTGTGTGGCTGAGGTGAATTGGAGATGTAAATTGTGGGAAGAAAGTAGGTTAAGAAAATGAGGATACTTGAGGGACAATCAACTTGTATATTGAAGTTCCCCAGTATGAGGTCAGGAGTTGGGGAGAAGAGAAAAATTGTAAGCCAGTGTAATGAGAGGTAAAAATCTTCCCCACCCATTAATAGACTTCAGTGGGGCTATTGAGGGAGGCTTGATTAGAGGAGGCTTATTTCCTATGAAGGCCCAAACCTTTTGCTGATTGCTAATGAGGCACTAGATCAGGAGGGGTCATGCCCTCCAGCTCTGAAAAGAGTATATATACTCTGAGGTGACATCTTGCTTTGGGGCTTAATTTTTGGAAGAAGGTTTGTGTGCCAGGTAAAAGTCTGGGAAGCCTCTAAGCAGCCCCCAGCTTTGAAAACCCAGATGTTGGTGCTTCCTTCTCTGGTAGCTACGTATCTATGTATGTAATGGTCAGACACTTGGAAGCTGTCTGTTGGTCCCTGTATGTTGAATGCAATAAAGTGATTGTTGACACCTCAAAAGTTGCCTTTCCTTTTATAAATGCAGATCTAAGAACCTGTGATAGTAGGCCCTTTTGTATATGTTGGGGTACTTATTGATACAGCCAGGTATCAAACTCATTGAAGAAGGAGGAGAAATGACCTGGGCATCTGTAGAAAACTACTACCAGGATTTTTATTGAGTAGTAGATATGAATAGCATGAAACTCAAAAGAAAAGAAGTAGTATTCATTGAAGAAGGAAAGAAGAGAACCTGGAAATAGAAAGAAGAAGCAAGGCATATTCCAACTCCCTTGTCTTGACTAGTGAGCCAAAACTACCCAAGAAATGAGCTACCTTGAAAGATAGATGTTTCCTCCTTAATAGAGTTCTTCAAGTAAAGACTAAGTTATCATTGGATGTGGATGTTCAAGAGAAGGCTCTTATTTATGCATGGATTGGACAAGCTGGTTTCTGAAGTCTCTTCCTGTATTTCTATAAAATTGATTTACTATCTCCTCTCCTGTTAGCTCAGTTTTATCTCCTTTCTAACTTTAAATCACTTCTAACACTTATCATTTTCATATATAGCTTTAGTTATGTCCCTCTTTTTTCAGAAAATGTTCAGTAACTTCATATTGTCTACTGAATAAAAATTTATATTTCTCTGTCCTGAAATAGGGGTACTCTATTACCTGGTGTTATTGGAATTTGATGGCCTTTCCTCATACTCTCACTAACTATACTTTGCTTCAGTAAAACTGAACTGCTTGCTACACACAAATACACTATGCTTCCACTGTGCCACTCCTTTGTTTTGGTTGTCTCCTATACCTAGAATTTGCTCTTTCATTTTTCTTACCTCTTGAATTCTTCTCTATCTTTAAAACTCTCCTCAAAATCCTTTTTCCTTCATTAATCTTCCATGATTCCTTGACTGGTAATGACCTTGACTGCAACTCTTAAATAACAATTTGTTTTAATTCTAGTACACTTATAAAATATTACATATTATACTTATTGGGTTTGCTATTTTCTTCCCTTTAAAGACTCTTAAGTTCTTCAATAGCTGAGATTGTAGTCTAATTAGATTTCTATTTCCTTAGTGATCTACACATGCTATATTGTTGTATTGGGTGCTGCCATACATGTACTACTTTTATAAAGTATATACTTGTAGACAATAGCAAATAAGAAAATGGCCTGTAGAATGTCAATGAACAAAGACTAGGAAGAGGGGGAGCAATAAGAGTGGAAACAGAACTTTGTTGAGCTAGAAGGAAGGATTAAGACCAGTGTAAAAAAATTGCTGGAATATTGATTTAAATTAAATAGAAGAAAAATGTAAGAGTTTCAAAAATCCAAAGAGCTGCTACATTTAGTATTAAGTTCCTCATCATATGTCATGTATGTTATAGAGAAATACTACTTTGGTTGAAAGGTTGGATTAATTGCTTTTCATGTTCTCTTTAGATGGTAAATGACTTTTACAACATGTAACACTGGGAATTAG
The DNA here is from genome assembly GCA_023548195.1 of Bettongia penicillata ogilbyi. Taxonomy (NCBI): domain Eukaryota; kingdom Metazoa; phylum Chordata; class Mammalia; order Diprotodontia; family Potoroidae; genus Bettongia; species Bettongia penicillata. The sequence goes on from JAJHZJ010000309.1 coordinate 6,074,585, forward strand.
TGATGGAGACTAGTGGAATTAATGAATAGAACTTATTTCTCTATAATAATAAAAATGTTATGTTAGTATCTCTTAATGAGCCAGAAAAGACTTGCATGAAGTAAGCTCTATCCTGAATTTTGAAAGTTAAGAAAAAAATAATCATAGTTCATGGGAATAGGGAAGGGAATCAGAGGGGATAGAAGTTCAAAAAGGGCAATACTTTGTCCAGGTGTAATATTTGTTTTCTGTTACATTTATAAATAAACACGTCAAAATAAAGCTCACTTACCTAGGCTTAAAATGGTGTATATGACTTTCTTTTAATTGCTACGATCACTACACAATTTAAAAAAAAAAACAACTCAAACCTATTTACAGAATATGGAAATTCTCATAAGCAGGCTACCATCATAAGTTCTGCAGACTGTTGTTATCTTTTGGTGTTACTGAGAATGACTTCTGTAGATTCATGACATTCAGGTAGGATGAAAATATTTCACATCAAGTGTGCTCTATTCATTTTTTAAATCATTGCTGCTTCCCAATCTCATTTTATGTATGTTCTCATTTGCCTTGTGAAAGCTATCTATAGTTGACTGGAAATGGATGAGAAATAACTCAAGGTTTGTCATGAATATAACATTTTAAATATGAGAGAGATTTTAAATTCCAATTCTGAGAAAATGTTCTATGTAGAATATTCCAGAAAAATAACAAGATGCATACACGCATATAGCAATAAGGAAAGCACTTTGTATTATCCTGTATGTGAAGTGAAGATTGACAACTATGAGTCAAGTATCAAAGAATATTGCTACAATATTTATATTGCTCTACTGGGTAAATTCATACAGCATTCTGTATATTAATTCAGCTTTTAAACCTATACAATGAGTAAGCTATTCAAAATAAATTTTTATCTAACTTTAATGAAGGCAGAGATGCCATGCTGATATGATTTGAAGATGGCACAAGACAGGGAGTGATTGCTAATATGCTATACAACAGAATCGGGATCTACAAAGATGTGAATAGAAAAGAAACCGTGGGCTAGGGCTAAGAAGATGAAACGAAGTAGGTAATGGTGTAAGAATTGGCAGTTGGGTTCAAAGATGAACTATACAGGTCCAAGTCAGGAAAGCATTATGTGGCTAGAAAGGAGCAAGAAAGGTAAGAGTTTTAAAGAATTGCATGATTAATATGAGTCATTAGCATGAAGTAGTAATAAAAAGAATCTAATATCAAGCTGCATTTGTATTAAACTGCATAATGTATTCATTAGTAGAATTCCTGTTCAAAGTAGAGAAGGTGACAGACCTATCATATTGAATAAGTGGGAGGAACAGTAGAGGAAGGATTAGAACTTCCTTGTTGTCCTAGAAGGAAGGATTAAGAACAGTGGTGCAAAATTATTGCAATGTTGATATATATTAAATATAAAAAAAAACTTCAAAAATCCAATGAGCTGCTATGTGTGGTAGTAAGTTCCCCATCATATGTCATGTGTGTTATAGAGGAAATACTACGTTGACTGAGAGGTGGTAATAATCCTCTTGACTGCATAATAACTGGGGTACACTGCCACATGCCACATTTTAGAGCTACTAACAAACTGAAGTTAATTCAAACAGAAATTACCAGCATATCGCTGTATAAGAATTAGTTGAAGAAAGAATGGGTGTTCATCATGGGGAAATCAAAATTCAGGGAAGTATACACACACACACACACACACACACACACACACGTGTGTGTATATATATGTATATATATATATATATAATATTTTTTAAATATTTGACAATTTGTCATATGGAAGAAGTATTAGATTTGCTCTGCTTGATCCTAAAAGGCGGAAATAGGACCAGTTGGCAGTGATTAAAAGAAAATATATTGCAATCAATAATTCAGAAAAAAATTCTTAACAATTGAAACTATCCACATGTGGAATGCCTTGAAGATAGAGTTCTTCCTCAGCAAGATATTCAAGCAGAGACTGAATGGCACTATCTGGTAAATGTTATAGATAAAATTCACATTGTGAATATGTTGATGGTGTTGGGTGATCAAAGATTGAACTAAATAACCTCTGAGGCCCATTACAATTTTGCAATTATAATGAGCCTAAAAACCCTATGTTTATATAATAGTGCTGCATACTGGGAGGTATTAATTCAAAGAATAAGCCATAAAAGAAGAAAATTACTATCAAAGCTGATGTGGAGACAAAGATTTCCAGATGTTGTTTATTAGGTCAGTGGCAGGACCATAAGCTGTGCCTTAGGCTAGGCCCTACTTTTCATTCAAATTGACTAAAACAAAGGTAGCATAGAGGTGGATTAATTTATCTCAATTACAGGCCAGGATGATAGCGACTGACATTTAGATAGCACATTCTGTATTTTCCAAAGCACTTTCAGATTTATTATCTCCTAGGTTGTTGCATTATTTAATAAAATTTACATATTTGCATATTTACAATTATTTTCCCAACACAAAAGCTATAAACTTTCTGAAGATATTACATAACAAATTTCTTTAAAAAAACCCAATACTTTCTCATTTTTATTGCATAATGTGTTCTACCCTTCTGGCCAATTCTCTTCCTTGATTTTGTAACATTTATAAGCTTCCTCTATTTCCTTTGTCACAGAGAGTTCTTATTCCCAAGATTATGATGCTTTGTCCTTCTCTTCCCCTGCCTATAAATTCTTTCTGTGTAACAATAACTTTTCTATTCTATTTTTTTCCCCTTCATCATCTTGCTTATCTCCAAGAGTAAAAGACTCCCACAATCCTTTGTAGTGATACATTCAAAGACTTAGTTTTCATGTGTCTCTTTCTCCCTAACATCCTCTCTGACAGGTTTCTCTGCCCTGGAACATTATTTTGGTTCTAACTTGTAGGTTGGTATTTGTGTAAGATGCAAGTCTTCTTTGTCCTAGTTCTTCTTGGACCTGTACGTTCTTCCATATGGTTTTATTATCATATCCCTATTTTTCCATTTTTATATTATAGGTTTAAGCCTCCTTGGATGTTTCTGAATATGCTATTTTCCTCGTAGGTTTTTGGCCTTCATCCTCTATTCTGCCATCTTCACTGTATCCTTTCTGTAGTTACTTGACTGCTTTTGAAAATTCTTTCTTCATGGGGACAGTTTTGTTGCACTCCCAAAGGTAGGTATAATTTGAAACTCCTTCCTCCTTATTGCCTATTCCCCAGTTATTATTATTTTCTGTCTTCTTAAACTCTTAAACTATATGCCAATTCTGGATTGATCCTACCTTGTCTGGGGTGTGGTCTGAATAAATGACTCCACGTCTCCACAGGGTCTTCTCATTTTCTAATGATGCTGCCTAAATACTCCTTGTTTATGGTCTTGTCTTTTTTTCATTTTTTTGTCTCACGATTTTTCCTTCATCTTCTTGCCTGCCTGAGGATATGCCAAGGATTTTCACCATCTCATTTATTTCTTTTAGATCTTCAATACTATTCTATCTGTCCTTTCCTTGATTTCTCTATTTTTATTTTTTGTTATTGATTCTTCTCCTTTTGGTAGCAATAAGGGCTGGAGATATAGAGGTACAGGGACTCCAAGACTGGAGTTTCCTGTGTGTACAGTCTGGAAAAGAATTCACAGATGCAAGCATTGTTGAGGTCAAGGTGGTAAAGATTTATTATGCTTTTCAGTGGTCAAGAGTTCTTAGGGAAACTGCAATTTGAATAGGGTAGAGGTAAAGTTTACATAGGACATTCTATAGTGAAACATGTGCCAAATATGCTCATTAGGTGATTCAGGAAGGGATTTGGTTGAATGGTTAGTTCTTAAAGGAACATGAATTTTTAGTAATTACTGCACACTTATTTCATTCAAAGCTCATCCGATTGGTGAGTAGTAAATGTTGTTATGACCCACTACACAGCCAGTTCAGCCAGTACACCGCTGGTTCAGACTAATAAATGCTGTAGATGCAAGTGGCTACTGTAGCAGGAAGGAAGATAAAGGTTTTGCTAGGACAGGCTGTGTCTTTGGGCTGGGGAGAAACTGTCTGGGATTGTGTTTTGAGGTTAGGGAGAAATGTGATTTTTAATGAAATGTGATTTTAGAAGTGAGGTCCAAGTACATACACCTAAGCACCCCATCAATAGCTGCAATGGTTTTATATAATTTTAATTTTCTATTTTTTTCTTTTCCCAGAACCATATCAGTGCATCTAATTATTCTTTCTCCACTACTTTTTTTTTTCACTTTTACCATTTTCTTTTTAAATGAGAGAATTTCAGGCCATATGCATGGTAAGGCATTAACAGCCTCCTCTTTTTTCTTATTGACTATGTATTAACTATACATTGCTATATGACATGCTTATAAATATTAGCAAGTGCAGTTGGTCTTAACAGTTAATAAATGTCCCTTTTCTCCATTTAAAAAGAGACAGCATAGTGAAATGAGAGCCAGCCTCAGAATCAGGGTGACCTAGCTTCAAGTTCTACTTCTAAATAATGCTGGATGAATGATACTAGGCAAATTATTTAACCTCTCAATACTCCAGATAACTCTTTAAGACTACAGATTAAACAGTCAGTGATCTGCATAGTAGAGGGAGTTTCTACTTTGGGAATCCCACCCACCTATGTAATCAGAGGTATAAACAAGAAAGCAAACAACAAAACAAAACAGAGACACACATACACACACATGCTTACATTATCTAACATATAGTTGGACTTTAAGGAAATGCTCTTATTTATTGGAAATTATATGGGGAAAAGTTACTAAAATATGAAAATATATTATAAGGAGAGGGAGGGAGGAAAAGGGGAGGGGGAGAGAGAGAGAGAGAGAGAGAGAGAGAGAGAGAGAGAGAGAGAGAGAGAGAGAGAGAGGTGTGTAAAATAGCTCATGTGTTTCTGGTGCATTGACAATGTTATATGACCATAACCTTGATTACAGTATCCCACTGTAAGGCATATACCCCAGTGGGTTTGAAGACAGAAACAAAATATAACAAAATATTCATGGCAATAATTTTAGGGCAGCATAGAACTAGGGGAAAAATAGATATCCTTTGAGAAATTGTACTATGTAAATATATTGTAATATTGCTGCCATATTAGATATGAGAAATATGAAGAAATCAGAGAAGCAACAGAAGATACATATAAACATGAAGAAAGAAGTAATTAGAATCAGGAAAAGAATCTTCACAATAACCACAACAATATAGATGTCATGGGAGAATTTTGCCTTGCTCCATGTCTCATTCAAAATACCCTTCAAGCCCACAAGAAAATTGACATTGGAGGAGGGGTATGTTCAGCAAAAATATACTATGAAGTATGTTGCTCTTTTTCTTATTTTTTTCCCTACCCAAAAAGAAAACTAAAATGCAGTGTTTCCTTTTCCATGTTTAGTGAAAGAGAAAGACAAAAGGAGAGGCAGCAGCAAGCTTCCTCTGTTATTTGCCCCATTCTCCCTTAATTCATAAAAACAATCGTAGATTTAGAGTTGAAAGACACCTTGGAAGTTAACTAGTCATTGCAACCTTCTCATTTTGCTGATGAGGTAAATGAGTTTCAGAAATGTTAATTAGCTTGCCTAAAGTCCCACAGGTAGATAGCAAGTGATAAAGGTAGCATTCTTTTTTGCATTCATATCTGTTGTTCAATCAATTCTCATCTCCTTATCACTCCATTTTGGGTGGTTTTTTTTTGGGGGGGAAAGATATTGGAGTGGTTTGCCATTTCCTCATGCAGTTCATTTTACAATTGAGGGAAGGGAGGTAAACAGGGTTAAGTAACTTGTCCAAGGTCACATAGCTAATAAGTGTCTGAAGTCAGATTTGAATATGGGAAAATGAGTCTTCCTGACTCCAAGCATGACATTCTTTCCACTTCAAGAATCTAGCTATATGATTTAGTAATTATCATTTCACTGTACTATAATACCCCTCAGAGCCAGAAGTGGTCACAGAGAACAATGAGTCCCATCCATACCTATACAGTAATTACTTATAAAAATATCCCCAAAGAGGTCAACAAGCCTTTCCCTGAACCTTGAGGAAACCAAGTATTACAGAGATGAAATGACTTACCCTTAGTTACATAGCTAGTAAATATCCATTGAGATTCAGAACTAGGTACTCCTGACTCCAAGACAGTAGCCATCAAGTCATATTCTTCAATGGCATGAGAGTTGATACTGAGCAAAGAATTATATGAAGATCTTCCAATTGAGATAAACCAAAGGATTACATTAGCAATAATTTAATTTCTAGGAAAAATATGATGAAGAATTAATTTGAGAGCAAGAGAAAATATATTGAATGGAGCTCACAAGGCAGCTAATTCTAATCTTGAATAGTCCTAGTTAGTTAGAAAGTTGGGTTTTGTTTTTGTTTTTTTTAAATCAAACTTTAATATTCCTTATTGAAGCATATTAAGGAGAAAATAGGGATTTAACAGATAAGGAAGTTTTCTTTTTCCATACTAATTTTTTGGGGGAAAAATATTTTTTTCCTACTAATGTTGGCATATTCTAAGACTTTTCTACCTGTCCACATACCCACCCCTCATTACACTCCCAACAATCTGTCCTTCACTAAAGTCATACTCCTATGATTCATCATTGTATGAAAAAGACCATGGATTTTAAAAGTCTGTGCCAAAAAGGTACAAGATTTAGATGGTTCCAAGCTGAGGAGACTAATGATATATGTCTAATTAATAAGTTGATACTTTCATCTAATGGCTGATGAAGAGGAAGTTCATTGAACTCTTCATAAATAATTAAATATCCCAGACCCTCACCCCTGTACATGAACTAGATCTTTTGCTATTTTTAACATACTTCATAATTCAAATATGATCCAGAATAGAGGATCTGACTTGAAGTGTTAGCACCTTCTAGTTTTTAATATACTTATCACTACTCAGCTAATTTTATGGTAACTCTTTCTCCATTTTCCATATGCCATAGAAAGAAAGAAGCAAGTTGGACATAGGGGCACATACCTGTTGTGTGGTACTAGGAAGGCTGAGGCTAGTCCATCATTGAAACTTCAATAAAGCCAAAACTATTTAGGTGTTCATAATACATTTGGCACCAATATGGTGAGTTTCTATGAGAGAGGGGCCACCAGGCTGCTTATGGAGGTCAGGATCATCCTAGGTCAGAAAAATGGAGGTCAAAGTTTCCATGATAATTAACAGTGGGATGGAGCATCAGTGTCTGCTACACTTTCAGCCCAGGCAAGATAGGGTGACCCAAGATCAAAGCAAATCAGAAAAGGAAGAGAAGGAAGAAAGATAGGAAGGAAGAGAAGGAGGAAGGAAGGGTGGGAAGAATATAGAAAGATAGAAAATAAAGGGAAAAGAGTGGGGGAAAGAAGTTAAAGAGGAAGGGGGGGGGGCATAGGTTTTCCAATTAGTCTTGAAGAGCCTTATAGACCTCCAAAGTCAGACCTTTAGAGGCAGGAACTAGTCCTCTATAGTACTTCCATGATGTGAAGCTCATTCCTTGAATTGTAAAGTCTGCCATTTATTTCTCTTTCCTTTAATTGAATGTCTTTAGACCCAGTTCCTAAGCTTCTTAAATTTCTGGCTTTAATTTTTCTTGATTTAAAAATTATTCCATAAATAACTCCTCGATTATGTTCACATTTCCTTTAGCATCATTTAAATCTTACTGTTTTTATGTCTTCAGCACATTTATTCTCTTCCTAGTCTTTTCTTTAGGCATACTCTAAGAAATATGTAAGTTGTACCTTAATTCTTTGTTATTATCATTCTAATGGCACCCTGAGTCTTTCTATACAGACTTCTTTTATTTGCTCACTGATATTCCCTATTTTTACTTCACTTTTTTAACCTATGTGTTTTCTTTCAATACACTCCAGTAAATGATTTTGTAGTTGCAAATATCTATGTTGATCTTTTAAGCCTTTGGTTTTATCACTTCCCCTGAAAGATTTCTTTATACATTATTCAATTCTATAAACATTTATTGAGCGTGTACTTGATGTAAAGTCTCTGCTGGGTATAGGAGATACAAGAAAGATTGAGATATGATCAGTCCTTCACCAAGGATCATAGAATATTGAGAATATGATAGGTAGAGCCTTAATTGTAACAAAACTTTAACAAAAAAGAAAAGGTTTAAGTTCCTAAAAGAGGTACAAGATATTGCCAAGATATGCAAGAAAAGTAATAATAAAACAATATATTTTAAAACACTGAGGAAATTTTTTGGGGGGAATTTTTCCCCTTATTTCCTGTTTATTTGGGGGTTTGGTAAAGTCATCTTTTCAATATGAAAAAAAGCAGCAAGTTCAAAATAAAACAGAAACCTAGGAAGTGGGAGGGGGAAGAGCCCAAGATAGAAATTGCAGAAGTGGAAAAGATGAGAGAAAATGAAGGAAAGATTTGATGATGGGAAGGGAAGTGTCCTGTTGCACCTTCTCCCTTCTTTTGGAGGGAATTGACTTTTTGGGGGAATGGAAAAAAATTGAAATCCTCCCCAAACGAGAGAATTTTGAGAGTTGAAACAATTCTCACTTCACAGACTGGGAAAGGTGAGCGGGTCCCAAAATGAGGGGAGGAAAAAGAGCTGAGGGGGGAAGCCCACCTGGCAGAGTGAGGCACAGACCCCTCCAAAGAAAAGTGAACACTTGGGAGAGAAACCAAAACTTGGGGGGGCAGAAATAATACTGTCAACACTTCCCTCAGAACTGGGGTAGCGGGAGATAAAGGGAAGGGACACCTGGAGATACGACAAGTTGGGGAGTATCTGGAGCTGGTAGTTACACTAGGAAGCCTGGCTCCCCCAACAGACTTTTACGGAATGGAGTACTCCATTTCCTCCCTTCCCCTCCAACACCCACCAAGAGAACTCTCTCCACTAGGAATATAACATTTTGGTTCCCTTCATCAATGGATGCCAAAGAGTCCTGGACCTTTCCTCTTGGTCATCATTTTAGTTCAGGGCACTTAGTGGGCACAAAGGCCCATAAACTGAGGCTCTGGGCTGGAGACATTCTGCTTCTTGGAGAGAAATCTGGGAGCGGGGAGGAAAGAGTATATTACTGAGGTGACGGGTCATAAGGAAGGAAAAACAGGGCAGAGAGCTCAGCACCCACAAAGGAGAGAAAAATAGGATGAAGGCAAAAACATGCAAATCTTAGAGGAAAAGAGTGATGGGGAAAGGATGTTGGGAGAGATGAGAAGACTTGAAGTGGCAGGGTATCTCCCTTAGGCCTCCTCCTCTGCCTCCTCACCAAAATCCTCTTCCTCTTCAGCAGTGGCATCCTGGTACTGTTGGTACTCAGAAATGAGATCATTCATGTTGCTCTCAGCATCGGTGAACTCCATGTTGTCCATCCCTTCCCCTGTGTACCAGTGGAGGAAGACCTTCCAGCAGAACATGGCAGTGAACTTCTCTGAGATACGCTTGAAGAGCTCCTGGAAGGCAGTGCTGTTGCCAATGAAGGTGACAGCCATTGTGAGCCCACGGGGTGGGATATCACAGACAGCAGTCTTGACATTAGAACTAGCTACTATTTTTGTTTTGCACATTGAGCATTTGTTTGTCTACTTCCTTCATGGACATCCAACCATGGAAAACAGCAGCAATGGTGAGATATCACCCATGGCGAGGGTCGCACACTGCTATCATGTTCTTAGCATCAAAGACTTGCTGGGTGAGCTCAGGTACAGTTAGGGCACAGTTCTTCTGGCTCCCATGACTGGTGAGGGGGGAGAAGCCAGGCATGAAGAAGTGGAGTCAAGAGAAAGGGACCATGTTTACAGCCAACTTGTGGAGGTCAGCATTGAGCTGGCCAGGAAAGCGAAGGCAGGTGGTGACACCCACTCATGGTAGCAGAGACTAGATGGTTAAGGTCATCATAGGTTGGTGTGGTCAGCTTGAGAGTTTGGAAGCAGATATCACAGAGTGCTTCATTATCAAAGCAGTAGGTTTCATCTGTGTTTTCTACTAACTGGTGGACAGATAGTGTTGCATTGTAGGGCTCAACTACAGTATCTGAGACTTTGGGAGATGGAACCACACTAGAGGTATTCATGATTCGGTCAGGGTACTCTTCTCGCATCTTGCTGATGAGTAGGGTGCCCATCCCTGAGCCTGTGCCTCCACCAAGTGAGTGGGTCAGCTGGAAGCCTTGCAGGCAATCACAGCTCTCTGCCTCCTTTTGTGCCACATCCAAGACTGAATCCACTAGCTCTGTCCCCTTGGTATAGTGGCCTTTAGCCCAGTTGCTGTCTGCCCTGAATTGGCCAAAACCAGATTGGCCAAAAACAAAGTTGTCTGGCCTGAATATCTGGCCAAAAGGTCCAGAACGAACAGAGTCCATGGATCCAGGCTCAAGAGCAACCAATATGGCCCAAGGAACACATTTGCCACTGGTGACCTCATTGTAGTAGAGAGAGATCTGGTTCAACTACAGGTTGCTGTCTCCATGGTAGGTGCTGGTGGGAAAAATGCCATGTTCATCACTTATCACCTCCCTGAACTTTGCACCAATCTGATTGCCACACTGGCCAGCCTGGATACGTGCAATTTCCCTCATGGTTAGAATTTACTTTTGCTTTGTCTCAAGTTATGTTCAGGGAGGAGAGAATTATATATTCTCCTTTCCACTGAACAAGCTCTTTTTCAATAGAAGGCTCCCCAGAAGATTGGAGCTGCCAGTTCAGAACACAGCTACACAAGCGTTCTGAGAGGGAGAAAGCAGAATTTTTTTTTTAAAGGGCAGGAGACATTAAACAAATAGAACAATTTTGTTATTACTTTTTAAAATTTTACCTATACAATAAAAAATGTATAACCAAAGTCCAGTCATATATACTGCTCTCTTTCCTTTTCTTTGTGCATGTTTATGTTTGGTAATGATTGCCGCATTCACAATAGAAATTAACCTGGAAAAGATAAATATAAGAAGGTAATGAATACTTCTCATCAAGGGAATCAGGAAAGGTTTCATTGAAGAGGTAGCACCTGAAAAAGATGATTCATATGACTTAATCTTCAACTAGTCTTATCACTCTTGAATCTTGAAAAGAGAACAGAATTTCCCTAACTTTGACCATTCTTCTTACTGTATTTTTAGTTTTTTCATTTTAATTCTTTCTGTTTTAACTGATATTATTTTTCATTTTTGTAATGTCAGCTATCTAGTGCAGTGAATAGAATGCTGAGCCTGAAATATGGAAGACCAGGATTTAGAACTTTCTTCAAGCATTTTGTTAGTAGAATGATTCTGGCCCAGTTATGTTACCTCTTTCACTTCTATCCTCTGTAAAGTGATGATGATACTAAAACCTATCTCTTAGGTTTCCTTAAAGAATCAAATATGATATGCTTTGTAAAGTTTAAGAAGCTATATCAGTCTTAGTTCTTATTATGATGCTCTCATCTACCTGTGCTCAATTCCCCAAAAGCTGAAGAATTAATAGTGATAATTAGTATAATATGATGAGAAATAAAAGTCTCTTTTCCAATGAGATAATTCACATTATGTTCCATTTTTTCATTCTTTTGGTTTTGTTTTGTGATTTCTTGGTTTCTCAGAAAGTCATTAGCCTCCATCTGTTCCATTCTAATTTTGAAAGAACTATTTTCTTCAGTGAGCTTTTGAACCTCTTTTTCCATTTGGCTAATTCTGTTTTGAAAGCATTCTTCTCATTGGCTTTTTGAACCTCTTTTGCCAATTGAGTGAGCCTATTTTTCAAGGTGTCATTTTCTTCAGCATTTTTTGGATTCTCCTTTAGCAAAGTGTTGACTTGCTTTTCATGCTTTTCTTGCATCTTTCTCATTTCTCTTCCCAGTTTTTCCTCCACCTCTCTAACTTGATTTTCACAATCCTTTTTGAGTTTTCCATGGCCTGAGCCCATTGAATATTTATTTTGGATGTTTGGGATACAGAAGCCTTGACTTCTATGTCTTTCCCTGATGGTAAGCATTGTTCTTCCTCATCAGAAAGGAAGGGAGGAGATATCTGTTCACCAAGAAACCTTCTATGGTCTTATTTTTCTTCCCTTTTCTGGGCATTTTTCCAGCCAGTTACTTGACTTCTGAGATTCCTCTCCACTCCTGCCGTGCCTCCAGATCTTCCCAGTTAGTGCTTGGGGTGTGAGATTCAAATGCTGCTTCCCAGCCTCAGGGCTTTCAGTGGGGGCAGGGCTGCTATTCAGTATGAGATTAAGTTCAGCTGCTCAGGTTGGGGCAGGGCCACCACTCAGGGGGTTTATATGGAGACCTTCAATAATGGATCTGAGCTCCTGCTTGCTTTGGAAGCTCCTGTCTACTGCTGCCTCCATTGCTGCCTCCGAGGGGGCCCAAGTCATGAAGACACCCCGCTCCCCTCTCGGCCAGCCAAAAGGGCTCTCTCATTGACCTTTGCGCCTGTGGGTGGAGGGACCTGCGTGGCTGCTGGAGATTCCATCTCTGAAGCCTGCTGGGATCTGCTCCTTTCAGTGCCATGCAGCCAAGGGATGGCCGGGCTCTGCTCCAGGTCTGGTGCGCAAGGGACCTTTGGTGTTGGTTTTTCAGAGCTCTCTGGAACAGAATCTCCTCCACTCTGTTGTTATGTGGCTTCTGTTGCTCCAGAATTTGTTGGGAGTTCTTCTTTACAGATATTTTATGGGCTGTGGGTTAGGAGCTAGCATATGTGAGTTTTTCTACTCCGCCATCTTGGCTCCTCCCCTTCTAGAAGTCTCTTTTATGACCATTTTTTTCCTTAAACATAGATTTCATCAACTTTATTGACCTCCTTCATAGTTTTATAATTTAGTTTAATTTATCAAGTATATTGTGCTCTTCCTATGTGCAGAAAATTTTTACATACAAAAATAAAACAAAACAAATAAAAAAGAAAATATAGGCCTTATCTTTGAACGGCATGCAAAAGGTAATGGAATAATTCCAAAATGTTTGTATGTTTAAGTCAATGAGTATTGCTTTTATATTGACTTTAAGTATTTCACTTCACAGGTTATAATTTAATAATCTGTGGACCTAGAGTTCAGAAACAGCTGCTACTGCTGCTGCTGAGGCTGCCACATTCTCCTCCACCCCTCAGTCACCCTGGGGTTGGGGCCCAACAAGTCTACTCTTTCATAGAGATCCTACATCCTACTGATCATCCAATTTGTCCATGGCATTTTGGGGTTGTGAAATCTGGAAACTGCCACACATGCGAGAGATTCTGTTGCTGCTCAGGTTCCAACTGTGCCAGTGTCACCCATGCTAGACTGTACTCTGTTTCCAGCATGGCTCTGCTGAGTTTTTATTTTCTTCAGTATTTTTTCTGACTCTTACCAAGCTACTAGTTTTATGTTTATAATTTTCTTGCATCACTCTCATTTCTTTTCAAGTTTTTTTTTTTTTTTGGTTTTGGCCTAACTAGAATTTTCCGTTGAGATTTTTCTTGTAGCTCTTTTCATGTTATCGTCTTCTTTTTGTTTTGTTTTGGTCTTCACTGCCACATAATAGCTTTTTATGGTCAAATTATTATTATTTTGTTGCCGTTGTTGTTTGCCCATTTTTCCAACCAATTACTTGACTTTGAACTTTATGTTAAAGTTAAGCTCTACTCACCTCAGTTGGGGAGGCACTGTCCCAACTTTCTGGCTTTTTTATGCTGATATTTTCAAAGCTATTTCTGGTGGTCCAAAAGTTTTCAGTGCTTCCAAGGTGGTATGAATCAGAAAAAGGTGTTACTACTCTCCTAGTCTGTGCTTTGGTCTTTTCCCCAGGAAGGGCCCCCTACTCCCTCACAATTACAAATCCTAATATTCTTCATTACCTTGGAACTGTAACCATCCCCTCTACTCCCTTGTGACTGATTACAAGCATGCCACTCTGCTCTGAAACTGTGACCCAGAATGGTGGATAAGCAAGAGAATTGCCAATTGACACCAGCTGTACCCAGTGCCAGCAAAGGATCCCCTGTAATGTTTTTTTCTGACAAGTTGTCCAATTATCTTACCATCTCTGGTCTGAGAGTTCTCAATACTGCTCTGACACTGTTGCAACCACCTTCTAGGCTTGCCACTGGCGCTGCTCCCAAGCGAGGATCATCTCCCAACCTGGTGATTCAGACTTCTCCTATTGACCTCCTAACTTTTCTTAGGCTAGAACTATATCTCACCCTGACTTTTTATTGGCTCTGCTATTCTAAAATTTGACCTGAGCATTTATTGTAAAGTTGTTTGGAGGGAATCATTAGGGAAGTTCATCTGGATTGTTCTTTGTATTCCACCATATTAGCTCCACCTCTCAGTGGTGTCTCTCAACCCAGATTTCATATATTCTGAACTTCTATAAAGTATAAACAAAAAAAATCTCTCATGTCGATTCTTTATCTTATCTAGCACTATGCCTAGTGCCTGGCACATAGTAAGTGGAGTCTTTCATTTCTTTTTTTTTACTCAACATGTGGGAAGAACTTCAAATCTAGACTCTTTGTGTGCAATAAATTTCTTTCATCCTCACTCTTGTATGTTGTGCTCAGCTCAAACTTCTTTTTTTTTTTTTTTTTGAAATTGAGTTTTTCCTTCCATCAGAGAGCCAGTAATTATATTTTGAAACTTGTATATTTTTATGTTGCTTGTTATATATACTCCAGTATAAGCTGTGTTTTCTTCCTATATGTGACTGAGTCTTTCATGAATTCTACAGATCTCTATTTTCTCATTGACTTTTCTTTGACTATTTCTTCCTCTCATTTCACAATTTCCTCATTACTTTTTTTCTTCATTTGCTGGAATTATGGCTCCATCTTCAGTGGATGTATTACTTTCATTGCTTAGGACTTCTCCTCTACCAATTTGTCTGGAACCTTTTCCCTCTACTTTTTCACCCCTCTGGACCTCTAACACTGCTATTTCTAATGGTGCCAGTAGATTCTATTACTTTCCTCTACAACAATGACCTTTCTGCTCTTTTCTTGTTTCACCTCTTGTGAATCCTTGCGTTTGATCAATTTTCTGTCTGATTCCCCCAAGCCACAATTAGTCATCCATCCATTTCCCCCACCATCTCTTCTTGATGTGGTATCCTTTTCTTATTGCCCTGGGAGAATTTTATTCATTCACTTGGACATATATTACCTGATCAGTTATTTTTTTCCTCTTTTACTTTGGGCCTTTCATGCTAGAGTCAAGCTGTGATTTTACTCCTTTTTATTACCACATGCTCTTAGCCATTTTGCATAGATGTACCATTTTACATATATCTGTCTTTTAACAAGGGTACTGCTGTGACCTTGTTCTCCAGACATCAAGCACCTTTTTCTGATTTCATATGGCTTTGAAATATTTTTTTTTTTAAGCAATGCTGAATGACAGTGAAGAATAGTGGAAAGAATATAGGGTTTGGAATCAGGATAACTTAGTTTAAGGCTTGCTTTGATACTTACTACTCATGTGACCCTGGACAAGACATTTGACCTCCATCCCAGAGTCTCATTTTCCTAACCTGCAAAATAGGAATCATTTAAATTATGCTATCTACTGCAAAAAGGTAATTGTGAGAAAAAAGCTTTGTACACCTTAAAGGGCTCTACGATTTTTGGTTATCATTGCTGTTTATACCATCATGTCAGCTACTGTAATTTTCCATCCCTAAAAGAAAAATACCTTGAATTTGGTTAATTGCATTTTGATACAGCACAACTGTTGCTTATATTAAAAAAAAACCCAAAAACTGCTCACACTCAGTATTTCCAATAACCACAGTCAACTAATCATGAGTGAATATGATATTAATTTTGTCCTACTAGGAGTACAAGAACTGATATCAGTACTAGCACATGTTTATTCAATGTTACAAAAGGGACAAAGTCCTTTTGTCACAATAACTCAGAAGTCAAGAACTGAGTTCAAGTTCAGACTCAGATTTTTAGAAATATTACTCAGATTTTATTTCTGTGGTCTTGAGTAAATTACTTAACCTCTGTTTGCCTTAGCTTAATCAACTATAAGATAAGGAAAAAATAGAGCTTACCTCCCAGGGTTGTTTTGAGGATCAAAGAGATGACATTTGTAAAGCTTTTAGAATGGTTCTTAGCAAACAGGAAGTAACATATAATGATAAGAATAACAGAGATAAAATATAATTAATAAAAGTCAACAGTCTAATTATTAAAATAAATAAATAGTATTGTTATTTTTATTAATCACTGAACCATGAATGTTAAATTTGTGTTCTACAGCTTTGAGTCTGATTTCTGACACTGTAACTTGTTACCTCTATGACTTTTGATAAGTAATTTGATATCTCTGGATCTGTTTTCTCATCTGTAAAATGGTTGAACTGTTCCTAGATTTGTTGCCCTGTCTGGTTTTAACTCCTGGGAACAAGATGCTCCTCCCAGGTTAAGCTCACCATCTCTAAATTAATCACCATGCTGGCAAGTCAGGCCTTGATTGACTCTACCTCCCTCAATTTCCTCTTTCCTCTGTTTGGAGGACTAGAGAGCAAGCAGAGTATCAAATCCCTCCCAATGCCTTCCTTTATAGGGCTGAAATTGGACTTTTTGGTTCACTTTACTTTGCATTTCCTACCTTCCTGGTTTCAATTCCACAGAACAAAATGCCTCTATACTAGGTACCCCTAGGTAAACCTTCTCCCTACCCCCACCCTGCTTTCATTCTTTGTGTGTGTGTGCTTTGTCTACCTTTTTTTTTTACTTTAATCTCCTTTTTATTAACTTTTTTATTAAATAGATCCCCAGCACTTAGTACAATGCTTGGTATATAGTAGGTGCTTAATAAATGTTTATTGGATTGGGTTGAATATAAGGTCCCTTACAACTGCAGATGTTAGGAATCAAGGTAAGCAAGATACCTGTTACTTTTTTTCTTTCTTGCTTGCTCATTCTGTTTTTTTTTTAATTAGAGCATTATCAAAAACAAATTCACTATCTATGCTGATCTCAAGCTTAAATCACATTGCTTACTTCTCAAAATTTAAATTATTGCAAATACATTCATTTGGTTGATTCAGTTTAAATAGAGAGATTCCCCTTCATAAGATTCTCTCTTTATGAAGATATAATCTTGTGCCTTTGAGAAACAGAATGACAAATAGTGTGATGGATCCAGACTGAGCAATAAGTTGATTCAAATACCATTTCTGATATTTAACAAGTGTGTGTCCATGGCCAAGCAAAGTCTTTTTGCTGAACCTCAGTTTTCTCATCTATAAGAATTACAATAATAACTGTAATACCTATTTCTTGAATTGAAGTGAGACTCTCTGTTCTGCCAAGTATTTTTCATGCACACACCTCAGAAATCAAGACAAGCCCTTGAAGATTTAACTTTTATATAATAGCTAGCATTGATAGAGTCCTTCAAAGTCTGTAAAACATTTTATAAATATTGTCTTGTTATATACCTGTGACAATCCTGAGATAAGATGATGTTATTGTCCCCATTTTATAGATGAGAAAAATGAGGCAGAAAGAATTTACTTGCCCAAGATCACACAGACAGTATTTAAGTTAGAATTTTAACTTCTCTTCCTGAATCAAGATCCAGCATTCTAGTCATTGAACCCACTTAGATCTGGAATCTGGAATTCTTACAATGTGTGTGTGTGTGTGTGTGTGTGTGTGTGTG
Source organism: Bettongia penicillata ogilbyi (assembly GCA_023548195.1). Lineage (NCBI taxonomy): Eukaryota > Metazoa > Chordata > Mammalia > Diprotodontia > Potoroidae > Bettongia > Bettongia penicillata. The sequence goes on from JAJHZJ010000309.1 coordinate 6,092,207, forward strand.
TGTGTGTGTGTGTGCGCACGCATGTGTGTGTGTGCGTGGGGGGGAAGTGATTACTTCCGTCACTTACTACATCCAGGGCATTTCACTTCTCAGTAATCATAGCAGTTCCATGACTCCTTCTTTTCCCACTTGGGAACCATCATTAAATCAGTTCTGCCATTACTTCTGGAAAAGTTGTGACAGTACTCTTATGGCTCTACACTCCATTTTACCAACAATCAAAACAAAAATATACATCCCTAGATGTGTTATTTTCTGTTAGAATGTAAGTTTTTGAAGGAGAGGTACTTCATTTGCTCTTGTATGTTTTATCACCAGGACTTATCTCAGTGCTGGGCACCTAGTAAACATTTAATGATCACTTTTAATTAATAAAGTAAATGGCATAATAAAAAATTAATATGAAATACATTCTTATGACTTTTATTTCTGAGTGCTCTTTTCACTGACCTTTTCTCCTCACAGAAACAGCACATGCTTTCTTACATTTTCTCTTCCTTTTATTGTCTTCTTTTCTGGTAGACTCAAAGAAGACAAAAATTGGCAAACCAAAAGCATCTACTTTTTTTTACTTTTTCAACTTTACTTCCTTTTCCTCTTAATCACCCTCCCTACCTATTATTTTGCCCTAATTATATTGCCCTAATTCTGCTTTTCACTGACTTATCTTGCTTTAATTCTATTTTCTGCTGATCCTGGATGCTCACCTTGTACCTAGCTAGTGGGGGTCAGAGGTGGGGAAAGTTCTGGACTTAGCCTATTTAAACATCCATGACTCTGTCCTTGCAATTTCTTTTGCAATTTTATTTTATTCACTGGGTTATAAGTGGCATTTGGCCACCTGGTATTCTCACTGACCTTCTCTTCTCCTCATTTTAGTTTGTCTGCTTGATCTGCTGCATATAGATCCATCTCTTCATTTACCTCTTCAGTAACCCACGATGACTTTCCCCCAGAACCTCATCTTTACTCCTGTATCTGAGAAATATGTTGGTTACTCACAATGACATAACAAAGCAGACTCATAGAACTTCTCTCCAACTGGGACACTGGATATGGCATAATTCAACTCTTTTGGTTTATGGATGAGGAAACTAAGTCACAGAGAAGTTAACCTAAAAAATACGTCCTACACAGCTATATAGAGCTAATCTTGGCCTTTTATCTGTCAGGCAAAATCACAAAAATCAGTTTTGTTCTTGCTAATGATAGGAGAAAATTTCACAATCAGCTTATGGTGTTTCATGGATATTCATTGGATATTTTCATTCTTATGTAGGAAATATTTTGAATGTTGGCAGCTCAACTGTTGGAATACTAAAACACAAATTAATCATATAACTTAAAGTGATATTTAGATGGATCTATGACATCACCCATATTGGCACTCCTTTTAATATGCTGAACACAATCTAATCATGTTTCTCATTCGGTGAGATGCTTTCTCAGGGATTTTTGTCCATGTCTTTCCAGATCCTTAGACGTTCCACTCAATACTCCAAACATCTTCTCAACCTGACACTTCAGGTATAGAAAGTTAATATTCAATAGTCCAAACTATTTATTAAGTTAATGCCTTTTGCCAGGTAGTGTATGAAGTGTAAGGGATACAAATGAGAAAAAATTGAAAGACAATCTGACCTTCAAGGAATGTACAAACTAATGGGGAAAGACAACTCAAATATTAACCTGAAAGGAGGAAGTGAAAGGTAACTGACATGATGGCATGATGAAGTCAAAGAGGTCCTAGAGTAGTTCAACCAGTTGAAAAATAAGATGTCTAAGATGAACTTTCTTTAAATTAAAGTTTGGGAATGCATAGCTCCCTGCTCCAATCAGAGGGATGGAGAGTACTGATGAGGCGGAGTTCCAGGCTTGATGGAATATTGCAGAATGATGAGGTTTTCCCCAAAATGATCTTTCTGGGACATGTTGGAAAAGTCAGAGAAGTCTCAAAGTTGTATAGTCAGGTGAGAAATGACTTGTTCTGTTATGGGCTCCCTTCTTAAATGCAAGTGTTGGAATTTTGGGTTCCATCCTATAATCAGAAGGTCAGAGAATGATGATGAGGTAAAGGAAGAAGGATCTTGAAAGTTGGTAAGGTTTGCCCAATAGTGAACTTCCTGAGTCATGATGTTAAAGGCAGAAAAATCCCACAGTGGTACAGTCAGGTGATCTGTCTCCTACCCCTTGCTCTTGACATGAGAATGGCCACCTCCCTCTCTGATCAGGCACCCATGTAATGATATTCTGTACTCAAACCTTTTTCTACAAATCTTTGCTGACAATAACCTGATGTCTTCTCATACCTATGGTGTGCCTTTCCAGTGCCCCATAGGTGCCCCACAGCTTCATTTTTTTGGAAAGAGTGGTAGTCCATGACTCATTTTACAGATTAAAGATGACCAACTTAGCTTCTGGGGAAAGTTTGGGGTTATTGAATGCAGTTTATATAACCAAAGGTAAAGAAAGTCCTATAAAAATCTTTACAATGATAAAAATGAATTTCTGAATTTATCAGGGTAATTAATTCAATGGTCCTCACAGGAAAATAGAGAATTGTAACAAAATGGGAAGCCATTTGAAAAAAAAGCACTAAAGAAGATTGAATAACATAAAATAAAGACAAGGAAGGTAGTGAAGGGAAGAGAAAGAAATGGAAACATAAGTTCAACAATAGGTGGTCCTATATGACAGTTTGGAGGCTTTGGTGGAAAGACAAAATGATAAGGGGAGGAGTATTCACTGTCTTCCCTGGACCTAAATATTTGGAAATTTAAGGGTACAGTCACTTGTTCCAGACAGCACTTACATAAAGGGACAAATATATGTTTGACCAATTGATGCACAGACTTTTCTCTTCCCTCCTGGGAGAGCAGCAACTCAATTACTGCCCTTATTCTACTGGGCACACTCAGTAGAAAATAATACAGGGGCGTGGTCAATGAGACTCATATGAATCCATGCCCTTTACCAGACCACCCTAGGTATATGGCTCATGGATTTACCCTTAGGGGGCAGAAATTCCACATACATCCTTAATTCTGCATTGCAAACATTTATCAATAGTTATTGATTTTTAAAAAAATGAAAACTAGAATTCTCACTCTTCTTTGGGGAAGGAAGAGAATAAACATTTCTACATTATGTGTGTGCTCAGCATTACACTAAGCACTTTTTAACATATACTATCTCATTAAATCTTCCCAACAACCCTATGAGGTAGATGTTTTTTATTATCTACATTTTATGGTTGAAGAAACTTAGGCAAACTGAGGTTAAGGACTTGCCCAAGGTCATGCATCAAATATGTGTCTGAGACCAGATTTGTATTCAGCTCTTTCTATCTCCAGACTCAATGATCTAATCACTGTACCACATAGTTTAGTTTACGGCTTAGAACCTCCCAACCTAGAATTTTAAAAACAAATCCAAAACAAAACCTAGCTATTTTAGAAAGAGGTTCAAACCTCTTTCCTTTTTGGTTCTTTTTACTATAGGTTCACACTTGGTCCCTCCATTGCGCTTCCTCTGTATGGAAGTAATAGTGGACATTGGTCACAGAGAAATTCTTACAGATCATAATTTTATGTGAAGAAAAATCAGGATTTAGAAAAAAACTTGAAGAAATAGAGAAATTGGAAAGTAAATCTTGCCATTTGTGGGGAGAAGGGAAAAAGGAAAGTTAAACTTAACTAACATTTTGTAGCCTTTCAGGATTACTGATTTAATCTGTATTCAATCTATTTCAGCTGCATCAGGGGTGACTGGTTTCTTTGTTCGCTTTTCTTTTTATTTGTTTGTTTAAATAAGAGAGAGATCCTGGCCATGTGAGCCTAGTCTGATTTAGAAACTTAAATTCCAAAACACCTATAGTGACTTCTCTTTCTGCATGGTCACTGATATATTACTGTTATGTCCTCTTCTTTTCAAATTAATATCTAACCTCCAATGGAACTACCCAATTACCTTGGTTTAACATTCACCCTACCCCCTTCTACTCCACTAATGGTGCTTATTCTCAAGATCACAATTCAAGAGGTGCCCTTGAGACCTTTGGTATTTCAACTTGTCATCATTTTCCCCCAATCAGCATTTAAAAAAAAAATTTCTAAAGAAAAAAAATTGAAATGCTATAGCATAATTTTATTCAACTTTTGATTCAGATAAACCACCCCACTTTCCCTGATTAATAGAAAAGTTTCATTTATTTCTACATTTATTATATGATGTCACACAACATTTAACCTTCCATGCATGCAAACTTGGTGGGGATATTAAATTTTCATTTTCTTTGCTACCTGGATTTCTTCACTCTGAAAGGATTATCCCTAATTTAATTCTTCAGTTATTAGACTATAAATTGTTTTACCTCCATCTGATTAACTAATATTTGTTGGATTCAGCGTTGGTAATGAATGCATGAATGAATTTGGATCAAACTGTTGCCCCTCCTTCTTTAGAGACAAATAAATATCAAGGAGGGAAGCAAGGAAACTTGAATCTAAAAGCCAAGCAAGCTCCCAAACTTATGGGGATTGTAGACATTGTAAATGTCTGTGTGGAGGACCTGAGAATTGTACAAAGGTAGCTGTATATGTGAGTGCCCTATATTATGTATAACTAAGCTAATTTTATTACTTCTCTGCTACTAAAACGTTAAAAATGATTTTGATTCCAAGAAGAATTAGATGGGTGTGAAGCAATTAAATATCAATTCTAATTCTTTTCATTCAAGCTTAAAACATGAATGTTAAAAAATTAATAAAGAGGATAAAAAAGCTGACTATTTCTTGAAATTCCAGGGCATATTTCACAGATATTTGTGAGAAGTATGTGGAAAACACAGACCATGAAAATCCTTCTGTAACTTGGATTCTTTTGATGCACTATATTCAGCAAAAAGTGCCAAAGTCAGAGACACACAATGTGAAACTTAACTCAGGGTCAGTCATTTCTCACCCTATGTGGCAAAGCCATTTGGCATATCTTCTCCGCATCACTTTTAAAATGAGGTTGTTGAATTAAATGACCTCTGAGTTCTGTTCTACCTTTACGACTATGACGCTATACATTTTTAATATTATTTTACTTTTTCCAATTATATATAAAGATAGCTTTAAATGTACATTTTAAATAATATTTTGAGTTTCAAAGTTTTTTTCTCTCTCCTTTTCTTCTATTCTATCTCCCCAAGATAACAAACAATCTGATCCTATAAATGTTTTGATACAATTTTAGAAACCATAAAAGTTCTAACCTAGGGAATTATATTTATGAGGCAAATCATTACTGCAAATCTTCATTATTTAAAATAACATCAGAAATAGATTCATTAAAATTAGTATACACATAATAAGAAATTACAATAGTACCTATCTTATGAGAGTAGCTTGGCATAATGAAAAGAATACTTGGCTGAGTGATCCTGGACAAATTACTTAACCTCTCTGATTCTTTACTTAGTTAACAAGTGAGAAAAAATAATTATTCAACTTCACACCTAAAAAACAATATAGTGAAGAAAATATCTTATAAAATTTAAAGTGCTATGTAGAAAATGAGTTGTTGATATTATTGTCATTATGATAATCTCCAAATGCAGCTTCAGAAGATAAGGCTTAGCATCCAAGAATGGGGAATTGATAGTCCAGTTGTATTGCACTGTTGTCAGACCTGATGCAAAGCACTACAGTTATCCCTTTCACATCGTGACTTTTCCTTTCACAGTTTGATATTTCATGAGTCAGCTTTAAGGAAGAATAGACTGTATTAAGAGGTAGTGGACTCTCTCCTTTAGGGAATTTTCAATCATATATGGGTTGAACTGGATGACTTCTCAAGTCCTTTCAAAATCTCAAATTTTGTGCCTCTGTGAAATGCATTTCCTTTGAATCATACACACAACCACATCCTAGTTCATTCATTAGCTCATTAATTAAAAAAAAAATCTTAAATATTTAACATGGATAATCAAATGAGACTATTAGAATAACATGTAATAACACATGTAAAGTGATTTTTAAACTTCAAAGTATCTTATAAATATGATGATGATCATGATGATTGTGATGATAAATGCCAGTGCACACTCAAAATTTCAAGATGGAATGGAAGCTGTGGGTCATCTAGGCAAACCATTTTTGTTCAGGAATACTATCTATAATATCCCCAAGAAGGAAGCATTCTGGTCTCAACTTTCAGTTAACTCCTAAAAGGGACCATTTCATCCATTCCATTTTGGGACATCTCTAATTGTGACAACATTTTTCATTACACTAAGCCTAAAGTTGCTTGTTCATAATTTTATATCAGTTGCTTCTAGTTCTGTGCTTTGAAACCAAGCAGAACAAGACTGGAATCACAGAAGCATATATTCAGTGATGAAAAGACCTTTGAGAGAGGGGTGGAGCCAAGATATCAGAGTGAAAGCTTATATTCACCTAAGCTCTAAGACAAATTCCTTCAGATACCTCTAAAAAGAGAATCTGAACAAATTTTAGAGTGGCAGAATACACTAGGAGACAGTGTGACAAATTTCCACCTCAGGATAGCCTGGAAGGTCAACAGGAAGGAACAGTTGCATGGGACTGGAGCAGCACATAGAGCACAGCACACAGACTATAACAGTTCACACCCTGCCATAGAGAAGTTGAGCAGGAACCACCTGGCAATCTGAAGCAGTAGCGCACCATAGATTGTCAAACATTTCAGCCCAGGATGGGAGTCCAGTGGAACTGAGTGAGAGGAAAAGCACAGAACCCCAGGTAATAGCAGCACAGTCTCCTAAGGCTATCAGCACGCAGATTATATGTCTATAAATAATCTGCTTTAACTTCCTGGAACCAAGATGGTGGAGAGATCTCTAAATACTCTACTCCTCCTGTGGTTGACCTTGAAAAACCAAGAGAATATTTCCCCAGGAAAAATCCTGTAATGGTGGGATCAACAAAAACAAAAGGGATAAACAGTCTCTAAGCCAGAGAGGTTAGAAAACTCATAAAAGGGGGTTCTTCTTGCTGTGGATGAAGGCGACCAGTGTAGACTGGAGCTGTCTCAGAAAGCCCCACCTCAGCAAACTAGGAGGAGATCCTGAGCCCCAGAGGGATGGAGTCTATAAGCACCAACACTAGGACCCAAGACATGCCTCAGCACAGCCAGGGGAATCAGAAAGACACTATCACAGATGGGGTTCACCAACCACAGAGCCTGCCTGTGCTCAGCAGAGGAGATCTCCTGTGGCCAGACTACCCCTCTCCTATACTTAATGCAGCTAACTCAAGGCTAAGTCCAGGTAAACTCAGTAAGACTTCACCTGATCTCTGCTTTGCCTCACAAGCTAGCTCAGCACCAGGTAAGCTGCAGCATTCTAGTTTCTAGCCGAAAGAACCAGAGTCCACAACACACAAAGTCTCAAGTTCTAAGGACAAGAATCATGAGAAAGAGCCCTCTGTGCCGTTGAAACAGAAATCCATTCTAAAAGCAAGGAAAAAGGTGATCTTCATGAGCAAGAAGCAAACCAAAAAAGAAAAGACCAATGAAGTTTACTGCGGGAACAAGACCAAAACAGAAATACTGAAAAGATTAATATTGAGACTGTACTCCCATCTGAAACGTCAGAAGGGAACGCGAACTGGTCTCAAGTCCAAAGAGCATTCTTGGAAGAGTTTAAGAAGTATTTTCAAAGTCAAATTAGAGAGGTCAAAGAAAAATTGGCTAATTATTTTAAAATATGTAAAAAAAGATTTCATGGGAAAATTTAAAACTAAAATTGGAGAAAAGGATAAAAGAGATACAGAATCTAACTGAAACAGTTGGACAAATGGAAAAGGAGATGCAAAAGTTAACTGAAGAAAGCAATCTATTAACAATTAGAATTAGGCAAGCAGAAGTTAATGACTCTTTGTAACATCAAGAACCAGTCAAGCAGAAGCTAAAGAATGAAAAAAAATAGAAGAAAATATAAAATATGTCATTGGAAAAAGAACTGACCTGGAAAATAGATTCAGGAGAGACAATCTAAGAATTATTGGTCTACTGGAAAGCTATGATGAAAAAAAGAGCCTGGACAATATCTTCCAAGAAATCATCAAGGAAAACTGCATTGATGTCCAAGATCCAGAGGTCAAAATAGTCATTGAAAGAACCATGATCACCTCCTGAAAGAGATGGATAAAAATGTGATTTACAGGTGCGAAGGGATTGTAACAGGAGATGTGAAAAGTAGGAGATATAAGAAGGTAAATTACATCAGAGGAAGAGGAACAAAAACATATTACAGTAGAGGGAAAGAGGGGAGGGAGATGAGCACTGTTTGACATTTACTCTCATGGTTCAAAGAGGGAACAACAAAATCAGTTAAGTACAGAAATGTAACTAACTCTATAGACAGTAGGAGGGGAAAGGGGAAGGAAAATGGAAGGGAGGTTAAAAGGGAGGGAAGAAGTAAGGGAAATGGGAAATAAAGGTAAGGGGGGCTGATAGAAATGAGAGAAAACTGAAGGAGGTATTGGTCAAAAATTAAAACCCTGTAGGGGAGGGGATGGATGGGAGATGGGAAAACTAAAAACATAATGGGGGAAATAGAATGGAGGGAAAGACACAAATAGTAATCCTAACTGTGAATGTGAATAGGATGGACTCTGTGATAAAACAGAAGTGGATAGCAGAATAAATTTAAAACCATAATCCAACAATATGTTGCTTACAAGAAACACATTTGAAAAGTGGAGGATACACAGAGAGCAAAGCATTGGAGCAGAATTTATTATGCTTCAGCTGATGCCAAAAAAAAAAAAAGCCAGGGTAGCAGTCCTAATCTCAGAGGAAGCAAAAGCAGAAATAGATCGAATCAAAAGAGATAAGGAAGGAAACTATTTCCTGCTAAAAGGCAACATAGAAGAGGCAATAGCATGACCAAACACATATACACCAAGGTGTACAGCATCCAAATATTTAGGGAAGTTAAAGGAGTTACAAGAAGAAATAGATAGCAAAACTATATTTGTGGGGGATCTCAATGTCTCCCCCTCTGAACTTGAAAAATCTAACTGCAAAATAAACAAGAAGTGAAGGAGGTGAATAGAACTCTGGATAAGGTAAATATCAGAGATATCCGAAGAAAATTGAATGGCGAAAGAAAGAATATACATTTTTTTCAGTGGCATATGGCACATATACAAAACCTGACTGTACTGGGGCACAAAAACCTCACAATTCAGTAAAGAAAGGCAGAGATAGTCAATGAATCCTTCTCAAATCATAACACAATAAAGATTATATAGAATAAAATTATATGTAATAAAAAATGGAAAAATAGGTCAAAAATTAATTGGAAACTGAATGATCTAATCCTAAAGAATGAGTGAGATAAACAACAAATCAGAAACAATAAACAATTTCATTCAAGAGAATGATGATAATGAGAGAACCTACCAAAACTTATGGAATGCTGAAAAAGCAGTTCTTAGGAGAAGTTTTATATCGTTGAATGCCTGAATGAATAAAATAGAAAACATGGAATCCAATGAATTGGACATGCATCTGGAAAAAGCTAGAAAAAGAACAAATTGAAACCCCTCAAGTAAATACCAAATTAGAAATACTGAAAAGCAAAAGAGAGATTAATAAAATTGAAATTAAGAAAACTATTGAACTAATAAATAAAACTAAGAATTGGTTTTACCAAAAAAAGCAATAAAATTGATAAATCTTTGGTCAACTTGATTAAAGAAAAGAAAGAAAATAATCAACTACCAATATCAAAAATGGAAAGGATGAATTCATCTCCAATGAAGAGAAAATCAAAACAATAATTAGAAATTAGTTTGCCCAATTGTATGCACATAAATTTGGCAATCTAAGTGAGATGGATGAATATTTTAAAAAATATATATGGCCCAGATTAACAGAAGAGGAAATTATATATGTAAATAACCCCATCTCAGAAAAAGAAATTGAGCAAGCCATCAATGAACTCCTAAGGAAAAAATCTTCAGGGCCAGATGGATTCACAAGTAAATTCCATCAAACATTTAAAGAACAGTTAATTCCAATACTATATAGACTATTTGGGAAAATTGAGGAAGAAGGAATCCTATCAAGTTCTTTTCCTGATAAAAATATAGTTCTGATACTTAAATCAGGTAGAGTCAAAACAGAGAAAGAAAGTAATGGACCAATTTCTCTAACCAATATAGATGCAAAACTTTCAATTAAGATATTAGCAAAAATGATACAGCAACTTGTCTTGAGAATAATACACTACAATCAGGTAAGTTTTATAACAGGAAGGCAGGGCTGCTTCAATATTAGGAAAACTATCAGCATTATTGTTCATATCAACAACAAAACTAACAGAAATCATGATTTTTTCAATAGATGCAGGGAAAGCTTTTGATAAAATAAAACTCCTATTCCTATAGAAAATAATGTAGAGCATAGAAATAAATTGAAATTTCCATAAAATAATAAGCACTATCTATGTAAAACCATCAAGAGAAGATATGGAAAATTTGGAACACTAATTTATTGTTGGTGGAGTTGTGAGCTGATCCAACCATTCTGGAGAGCAATTTAGAACTATGCTCCATGGGCTAAAAAAATATGCCTACCCTTTGAACCTGCAATACTGCTTCTAGGACTGCATCCCCAAGAGTTCATAAAAATAGGAAAGGGTCCCACCTGTACAAAAATATTTATAGCAGCTCTCTTTGTGATGACAAGGAACTGGAAATTAAGGAGATGCCTATCAACTTGGGAATGGTGGAACAAGTTGTGGTATACGAATGTAATGAACTGCTATTGTGCTGCAAGAAATGACGAACAGGAAGACTTCACAGAGGCCTGGAAGGGCACATACAAAATGATGCAGTTACCAGAACTAAACATAATATTCTAGGTGTCTTCTGAAAACTACTAAGCTTGCAGTTCACTTAAACTCAAAGATCTCTTTTATATGAACTACTACCTATCTATACATTAAGTTAGCGCAGTTCATTTTGGGGGCGTATTAGTAGTATTTTACATTTATTTCTATTAAATGCCATTTGTATTAGATTAATCCCATTATTCAAGATTTTTAAGAACTTTTGATTCTAAATTGTCATCTAAAATATTAGCTATCCCTCACTTCTTTGTTACGTATGTAACATTAATAGTCTTGCCATAAACTCTTTCATGCAAGTGTAATAAAAATGATAAAGAATAAAAAGGCAAAGACGGATCCCTAATATGCTCTGCTCCTTCCAAGTTTATACAGATATTAATGACGATTACTTTAATCTGGACATTTCAACTGACCATCAGCCAGTTCTGAAGTCACCTAAATGTCATTATCTTTCTGTGCTACATATTAATTAATGAAAAATGAGTGAAATATTTAATAAGAGCTTACAATATGCAAAGCACTGTTTTAAGTGCTGGGGATATAAATAGAGAAGTAAACTCTTGTGCAACTCACTTTCTAGAGGGGAAGATAACAACGCAGAAAGCTTCAGGTGCAAGTAAGATGGAAATATCTCATGGTCTTTAAGCAGTAAAGGAAATGATAATGTCATTTGAATTTTTAATTGTACATTGCCTTGAATTGATTGATATATTTTTGTGACCAGTGGCACATGTGATTGGATGTATATTTCATGATGATGCCAAAGCTATATGTGCCCACACTAGGATCATTCCCCGACTTTTTTCAATATACAGAGAAGCAGATTGTCACTTAATTGTGTCAGGTCTCTCCCAGCATGATTCTGACTCAAGGTGTTAATTAACCAACTATGGAGTACAGTATTTTGTGCATCCTCAGACCACTAGCTCAGATGCTATATCAGAGGGCAGTCAGTGTCAGGCTTTCTCAAAATCTCTAGCACATTCTACTGCTCATCAGATTATACTCACTTGATTTACTGATCACATTTCACAGCATCAGTCCCATGTGTTCCAAGCTTTGGGATGCCACAACTAGTGCATGTCTACATATAATACTAGGAATAGGATCTAGTTCTTGCAAAAACAAAAGAAGAGAGAGAAAGAGAGAGAGAAGGAAGGGAGGAAGGAAAGAAGGGAAGAAGGAAAGAATGAATGAAGGAAAGAAGGAAGGAAGAAAGGAAGGAAGGAAGGAAGGAAAGAAGGAAGGAAGGAAGGAAGGAAGGAAGGAAGGAAGGAAGGAAGGAAGGAAGGAAGGAAGGAAGGAAGGAAGGAAGGAAGGAAGGAAAGAGAAGGAAAATCTGTTAATGTTAGCACCCATCCCATTTTCTTCTACAATCATAGACTTCGTTCACAGAACTAAGGAAATCTGTTTTTATTATGACTGTATGTTTTTTTTTTTTTCAGGAGGTGGATGTTGTTCTTGTTTCATTATATGTTTTGAAATACAGTAAGGTAAAAAAACTATAGTCTCCTTTGCTCTTCTTGCCCCTCCCCCCCAACCCATACTCTGTCTACTCAGGGCCTGTGGAGAAATGTCACAGAAGCCCTTACTGACACTGGCAGACATCTGGAGGAGCTAAGACCTGCTGGAGTTTTACATTATCTCTGACTCCAATTTTATGAGTACTAAAAGATTTCAGGTCAGTTATCAGTCTCATCGATCTTCTGCTATCTACCCATGGCCCCACTCTGCCTATCTCTTTCCTCCAATTCCTATTATGTATACCTCAGATCTTCAGGACCATTCCTACCTCTACTTTTGCTCCATCCCACTAAAGCTTAATAGTGCTATATCATGGGACTTGTGTGTGTGTGTGTGTGTGTACATGCACATGCACATGTGTGTAAAGTAGGAGGTGGAAGAGCACAGAATATAGTCAAATGGTTGCAGCCATTTTTTCACCCAGGGTGTGGAGAGACATCCTTTCAGAAGTGTCTCCATCTTTGTTTGATTGAAAGAAGGAAAAGATGATTGAGGCATCTTATCTTTTCATGCCTGAATGCTGATGATGTGCCAGTTCTTATATTTATCTTTATCTTTCCCCACAATAAGTCCAGGAATCCAATTCAAGGGGCAGAACTTTTCTTGAGTTCTTGAACCCCAAATGTCCGATGCTTCCTTAACTTTCAGACACTTATCCTAGTTGCAATCTCATCCATGTTGTAGTGAGGAACAGGAAGTGAAGAGTAGTTCCAAAAAGAGGAAAAGGAAAATAAGCATACTTGTTCCATTTCAGGGCAAACTGGGGTGTCTAGAGTGAGGTGTCTCCTATGCTACAAACTGTATCCCTGGAAGGATCAAGATATGATTTTGCTTTTCATCCATCTGGTCAAGTTCAGAAGGAATGTCATATTTCAGCTTCAGATTGTTTCATCTGTTTAAAGACAAATAAAAGCTTTGCTGGTAATTTTGATTAGCAGAACATGCAACTACATTATCAAAGAATGTTTTTAAGAAACATTTCATATGATGAATCCAAATTAAGCATTTAGGCCAGATCTAAAATAACTAAATGAAAAGGAGATCTGAAGCAAGTTTCTGGAAGATTCAAAGGGAAATAAAAGACTTTTACTTCAATAATCAGATTTAATGTAGGAGAAATTATTCTTGATTTACCTCCTTAATGATTTCAATTTTCCTTTTCTCTTTACATTTATAGATCCAGTTCAAGATACCCTTGATGGTACTTAGAAGTCTGGTACATCTCTTCCCAAAATTTTTAATATACTATTCATAAATTTGCCCCAGTTGTCCTCCCTTGAATGCACAACTACAACTGCTCCCTCATTCCCCTGGACTGGGAGGAAATTGATGCTTCAGCATCATGTTAGTAGATACTTAGAATTTCAGAGATTCTGCATTCTGGAGGAGATAAAAGCAATGTCTTACCAAGTGCCATCACTAAGGGCTAATCATATGTTAGACCCACATAGGCATGTTAACCCCAGGATCCTGGCTATACTCCAACTTGGGCAATTACATTCTGCCTATCACAATTCCCCCTGCCATTTCAATTAATACATTGTTCTGCTTCATTTCCTGCCCTAAACTGTGGCACAATGTCTAACATCTGCCCCGCAATAGTGACTTTGTTTTTATCCCTGAAGAGTCTGCACTCCATTGGTGCATGAAGTGAACCCTGAAAATTTGCTCCTGAGGCTATAAAGGGCATCTTTCAAGATAAAAGTTCTTATTACAGCACTTGTCAAGATAATCTTGAAAGTAGTCTGCTCTTGCAAGGAACTCTCCAATCCCTCAAGACAGAGGAGTTTCAAACGATGCCTTCGTTAACTGTAATTCTGAGCTCTGAAGATGTTTTTAAAAACAATATTCTCTCTTTATAGTCTCCCTCTTACTCTTTGTAAGTTTGAGCATAGCCTCTGCTTCCTTATGTTGCCTTCTCCCTATATCCACTACTAAAAAGTAAACTACCATAAGTACTTGATAGCCCTTCTCTCTATAAGGAATTTCTTTCAAGTTTACTTATTCTGTAGGCACAGTGAAATATTAGCCAACTGAATTAATTAGGTAGAAATCATCTTATTGAGTAGAAATCTGAAACATTCAAAAGAAATGTGAGTTTTATTGCTTTAAAATTCACACAGCAAAAATAAATCAGATCCAATAGTAAATATGTTATTGAATATATAAAGAAAATTTATAATTCTCATATTGTTCAGTTTCTTCCTATGTCTTCCTTTCCATGGAAGCACGTAATCAGGAATTGCACAGGGTGAACAGGTATCAATTCCACTTTGATTGAAGGGACTTCTGATCAGATACCCATTTGAGTATTCAAGCTTATTTTCTTAGCACCATAGATTTTGAATCTGCTTAAGTAGGGGCAAAGTGGGAGCAATGCAAAATTGCCTTTGAGGATGTCAAGTAAACTACAAGTAAACCACATTCTGCACTGCAAGAATTGGTCCATAGGATTTTTAAGCCTGTATCATTGATCTTAGAAAACACATGAAATATAAAAGGATGGGAGCTGGACAAATATTTACCCATTTTTCAAAAACAAGGCTTTCAAACTATCTGGAGTAAGTTTAATTTAAGTCAATTCTGAAAAGATCTAAAAACATCATAAAAGTTTTTCATGTAAAAAATGCTTTCCTTCCTTTTCAATAGAAAGGGAAGCAGTGATCACAAAGAACCAGCATGACCTCGTAGAGAATTGTCAT
Source organism: Bettongia penicillata ogilbyi (assembly GCA_023548195.1). NCBI lineage: Eukaryota > Metazoa > Chordata > Mammalia > Diprotodontia > Potoroidae > Bettongia > Bettongia penicillata. Next base: position 6,107,321 of record JAJHZJ010000309.1, read on the forward strand.
ACCATATAATCAACAGTTTAGAAGATTAGGGGCTTTACAATTGATATAATTTGTCTAGATACTGGCAAAATATGTTTTTAAAATATCTTATTCTACTCTTCTTTTAGAGTTGGGTAGATATAAGCTAATAGTATGATTGATTGGATACAATGAAAGATATTTGAAGATTAGTAAAAAATGGCTCAGTGTCAGTTTAGAAAGAGGTCATCAGCTAAACCTGTGGAGGAATCTGTTTTTGCCCTCATGGTGTCTAACATTTTTACTCATTATTTGGATGGAGGTTGGATTATCAGAAGGCATTATTATCAGATTTGTAGATGAAACAAAGTGAGGAAAGGTAATTAACCCATTGGATGTCACAAAAGCCAAAAAAAAAAAAGAAAAAGATTTCAACACTGATGAAGACTAAGCAGAACATAACACATAAACATTTCCAAAAATAATTGCAATGTTTTACACTGGATTAAAAAATATCTGACTTCACAAGTACAAAATGAGAAAAATATTGCTAATAACACAGCTCATCAGTAAAAGATCTGGAGGTTTTGTGGGCTGGAGCTTAATCTGAGGCAGCAGTTTGATATGGCCAGAGCCAAAAAAGGCTTTTGAAATATCAGAATGCATTAAAGAGGGGCATTGTGTTGAGGATTGAGGGAAGGTGGGGAGGGAATCCTATTATTTAACATTCCTTTTTTGAAAACTCTTTATACCCTTTCATCACTTCTCTCTTCAGAAATGTTTTTGCAGTCATATATTGTTAGAATGGAGGTATGGGTCATGTATTGAAAGATCTATTCTGGACAAATCTTTAAGATTATAAATTGCCCAGAAAGTACTGGCCTACAGTATTAGATTGAGTTTCCTTACCTGGAAGTTATCTATACCAAGGACAGCATTGTTCCCTAACCCTAGCTAGGTCATAAATTGGACTGTTAGAATTTGAATTTCATTTCTTAAACCTAAGAGCCTAGTATTCTTTCCATTAAATCAGAAATACTAAACAAACATTGAAAATTCCCTCTCTCTTAATTGCTTTTAAATCACCAACCTACATTATTCTTTTAAAGCACAAAAGAGTAGTGTTTATGTCAAATTAACTCTAACTTAAGCTAAAAAAGAATAAACAATACCATTGTTCCTTCTTGTTCTTGAAGAGGATCAGATATAGTCACTGTGATATACTGATTTGCATATGAATTTGATTTAAGTGAGGCAGAATTGCAAAAAGTCATCAATCTTAACTATTTCTCCAGTTATCAAAGCCCTTTGGTAAGGCAAAGGTAAAGATGACTGGCCCAGGATGTAGTGGGTGACTAGGACCTTTCTAAAATGGGGTATTTTCCAGGTTGCTGTTTGTTTAAAGTCATGTTCATTCAATGAAAATGGGCTAGGTAAAAGTTGAGGCAAAAGATGGCTTAATTTGCCATCACAAAAATATCAATCTGGGAAGGGAAGAGTCTGGCCAGAACAGAAAACAATTGCTATTTACACTCATTATAAGTCATTAAGACCTAAACAAAGACTCAGGGAGGCTTGAGTTGGAGCTATTATTGGCCATTCAATGAAAACCAGAGTGATTTGTTTTTAAAGATATAGTCAAGTAGATCCACTTGACACACAATGGGCTTTTTAAAAGCCTGTCTTTTCAGAGTTATATTTCAAGAAATCAAAACATGAAAACTGTACACTATAAAAAGTAAACTTTTGGTGAAAAAAAATAAAAAAGATGGCACTAATGAAAGATAACTACATTGATGTTTATTTAGGTAGAGCTTAATTATACTGTAAGTAGATTTAATGTCTTAAATAGTTTAGTGATGTCTATTTTGAAATTTACAATCTACATTTGAGCCATAGCAAACACAATTTTAATATATTTATAACACGAGTGTTATTTTCATAAAGAAGTAAGGTCTATTTTAAATAGAAAATATTTTTTAAACTTGAGATATGGTAGTGTGTGTGTTATATTCTTTATAAAGTAGACTAAAACATTTGTAGAGAAGTATAATTAACTGCAAATATGCAGATTGCCTTTGTTCAAATTCAAAGGATCATTCAATACCTTTAAAAAACAGTCCACTATCTGTAATCACAGATAGATGATTAAAATAGCTTCTGAATGAGTCTCTCAGCCTCCAGTCTCTTCCCTTTTTAATCTATTTATTAATTTTATTGCTAGACTAATATTCCATATGTGCAAAACTGGTTATGTCACAAGAATACCTATTGGAAATGTTTTAATGTTTCGCTATTGCCTTCCAAAGAAATTGCCAACTCTTTTGCCCGGCATTCAAGGCTTACAATTATCAATACAACACTATTTTCAGCTTTACCTCATAATATTATTTTCCGTGTATTTCATGCTTCAGCCAAACCAAGCTATTCTCTGTCCCATAAAAATACTGCAATTTCCTAACTTGATACTTTGCTTATAACATTTACCTCTGTCCTGTATGTCCTTCTACTTCATCTTTCTTAACTGAATTATTGCTCATAGTTTTAAAGCTGAATTCAGTTTTTCATCTGGTCCTTCCTGATAGTAATGAACTGCCACTAATGCTTTGTTCTACACTTACGTTATCCATTTGTCCTATAATATTGTATAGTATAGTTATCTGTGTTTATGTCTTATCTCTGTATTAAACTATAAGCTTTAAAAAGACAGGAGCTGTTTCTTATCAATCTTGGTGTTTTCCACCTGCATATAGCACAGTAGTCAGGACAAAATATAGAACATTCTAATAATGTTTGCTGAACTGAACTGAGACTGCCCTCAATATTTATTTAATTTTAGATCTAATTTAAACAGAGTAAACAAATCCTTGCTAAAGATGAGCTAATTACCTTTTCTTTCACTGCCTTTTAAAGTCCTTTTATCTCATAAAAGTGAACTTCAAATGGCTCCAATGTTTTATAGGCTCATAGATAGTAGAATCTCAGAATTCTAATCTTCTTCATAGATCTATAATAAATATTGCTCAAATATCCTAGTGTTTGTAAAGAGGGGAAACCAAAGGTCATTTACTGACCTACCACCCCTTGCAAGACTCTCCTTCAGAAAAGCTAAACCCTGGGAAGGAAGGGAGGGAGAGAAAATTTGGAACTCAAAATCTTATGGAGGTGAATGTTAAAAACTAAAAATAAGAACAAGAAAAGACAAACCCTTTATGTCAAGTTAGAGACAATTTTAATGCAAATTACAATGGATTTATTTATTTATTTTAGGTTTTATTGATGCACTTTGTTTTTATATTATATTTACAAATTATTCCCACTTCCTGAGAGGCTCTTATATCAAAGTAAAACAATTAAGTAAATCTAATAATACAGTCACTTCATCTGAAAGTGCATGCAGCTTTTCACATTGGGTAGAACTTATATAGCTATTCCCAGGTAGGCATCACCATCTATAAATTTTCAGATATCCACAATAAACTGAATTGCAATCACAGCAAGCTTGGCAATTAGAAAATGTTATCTGATGACCTTCCTTTAATTTAACCATGGGTAGCATTCAAAATGGATGGTTCCTGTTGGGATGATTGGGTGCATCTACTTGGGCCCCAATTCTAAAAATCCCATTTCTCTTTAAAAATCCCATTTCTCCCTAGCCTCAAAATACTATCTCAGGCAGTTTCTCCCCAACCAAAGGACACTGACTGCCCTAGCAACCACTGTTATCTCCCTTTCTGCTATAGTAGCTAGATGTACCTATAGATCTCATTAGGGTTAACCAGTCATGTACTGGTTTAATGGGGTGTACACTGGGTCATAATGACATTTACTACTCACACCAATAATATGTATATTAGACTTGGACATACGTATATACTCCCTTACGTTAATCTTGTCTAACCAGAAATTGGTGAGAGAAGACTGGTTGTGCCTGGTCAATTTCAGGCCTAAAACCACACCTCTATGTAGCCAAGACAGGGATTATTGGTATATTTTCTTCCTTGTTCTTTAATTTAAAATTTTCAATGTATTTGTGCATAGACTATGGACTTAGTGTTCTAGTACACTGTTGGGAGAATAGTTTACTTTTCATTTCCTTTTTTTTTTTATTTCCTAAGAAGGAATCCCTGCAAGATCCTTTCTTAAGGACTCATGGAAGGGAAAAGTAACACACTATGAGGGTTAGAGGCTACACTAAGAAATAGGGAATACAGAGGCCTAATAGGAATTATAAAGAAAAAAGAGAATTACATGGGGAGTTCCTAGGAGGTGTGTCAACACATTGGCCCATGTGTTGTACTCACTTGTGATTTGCAAATATAAGCAGTAAATCATTAAAGAAACATTTGAGCCATTCATCATTCGGTATGTAGTAAAGCAAAATTGAATTTACTAAAACTTATCTCCAAAGTCACAGTATGTCATTGGAAAAATGGAAGGTGCCAGCCTGCAGATGAAATAACAACAAAAGAAAATATAATGAATGTAACCATGACTGATCCATATGCGGTCTGGGTAATGGGGAAGGGCCAAGATGATGAAGTGATAGAAGGTAATGTAGTGAGCTATTCTTCACAAACTCTTCCTAAGAGACCTAGAAAAAATGTACCAGACCAAATCCTAATAAGGAAATTCAGAGAAGTAACAATGTGCTCATTATTCAGACTAGCTTGACACAGGGAGACAGACAGAGAGGTTTTCATGATGAGGTAAGGCAGACATGAGTGCTTGAGGCAAATGGAGCAAGCAGGATGCAGGATGTGAGATATGAGATAAGATGCATGGTGTGACCAACCAGAAAATTGATCAAAGAAGTCTAGGCATTGAAGGCCCTTTCTGTGTGCTCTCCAAAGAGCCCCCAATTCCAGAACAACTCTTCCTCCCATCTTTCATCTTCTCCTTGCTTATCTGTATAATAAAGAAACCTCTGGATTACTTGATATTTCAGGCATTCAAGAAGCCCTCCTCTCATTCTCTTCCTCCATTCCATAAAATTGTATTTATATTATGCCTTTAACCTGATCAACCTCCTTTGCCTCTTACTGGAAGCAGATGCCATTATGCTTACTCAGGGGAATATGTACTGCAGCCTAGGCTTTATTTTTCCCACATGGGAGCATTCTCACTTGAGTGTGTCATCCCAATAAATGCCTTTCTTTAACCTGGAGACTGTCAGTGAAATAGAATTCCTTCAAAACAATAGAATTTGCACATCTTTTCCTCATCCTGAAGTCATCATTCAGACACTTGAGATGGGTTCTGCCAAGAGCATGATGAAAGCAGAATACATCACATCTTAGCATTAGTCAGTGCATCAAGGTCCAGGAGAGGCTCTCAGACCTATACCAGGGCACCCTCAGTCCCACACTGGGCCTCTACAATGGAGATAGTCGCCAAGTATGATGGTGTCAGAAAGAGATCTGCGCACAGCAGTGGCAGTGATGTTTTAGTGTGGGGAGGCCTTTGGCTATACAGGAAGAAAGGAGCAACATCAAAGGCAGCAGCAGCAACAAGAGCAGACCTCATCTGCAGGATGGAGTCTCACTTTTAAAGTCTAGCCAGCCTTCAGAGCATTAAGCAAGGCAGGAATACAAGACCGAAAAAGAGCCTATGATTCTTCCACTCTGAATCAACAGGACTTTCCAAATGATCCATGTTTTATGGAGTTACTTTTAACAGCAATCCAAAACTGAAAGGGAAGATACATATTCATTTGAGCAAAGTATAGACTGAAGATTACCCTTTCAGGCAACATTTATTTTGTTTAAACATGAAAAAATCACATGAGATTTAGTTGAAGGTAAATAAATTTAAGTTTAAATCATCATTTGGCCAAACTGAAACCTTTAAAGACACACTATAAGCAATTAGGCCTACATTAGTTCAGTTTTTTTCATTACAGAAATGTAAGATATCTAAACACTATCCATTTATGTCTTATCTTCAGAAAAATAATAGATGTCTATAGCGTAAAGGGAAAGTAGATGGTTTTTGTTGTTGCTGTTGTTATTCATTGACTTCTTTGTGTTCTTTAAGATCTTCGTAGTTGGACTGGAAACAGTTCAGGCTCCCGTAGTAGCACATTTCCATATTTTATCAGTATGCCAGTTTATATGATGTTTACTGTGTCTAACCAGAATTGATTCTGCTTTGATGTAAGGCCCATGTCCTTTTGTTCAGTCTCCTGTGGACATTTAGAATTGTTTAGAATCCTCCACAATTAAAACAAAATAAAAAAATAAAAAAAAGTTCCTTACTTAAAAGATTACTCAACTTTGAAGAGAGTAATTGTCATTCCTTTTTTCTAGGCTAAAGAAGCAGGGTTACTTTGATGTTCCTTGTGGAATTCACTTTCCATTCCTTTGTTTCTTTCCTTTGGGTTCATTTTTCCCCCACATGCCCTTTTACATATGTTGAACCATAGGGCAGAGATTTCACCAATGTAAAATAATTTCAGCATTACCTCCTAGACCTTGCTATCATTGGATACATTCAATTAAACTGAACAAACCTGTATTAAAAACATGCATCTACTATTCACAAAGCAGTGGACTATTAAGCTAAGGATTTAAAGAAATCAATTTGGTGGCCCTTCATTTCAAGGATCTTCTGCTTTCTTGGACAGGTATATGTACACAGATGAATAAATTTATGGGATTGTGAAGTGGATTAAAGGGGAAAAAATAACAGCTCATAATCCTGTAACACTTTTCTTTATTTTTATCTAGACTAGGGACTTCATCATCATCTAAATGAAACTAATTTCTTCACTGGTATTTGCCTACGTCTTAGAGAATCATGTGGGACACTATCCAGTAAATGAAAACTTTAAACAAACTTGAAACATATGGGTCCAAGGAATAGCTCACCTCATACCAGTATAGAATCTTACCCATAGAAAGAGTTCATTCTTTTCTCTGCACTAATTGATACTTGGATTCAGGAACATGTACCTTATTTGAAAGGGGTTTGCTAATTTCATCCACTTTACATACATCATTTCATTTGCTAATTACAATCAACCTGTATATCATAACAGCAGCACAATATCACATCAAGTAACACTTAGTCCAAAGTTGACTATGTCCTCTAAAGTTGTTTTTTTCTTTTTCTTTACTTGTGTCAAGTCATTCTTTTCTCACTCTGTTTTTTTTTCATTATTGGTCTTTTGTCTTGAATTGTTCTCACTGAATTAGACTTTGTCAATTTGAACAGGAAAATGAAGCTTCTTGATTTTCTGAGACCTGCAACGGGAGCATAGGTTAGACCATGTTCCTAAGAGCTACTTCTCATCTTTGTCTCTAAGTGGGGGGGAGACATCATCCATCTCTATAGGATCCATTGTGTATTTTCTTACCATCTTCAAATATATGTGAGATTAATATCTACAGAAAGGACATGGAGGGGCAGAGCCTGTAGAAACTCCCCTACATAGTTCATAAAATATCTGTAAAAAAAGGCCTCTAAACAAATTCTAGAGCAGCAGAAGCCACAAAACAACAAAGTGAAAGAGATTTCCAGCCCAGGATAGCCTGAAGGGCTGACAGGAAAGGGATGTTATGCTGGGCAGGGAGTGGAGCAAAGTGCAGCCCAGATACTGCAGAGACAGGACTGGGAACACGCATCAGGGAGCCACCAGCAGCAGCAGTTCCCAGATTGCTAAACCCACAAACACCATAGACAGCTTCAAGGGTCAGTGAGAAAGCTCCTTCACCCAGCAGAAGGGAACACAGTGTGGATTGCCAGCAGTAATCACTGCAGTAGAGTCCATTTTCAGATCCTTCCACCTAAATCCTCTGGGAGAAATGAGCAGCTGATCTGGGGGTGAGGTGGAGCACTGGCTTGGTAGAGCTGGAACTTGCTGTGGAGAGGGAATTCTACTACTCACAGATTCTGAGTAGAAAAGTTTTTGGTTACTCTCAGACCAGTGTGCAGGCCAGAAGAGGAGTAAACTCCTCTCCCTTGATTGTGCCACCTTGGAGGAACTGAGAACTTACAGTCCCCAGAGTATACCCTCCTCTTGAGAAAGGATCAAAAGTCAATTAACTGACTGTAAAAATGCCCCAAAAGGGAAAAAAATAAGACCATAGAAGGTTACTTTCTTGGTGAAAAAGTATTTTCTTCCATCCTTTTGAATAAGGAAGAACAAAGCATAACATCAAAGGAAGTCAAGACTTCTGCATCCAAAACCTCCAAAATAAATATGTAATGGTCTCAGGACCTGGAAGAACTCAAAAAGGATTTTGAAAATCAAGTAAGAGAAGTAGAGGAAAAATTGGGAAGAGAAATGAGAGCGATGCAAGAAAATCATGAAAAGCTGGTCAACACATTGCTACAGGAGACCCAAAAAAATGCTGAAGAAAATAACACCTTGAAAAATAGGGTAACTCAAATAGAAAAATGAGATCCAAAGCCAATGAGGAGAAGAATGCTTTCAAAAGCAGAATTAGTCAAATGGAAAAGGAAGTTCAAAAGCTCACTGAGGAAAATAGCTCTTTAAAAATGGGAATGGAGCAGATGGAAGCCAATGACTTCATGAGAAACCAAGAAATTACAAAACAAAACCAAAAGAATTAAAAAAATAGATGACAGTGTGAAATATCTTATTGGAAAAACAATTGACTGGAAAATCGATCCAGGAGAGACAACTTAAAAATCATGGGACTACCTGAAAGCCATGATCAAAAAAAAGAGCCCAGATATCATCTTTCATGAAATTATCAAGGAAAATTGCCCTTTCTAGATATTCTAGATATTGCAGAATCAGAAGGTAAAATAAATATTGAAAAATCCACTGATTACCTCTTGAAAGAGATACAAAAAGAGAAACTCCTAGGAATATTGTAGCCAAATTTCAGAGTTCCCAAATCAAGGAGAAAATATTGCAAGCAGCCAGAAAGAAACAATTCAAGTGTTGTGGAAATACAATCAGGATGACAAAAGACCAACAACTTTTATATTAAGGGATTGAAGGACCTGGAATATGATATTCCAAAAGTCCAAGGAACTAGGATTAAAACAAAGAATCATCTACCTAGCAAAAATGCATATAATACTTCAGGGGGAAAATGGTCATTCAATGAAATAGAGAACTTTCAAGAATTCTTGATGAAAAGACCAGAAATGAATAGAAAATTTCACTTTCAAACACAAGAATGAAGAGAAGAATGAAAAGGTAAAAAGGAAAGAGAAATCATAAGGGACTTACTAAAGTTGAACTGTTTACATTCCTACCTGGAAAGACAATATTTGTAACTCTTGAGACTTTTCTCAGTATTTGAGTAGTTGGAGGGATTGCGCGCACACACACACACACACACACACACACACACACAGGACAGGGTGAGTTGAATAAGAAGGGATGATATCTAAAAAATAAAACTAGGGGGTAAAATTGGAATATATTGGGAAGAGAAAGGGAAAAATGGAATGGAGAAAATTTCATAAATTTCATAAATGAGACAAGGAAAAGCTTTTTCAATGGAGGAGAAAAGGGAGGGGGTGAGAGGGAAAAAGTGAAGCTTACTTTCTTCACATTTGACTTTAAGGAGGGAATAATATACTCTCAGTTTGGTATGAAAATCTCTTACACTACAAGAAAGTAAGGGAGAAGAGGACAAGTGGGGTGAGATGGATGACAGAAGGGAGGGTAAATGGGAGGAGGGAGTAATTAGAATAAACACTTTTGGAGAGGGACAAGGTCAAAAGAGAATAGAATAAATTGGGGACAGAATAGGATGGAGGGAAATATAGTTTTGCAAAACTACACATATAAAGCCTATGTGCTTGCCTTCTCAGTGGGGATGGTGGGGAGGAAGGGAGAGAATTTGGAACTCAAAGTTTTAGGGATGAATATTGAGAATTGTTTTTGCGTCCAACTGGGAAATAAGAAATACAGGTAATGGAGTATAGAAATCTATCTTGCCCTACAAGAAAAGAGAAAAGATGGGGATAAGGGAAGGGAGGGGTGTGATAGAAGGGAGGGCATGTTGAGGGAAGGGATAATCAGAATGCAACATGTTATATGGTGCGGGGAGGGGAGAGATGGGGAGAAAATTTGGATTTCAAAATTTTGTAGACTCTGATCCTATCATTTGATGTGTGTGTATATACACATACACACACACACACATACACACACACACACACACACACTCAACACTCCTCCCCAAGGGCTTGGCATATTTTCACAGGAATTATAATAATCACTACTCACAGCATTAATACAATTGGACTAAATACCTGTCTTACCTACATACCTGCCTCACAAGATCTTGGTGAAGATCAAATAACAATGCATATGTAGAGTTTTATAACTGAAACATATGAGTTATTTCAAATTTTAAGAATTGACCAAAAGTCACAGTGTCATTGCTTATAACTAAAAAAAATTATTATTTATCTCCTTTTAGTTATTGAACTAATAAAGACATGCACACATCCTATTTAAAGGAAATATAGAAGAAATATAATTTCTGTACCTTCGATTCTCTAAGAAATATATGAGGCAAAGAATCATATCAAAAGAGACCAGATTCCTTAAAAAATCAATCAAATAAGAATTGTTATTTATACAAATATCAAGCACATATATCATTTGCTTCAGTACTTTGGCAACATCACTAATGCAATGATTTGAGTTTATTATCATTAATGAATAACACCTCCAGAAAATAATGAACTTAATGACTAAAAATTTTTATTCAATCAGATCAATTTAGTAAGTAAACTAATTGTTGTGCCTTGTCCTGGACCTTCTTTACTACTTCACTTGGTGATCACATTAGTTGCCATGGATATAATTACAATTTCTAGACTTACAATTTTCAAATTTACCTAGTCTGCTTCAACCTCTCTGGAGACTTCCAATCTTGTTTCTCAGATTGTCTTAATTTCAAAATGGATGTCCAGCAGACATTGAAATTCATTATCTTTTTACTTTAAACTCCCTTTCTCCTCCTCTCTATTACTGTAGAGAGCAACATCATTCCCCCATACTTCAGGCTTAAATCCTAGGAGCCATGCTGAACTCCTCACTCTCCCACATATCCAATCTGTTTTGAAGGTCCTTTGATTTTGCCTTTGCAGCATTCCTTTTACTTGGCCTTTCTCTCATCTAACTCTGCTTCTACTCTAGTATAAGTCCTTATTATTTCACTCCTGGATTTCAGAAACCTGGTGGTGGATCTACCTTCTTCAAATCTCTCTCCAGTCTAATCTATCCTTCCTTTATTCAATAACTAAAGTGATTTTTTCCTAAATCTCAGGTACAATCATCTCACCTCCTCCACCCCACCCCCACTCACTAAACTTCAGTGGAGGCCTATTTCCTCCAAAATCAAAGACAAAGTGCTGTGGTTGATATTCAATACCCTTTGTAACTTATCCCTTTTACCTTTCCAGCATTCATACAACTTATTCTTCAAAATTCATTCTTCTGGATGTTCAATGAACAAGACACTCCATTTTTCTTTCCCAGGAATGTTTTCTGACTATGCTACACACCTGAAATATGCTCTATTTTATTCTCTAATTATTGATCTCTCTAGCTTCTATAAAAGCAAGCCTGATATAAAGAGGAAAGTCGGCTTTATAAGTTCTTTGATCTGCTTTTTTAAAAGGAAAGGCAAATTTTAAGGGGTCAACGATCACATTAATCAAGCATATATATCATTTACTTTAGTTCAGGGGAAAAATTCAGCACCATGAACTTCAGAGAAAATACAAACAGAGAAAGATCAACCAACAGACAGGGCTTCCAACTCTCTGACAGGTCAACAGACAGATAACTGTATAACCATACATATATACATACATAACAGAGAGAGAAGCACCAACATCTGGGTTTTTAAAGCTGTGATCTCCTTAGCTGCTGTCCAGAGTATCCTTTGGCCAAACAAATATTTCCTAATGAGTAAATCCCAAAGTAAAACCTGACTTCAGAGTATTTGTACATTTTTCACAGCCAGGGGTCATCAGAACCCTTGAGAATTGGTGTATTGGAAATTAACAAAAGATGTAGGCCTCCCCTAATCAAGTTTCCCTCAGTTGGCTGGCCCCTTAATGGATGAGGAAGATCTTTAATCTCATTAGCATTACAGCTTCCCTCAAATCTCAACTAAAAGCCCATCTTTTACCAGATTCCTTCCCCAACCTCGCTTCATTTTACAGCTCTCTGTTAATTATTTCCCACTTAGCCTGTTTCTCTATACATTTATTTGCATGTGGTGTTAACTCCATTAAGTTGTAAGCTGCTTGAGGGCAGAGACTATCATTTCCCTCTTTTTGTTTCCCCAGTACTTAGCATAGTATCTGGAATATAGCAAGTACTTAATAGATATTTACTGATTGATTGCTTGATGATCAGCTTTTATAAACACATACTGATGGAGGAAGATGTCCAAAAATGTAAGATGCCTCATTCAGATTGATTCTAATACTCACACAAGTCTAAGAAGTTCATTTCAGTAAGACTATATGACATAATCTGTTTTACCTAAAGTTTTCCATGGTGACCAGGATAATAACCGTTGCAGTGTCCTACATACTATCTTTCTTTTTTATTCTTCCTATATCAAAAGTTCTCCCTTCTTTCCAGTGCCTACACACATAAGCAAATGCACTCTCCACTCAAAATCATTTAGGGATCATTTCTGAGATCTTTAAATAGAATTGAAACACAAGAGTATGAAATACTCTTCAGAAGAGGAATTCAGTTTATTCTCTGGAATATTTGATAGTTGCTGTCAGGAAGGTGCACCTTCCCTAAAAATAAATAAATAAATAAAAAAGTTTAGTAAATTTCATCCAAAAATTCAACCTCATTTAACAACCATTTTTAAATACCCGCTATATGAAAGACATCATGCCAGTTTGAGTCACTATTAAGACAAAAAAAAAAAAGAAATAGTTCCTGTCTTCAAGACAATTACTTTCCACTGAACCCAGAGAGTGTGACAGTAAGCATATAAGAATATTTATATGTATTCACTACAACATAGATATTTTATCTACTTGCCATAAATATAAGTGGTTAGTGGGAAATTAGAATAATGTGTTTTGAGGAATACGGTCAGAATTTAAAAATTAAATTCACCCACAAAAAATTTTAAGCATCTAATTGTGGATAGAGAGATTAAAATATATAGTCCATCTCACAAATCTCACCATTTGGTAGGGGTAATAAAACAGATCTATAAATTTCATGCAAATTTTAATGCAAATTAGAATTATACTGCAATTTAGACTTTAGTAAATGTATGGAAAAGTCTTAAAGATATGTGAAACTCAAAGAGGAGGAAACTGCTTTGAATGGTGATAAAAGAAAAAGTATTTTCCTGAACTCTATTTTTAAAGTCTTGGTTTTTTTTTTTTTTTTTTTTGAGGGAGGAGATGTGGAAAAAGTTTCAGACATTTTCATAATCAACAATCAATGAACATCAATCATGGTTTGGCACCATTGTCTAGATGTAGTCAAAATTTTTACCTTGAAGTCAATTCTTTAAAATCTAATTGATGTTCTCAAAATTTACTGTTAAAATCTCATCCTTATCTGAGGTTCTTAAGGCATATTTAGAAAAAGAAGAAAAATCACCTTGAGATTCAAGTGAAGGATAATTGACATACAAAGAGGTTTAGACCCACCTCTGCCCAAATGACCCCATTTTTAGCATTTTCCTCATAGTAAGGAAAAAAGAACAAAATTAACCCTATTTCCAACTCATAAAACAATTTTATGCCATCAATTGGTCAATTAAATCCTTTTCATATTAATATGCAATTTTTAAAATGTTGATAGCAGTAGGATGTTTTGTGAGGTTTTTACAGAGTTCCAAAAGTGGTTAGGAATGATCAAAAAAAAGAAAGCTTGTTAGGAGTTATAGTCAGGTCATCTATATGTAATGAGGCAGCCAGGTGCTGCAATGGATAGATCATGAAACTTTGAATCAGGAAAACCTGCATTCAAACCCTGCCTCAGATATTTATTGCTGTGTGAGCCTGAGCAAGTCACAACTATTCTGTGCCAGAGTTTCTTCATCTACAAAATAGATTTAATAATATCACCTTCCTCACAGTTGTTGTGGGAATTGAATTAGTTGTATATATAAAACTTTTTGAAAAACTTGAAGTGTGTAGCAGTAAGCACCCCAACATACACAGGGAAGGGATCTGCTATCATAGGTTATTAGATCTGCATCCTTAAAAGGAAGACAACTTTCAAGGGGTTAACAATCACTTTAATCAAGCACATGGATCATTCCTTCCACCAAGTACATATATCATTCAGTTGGTCTAGGGAGTCAGTACCCTGAATTTCAAAAAAATACAGAGAAACCAAAAGATCAATAGACATGGCTTCCTCTATCTGAATTCAACAGACAATTGGATCCCAACTGTCTGACCATTTTTACCAGAGAGGGAGGCACCACATCTGAGTTGTCAAAACCCAGGGGCTCCTTAGCGTTTCCCAAAGTCCTCATCTGGCACTCAAAGCTTCTTACCAAGACCTAAGTCCCAAAGTAAACTCAACTGAAGAGTATTTACAGCTTATTTAAAGCCAGAGGGCATCACAACCCTTTGACCCATTGCCACAATAGAAAAAACAAAAGGTACTTGGCATCCTCCTACAAAACAACTTCCCCTAATTAGGCTTCCCACAATGGACAGGTCCATTAATGGGTGGGAAACATTTTTAATCACATCAAAATAATTAGCAATAGAAATGTATACACTGTTTCTAGTTAAAGAAACTCTTTTTCTGTACTTTACTCCTTGTAAAGACTCTGATAAAGGCAAGATTCAATCAGAGGCACTTGATTACACTAAAATAAAAACAACAAAAGTTTCTATTTTGATTACCATCAAAAAGTGCTAAAGAAATGATCACTATTATTATTAGTTATATACAGCTACACAGAAGAGTCTATCATGGTGAAAAATCTGAACTGGAAGCAGAAGACCAGGATCTCAGTCCAGTTCTACTGTGCTTCACATGTAATAGGTGACCTCTAGAAGGTCCCTTCAGTGTTCTGGGGCTCATCTACAAAATGTGGTGATTGAACTAGATAATCTCTAAGGAGACTTCCAACTCTAAAGTTAATATATTTTCATTCATTTACGAAAGTACACATACAAATATACTTAGGTTGTGTGTGTATACATACACATGTTATAGGTTCTAATTAGTCACTCACTATTGATATTTGTGTGTAAACAAAAAATGACTTTTTCTGTCTCATCTGTTCTGTGAAAGGTAGTGTTGTCATACCATGACCTTTTCAGTATTCTGTAATTTGATTCGCTCTCCATTCTCATTTTTGATGTTTACAAACCCAGTAACCTATGATTTGAACCGACAACCAGTCAAAATAGAGAATGTTGAAAAGGTCAAAACAATAGTATTTACTGTACAACTTTCTTTAGACATATGAGAGAATTTACATTTTGAATTCTGCCTCTGATGGCAAACTTGCCCCAAACATAAAAATGGACCAATTTGTGCCTATCTTGTGCCAACTACTGTGGCAAACAAAGGAAAATATAATAAGATAACTCTGTAATTAGTAGTGCCTGAATGTGGAATTTAACATGTAGGTTGTCAGGATCTGCCTTCTTGCTTGCTCACATTTCTCTGGAACATGAGTTAAATAAAGAACAAAATACTCACTTAATTTCAGTTTTTTCCGACAGACAATAAATTTAATAATGCATCTTTTTTTTTAAATGCATCTTTTTAAATTTTACTGGACTTTAAATTATTTTTCTTCTCCATTTCATTTGAGCGGATGAGTAAATGAGGTGGGAGCTGTGCAGTCTATTAAGATAATTTGTCAGGATGGGAAATCATTATACAGTTAATGCACAACATTTGCAGTGGCCACAGTCTCCATAATAGCATCATATATTCATACTTGTCAAACAGTTCTAACTTGTTTTCCATAATTGTCTTTTCTGACTCACACCTATTTAAATTACATGACTGTATGGTATACATTTTTAAGCTCAGATGCTTGGTTAAGGTTTATAGGTTTTAGTATAAATTTGCCAGAGATGTTATTCATTCAATAGACCTATTATCTGAAAGCTAAGTGCTTACTGTGTGCAAGTTTCTATTTCTAGTTTCTATTGAAGATGTAAAAATAGATGATCTAGTCCCCATTTTCAATCAGCTTGAAATAAAGTAAGGGAATAGAGATAAGTATAGAAATAATCTTAATGAATAGTTGGATTAGGAAACCATCACCAAAAAGAGGTACAGATTAAATGTAATGTGTTTAGAGGAAGAAAAATAACATCCAATTGGTAACATTGGAGGAAAAAAATTAATGGAGTCATTTTCCAAGACTTATGGAATCCTACAGATTCTATTACAGTATGTCTCCTATGTATTTAGCAAGATGATTCAGGATTCCTTAGAAAATATAGCAATGCAAATAATCTTGCTCAATTACTTTCTGATAAGATCAGGTGAGGTATAAAACAAGATTTGTACTCA
The DNA here is from genome assembly GCA_023548195.1 of Bettongia penicillata ogilbyi. Classification (NCBI taxonomy): domain Eukaryota; kingdom Metazoa; phylum Chordata; class Mammalia; order Diprotodontia; family Potoroidae; genus Bettongia; species Bettongia penicillata. The sequence goes on from JAJHZJ010000309.1 coordinate 6,123,774, forward strand.
CCAAAAGTATCCTCCCCTAGGATGAAGGTAATCAAGTGCAAAATACAAATTAAGGAAGGATACTCTGTGAATGTTGAGGTCATCAACATGTTTTTCTTTTTGTAAGACATCACATCAATTATATTAAGACCCAAGACACTGGAGAGCCTGTTAGGAGAGATCTCCAATCACTCAAAATAGTCTCACAGGAAAGACAAATGGATAATGAACGTCTATTGCACTATTTTTAATATGTAGCTGAATGAGCAAACTGCAGAGTTATCAAGTAGTGTGTTTATTTGACTGTCACCAATATTCTTGGCCAAGAGTTTGAAAAGAGGGCAATTTTGACTGTTTTGAGGAAACTGTCAAGCACTTTTGTTGATCTTAAGCTGCCCAAAACATTAAAGATTCATCTTTTCAATATAATCATTATATCAATTATGCTATATGACAGAGAAACCTAGAATAGCATTGCCTCCAAAGTACTAAAGAATGTGTGTGTGTGTGTGTGTGTGTGTGTGTGTGTGTATGTTCATTGTTAATCATTGCGGCACACCTGAGGACTGCTGCTTTGCATAATTTAAAGGTCTAATCACATAATATAATGAACTTTTTTTTTCAGCAATAAACTAAACATTGTTTAATAAAGTAAAGCATAACATTCAGAGCAACATCTTTAAGCAAAAATATCATCTAATACAAATATACATCTCATAACACTCAGTATATAGCACATAGCATGTATCATTTCATCCCCAAAGTCAGGAACACCCAGGCTAAGGATACATCCTTAAGGGATAGCAGAGAATACCACCCATCCATCCATAGGTCACTATAAGAACAATCTCCTTAATTAGTTCAAAGTGTCCAAGTCCTATCTCATCTTGACTAGAGGCTGACTTTCAAATCCCAAGGTTCCTCCTTCATGGGTCAACCACTCCTAGCTCCTGCCTGGCTTCGCACACAGGCAGCTCTCCATTCCTGCTTCTTGTCTCGGCTCACAGGGAGTATTACACTCCAAACTCTTCCTGCTTCTGCCTGACAGCAGCCTCCAGGGGCTCCCACCTGCAGCTTCTATTTCTAGGAAAAGAAAGCTTAATAGGGCTATAACAATATTTATACACATTACCAGTGTCATCATCTCAATTCACTTTAACATGTCTTAAAAGGAGCTTAAGCTAAGCCTTCTTCCTCTGGATGAAGCTGTGCTCTTCGGTTCAACACACTCTTAAAGACCAACAGAGGGTGCTTCTGTCTGAGAAATTAACAAAGATCAACAAAGGGAGCACCAAACATTCTTTCTCTTAGGTCTCCCCACAGACAAGTTGATTAACCTGCTCACCCTGGCTTCTCTCTCTCAGCTCTGCTTCTCTTTCTACTCTCTCTTTTCCCTCTAATCAAAGACTCTTGATTTAATCAAAGGTCAAACTTAATCAAAGGCACTTGATTGACTAAAACTCAATCCAGAAAAACAGCAAGACTTTCTACTTTTCTTGCCCTTACAGTGTGTTTGTGTGTAAACATAAATATATATCTCTTTATCTTTATATCAGTATCTATCTATATATATATACATATATATATATAGTGCAATAGTGTACAGTATGTCTGAGTAGCATATAACCTATGACCAATGAAGTACCCTCATTTAGAAAAGCACCAAACATGGTCAAATAGCTATATGACATAAAGAGAAGATTCGCAAGTAATCTAGTAAGGTGTAACAGATGGATAGATAGCTAGAGTTCCACCGTGTGTTTGTGCTGTCAAAGAGAAATTAAAGGTCTCCAGCATACTGGGCAGACCCCTTGTCTGGAATTATTGAGAGGACATGGATAATTCATATCTGAGAGACAAGCATGAATCGAGTATAATCTGTATCAATGAAGGGAACTCCCAGATAGGTGAGAGATCACGAAGTCTCATAAGTATTAGAATATTGAGCAACACATTGACAAGTGCAGATATGGAGTGTGTGTGTGTGTGTGTGTGTGTGTGTGTGTGAGAGAGAGAGAGAGAGAGAGAGAGAGAGAGAGAGAGAGAGAGAGAGAGAGAGAGAGAAAGACTTTAGAGGCACAAAAATAAGGAGGTAGAAAAGGATGAAATATGTTCAATGGTCAATCTGGAATCGGACTGGTTTCAAATCTTACATGTGTCATGTACTGCTGGCTTGACTGTTTGTAGCTCATTTTCTCGGCCTCAGTTGCCTCTCTATAAAATTGAAGTTGGATTAGATGACCTCTATAGTCTCTTCCAACTCTAAACCTCTGCTTAGTTTCCCTGGAGTGAATGATACATATAGGAGAGTAAAAGGTAATGAAGCTAGCTGCAAGTTGTGTGTGTATTTTCCTGTTTGTATTAATATACAGTTCTACAAAAATTAGCTACAGCAATAAGAGATGAAAAAAATTGTGAGAATAAGCATAGGCAGGTGAAACAAAATTACCTCTATTTACAAATGATATGATGCTTTAGGTAAAGAACCCTAGAGATTCAACTAAAATTAATTGAACAAGTAATAATTGAACTAAATCATACAATAGTAGCACACAAAATAAGTTCATACATATCTGACAACATTAGTCATTGTGGCCAATATGTTGATTTGCTTTTCTTGAAAATCTGAATTTATCAATGATGAAGGTGTTCTTCCATGGTTGGGAAAGGTGGGTCATTGTGTTGTGATATACATAAATGAAATAATAACAATATTTTAATAGTTACACAGAGGGAAAGGAAGAAAAATGCAGAAGAGGAAATAATTGCAGCAATTTGTTACTATCTTATTAAACTTTTACATATACATTTCATAAAACAAACAAGCAGAAGAATTTGTTTTTTGAAAAGTCTTTTTTTTTGTTCTTTATGTCTTAAAATATTTGTGAGCTAGTTAATTTGTGAATTCACTCCCCTAAAGGAGAATATTTTTAAAGGAAAAAGAAAAAGAAAAGTCAATGTCATGTCATGTCATTCTGGAGTCATGGAGAATATTTAATTCTGGGATAAGAAATTTGGACTTTTTTTCTTTAGGCAATAGAGAATCATTTTATACTTTTGCAATAGAAAAAGATTATCAAAAATAAATATAAAATATTGTTCTATAAGAAAATATGAGCTTGATGCTTTCAGAAAAAAAAAAAAAAACAAAAAGCAAAAAACAAAAACAACCCTGGAAAGACTTATATGAACTGATGCAAAGTTCAGTGAGCAAAACCAGGAGAATAATGTACACAATAACATCATTGTTTTACAATGATCAAATGTGAATGACTTAGCTATTTTCAACAATCCAAAGAGCTAAGACAATTTCAAAGGACATATAATGCAAAAGCACTATCCACCTCCAGAGAAAGAACTGAATGAGGTCTGAATGTAGATCAAATTATTCTATTTTTTATTTTATTTTTCATGAGTTTTTTTTTTTTTGGTCCGTGTTTTCTTTCACAGCAAAACTAACACGGAAATATGTTTTGCATGACTCCTTATGTACAATCTATATGAAATTATCTGCTTTCTCTGTGAGAGGTGATGGAGGGAGAAAGAAATTTTGAAACTCAAAAAATGTTTAAAATTGTTTTACATGTAATTGGAAAAATTTATTTTAAAATTATCAAAGATAATTTCAAATTTGAAGTCTTTATCAGTGATAGAAGGATTTTTTTAACCAAATAGTGAAATCAGGAGATGTTGTTTTAATGGGGAAGACTGATGAGTTAAGTTTTTGGTAGGTTGAATGTGAGGCTGGGGCAAAGCAGTCAATTAGAGATTACAATTTGAAAATTGTAGACAAGAATTAAGCATAGAAGTCAGTGTTTGTGGAGAGACTTAGGAGTCATTCAGATAAAAGTGAAAGCTAAAGTTGTTGACTAAATAAAATATCCAGAAGAGAAATCCTAGAAAAGAGTTAGGTAGTAAATATTAAAGAGGAGATTTGAATTTATCTGTTTTACTGAAGCCATTTTTAATGGGGGATGATTACCTTTAGAATGAAGAAAGAGGGAGGAAAGATAGTAGTCAGAGACGAATGAGAATTAGATAACAGGTGATACTCTCAATTTAAATTCCATTCCTTTTTTGACAGTTACTAGATGAGGGGCATGGTGTAGATAAAGTTTACCTAGACTTTAGCCATATATTATGAAGTTGTCTCAGATTTTTTCTTCTTTTCTTTTCTCTTTTTCTCATTTTTTCCAAAATGATGAGAAGAAAGAAATATACCTACAGACATAGACATCTTTCACGATGTTACCTCGTATTGGTATAATAGATTACTGAAAATAAAAAAAGTTGAAAACTGAGTTTATTTTCTAATATTAACTGAGTTTATTCAGTTATGAATTATTTAACTAAATTATGAAATTATAAAATGCAAGAATTTCTATTTAACTTCTATGTTATAGATATTTATTGTGTTTCCATAGGAGAGTGGATTTTTTATTCATAAGACAATGGACTATTTAAATTAAATGATTTATTATAACAGAAAGCAATACTATGGATCATTTTACAAAGTTCAAGTGATTATTAGAGGAAAATTAACCCTTTGCCTCCCTTCATTTTTTCCTGATGCTATAATATATAGGCTTTCCTTTTAATTAACCTTGACTTAGTATTATACATGTACATTATTGTGGGAAAACACATTTTTATTGTGTGTTTTAGAGATGAGTATGATCTTTTTTTTCAAATTTATCAAAAAGAAGCTGCACTTCAGGGGAAAAAGGATTTCTTGTAAGAATAAAATATGCCTGTATCCTGTAGAAATGTTTTGAATGTCACATATTTTAAGTACTTTAGAACTCAAATTTTGAAATTGAAAAGTAAGCCATCTTATTGTCATAACAAAGTGAAAAGTGCTAATATTTTAAAATAAAATTTTATCTCAAATAATAATTTAGGGAAATTTAAAACATTGACATTTTATAAATGGCTTTTTGAATTAAACTAAAAAAAGAGGTGAGAAAGGACCTCTATCTTTAAATGTTTTCGGACTTGATCATTGAACATCATCAGTTAATAATTAGGTTAGGTATTCTAAAAACTTTGATAACATTATACCAATATCTGTATTTAAATTTTTAGTTATTTCTTATTTTCTAAAAGGGAATTCCATCAATTAGAATCTCTTCTTTATGATAGTTGGTGTAGGAAATTCTCATTGAAAGCATCATGATCGTCCATTCATTATGTTGTACCACAGATTAAAAAACTGAAGTTTTTAGAAATAATTACTATGGGAAAATATTAAGCAGAAATTTTATAATTAAGCTAAAATTGAGTCACAATCAGAAATTTATATTTAATAGCAATAATTTAATCTTTTAAAACATAACTAGATTTCAGTCAGATTAGTTTGGCAGCTATATGAATATATAAATATATGAATAATTTCTCTTTTTATATGGGGGCTAACTATTGGTCATTTAGAATGTGTGTTGAAAACTTATATGGAATGGGATTCACATCAAGAATTAAGTTTTCTTAGGTAAAATACAACTAATACTGAATAATTTAGTAATTATGCTAGATACTTGAACTCTACTGCTTTGGCCTGTTCAAATGAATGTTCTTTTATTATAGGAGGTTCTATTTTATTATGGTGCTTTTGAGAGTTATGTTTTGTTTTTTCTTCTTGCGTCCCTCCTCTTCTTGTCCCCTTTAAGAGCAAACATGATGAGCTGGAGCTTTAGGAATATTTAAGACACAGTACCAGGAATAGGCTTATATTTCCTGGATTATTTAGAGTTTGTAACTTTTTAATTTAGCCATTAAAAAAATCTGGAATTTAAGTAAGCACATATTTGGGTTGTTATTCAATTCATTATATATTGAATATATATTCAATTTAATCTTAAAGCTATCTAATATAGGTAAAATTTTCCGCAACCAAATTTTCCTGTGCAACAAAAATATAAGGAATTCAATATTAAAATTTTTTTCAGTGATAATGTGAATTTATAGAGATCTATGGTTGTAATTTTTTCTTACTTTCTAAATAGTTTGCCTTGGGCTTTAGAGTTAAGTTCAGTTTGCATTCAGATTTGCTTTCCTAAGTCAAGATGTGAGAACTCCAAAATTAAGATGTTACAATGTAACGAGTGCCAAAACCGCTCCTCTATTTGTGAGTTCTGAATGGTGCTATTTTGTTTTTTGAGAAGTAACCCAGATGTCTTGTATTAATGATAATGCAGCAACAACTACATTCCATCGTAATGTATAAGCCATGGAATTTACCGTCTCTTGAGAGTCTAAATTTAATTACTTTGATCTGAGTAAAATTGTTCCTACTGACACATTAGCAATCCACCATGACAGCATAAATGCCAACAATCCCCCTATATGGTGTGATGCAAAGTAGCGCCAAAGTGTCAACATAGTTCTAGATACATATAATAAATTGCTGAGATTAAGATGCTGACTTGGAAGATAAAGGCAAGACAATCTTGTTTTCTCTCCCTATTGTCATTTTTCTAAGAGAAAAAAGTAAGCCCACTTCCTATGTTATCTTGGTTGTGGCTACTAGTACCTTGGAGTAATGGGAAATTAAAATATATTAGCTATTCACAATTATTTTCTTATATTTTACCTAGGAGCAACATAGCTAAGAAGATTTTTGTTTCAACTTGTCTTATGAAAGGCCAAACTAGAATTTTGGAAGCAGAGTTCACTAGATTTGAAGGATAACTATGTTATCTTATCAATATCATACTTCCCCCTTTACAATTAATATCAGTAAATATCTTATGAAATGTTCAACTTCACTAGGTATCCTAAAATCCATAGTGATGGATATAGAGATAAAATCATTTTATTGTAAAATCAACCATTTCTTAATTGTTTTATGAACTGAAGTTTAAGCAGTCCCCAAAATTTCAACGTGTGTTATATAATCCAGTTAAGGAATAATTCAAGTAAGCCTTAGTCATATAGGTCACTCAGAGACTTCTAAGAGATTGTGCTAATTCTGGCACACCTTTGACACATCCTTCCTTAAATGTAATGTCTTACCCTTGAACAACATGAGAAAATGAGGGTGAATATGTACATATATATGTATGTATATACATTCACATACATATGACAATAATTATTTTAAACTTTTCTATGCCAGTTATCTTTCCTGAAATTCTAATTTATTATGTGAATTGGGAAATCTGCAAGGTAAAAGAAATCATTCATTCCTCCACTATAAAGAGCACTTTTCAAGATACAGATCAATTTAAAGTCAATAGTGGCTTTTATGAATGTATTTGTATGTATTCATAATTGTCTATTGACATTTATGGGAGACAAGAATTTTCCTTGTTTAATAAAAAACATATTGTTAAAATTACTACAGTATTTTCAGAGAAGTTATTGCTATTTTTCATGTCCCCCTCTATGAACAAGTAGTGATACAGGCAGACCTTTAATAGAACAAGTTGTAAGAAAAATTAACAAGATTTTGCTGATTCCACAACACTCATATTGGCTATTTAAAACTAATTCTTCAGGGTAGTAGAATAACCAAAAGTAATGCTTTGTTAAAAAGAATTTTTAATTAATTGATTTTTAGTTTTCAACATTCACTTCTACAAGATTTTGAGTTCCAAATTTTCTCCCCTTCCCTCCCCTCTGCCCAGCCCAAGATATCATGAATTCTGATTACCCCTTTCCCCAGTCTGCCCTCCCCTCTATCACAACCCTCCCTTCTCTTATCCCCCTCCCCTCAATTTTCTTGTAGGGCAAGAAAGATTTCTATACTCAATTGCCTGTTATATCTTATTTCCCAGTTGCATATAAAACCAATTTTTAACAACTGTTTTTGAAACTTTGCGTTCCAGCTTTTCCTCCCCACCCATCCCAACCGAGAAGGCAAGAAATTCAATATAGGTTATGTGTGATCATGCAAGACACTTCCATAATGGTCATGTTGTGTAAGACTAACTATATTTCCCTCCATCCTATCCTGCCCATTTATTCTAATCTCCCTTTTGCCTCTGCCCCTCCTCAAAAGTTTTTACTTCTAATTTTTTTTGCCCTCCCTTATGGCATCCACCTCCTCTTCACCTGTCACTCCCCTACCCCACTACCTTCCTATAGTGTAAGATAGATTTTAATACAAAATTGACTGTGCATGCTGTTCCTTCCTTAAGCAAATGTGATCAGAGTAAGGCTCACTCTTTGTTTCTCCCCCTGCCTCCCTCCACTGAAACAGCTATTTGTTGTCTCTTCTATATGAGATGTAATTTACCCCTTCTATTTCTTCCTTTCTCCTTCTCCCAATATATTCCTCTCTCAACCCTTAATTTTATTTTTTTACACATTATCTCTTCATATTCAACTCACCCTGGGCCCTCTGTCTATAGGTATATAATCCCTCCCACTACCCTAATACTGAGAAAAGTCTCAAGAATTACAAATATCATCTTCCCATATAGGAATATAAACAGTTCAACTTTAGTAAGTGCATGTTTTCTCTTTTGTGTTTACCTTTTTGTGCTTCTCTTCATATTGTCTGCTATTTTTCATTCCTTTTGTTTGTTTTATAATTTCTTGATTATTCATAAAGTCATTAACTTCCATCTGCTCCATTCTAATTTTTAAGGAGTTATTTTTTTTTAGTGGGCTTTTGGACCTCTTTTTCCATCTCGCCAGTTCTGCTCTTTATGGCATTGTTCTCCTCATTGGCTTTTTAGATCTCTTTTGCCATTTGAGTTAGTCTAGTTTTAAGGCATTATTTTCTTCAACAATTTTTAGGTCTCCTTTAGCAGCTGTTGATTCATTTTTCATTATTTCCTTGAATCATTCTCATTTCTCTTCCCAATTCTTGCTTTAGTTCTCTTACTTAATTTTCAAAATTCTTTTTGAACTGTTGTGTCGGCCCAAGACCAATTTTTATTTTTCTTGGAGGCTTTGGATGTAGGAGCTTTGGCTTTGTTGCCTTCCTCTTTTTGTATATTTTGGTCTTCCTTTTCATAAAGTAAGATTCTACAGTTGGATTCTTTTTATGATTTTTGCTTATTTCCCCAGCCATTTACTTGGCTTCTGAGCTCTTTGTCCAGGCAGTGGGGATGAGAGATGTACTCTCAGCCACTTGATCCTCCCAAAATCTGTGGGCCTTGAACTCCAGAAACAGCCACTGCTTCTGGCTTTGTCACCCCCTTGCCATGGGCTCCTCCACCACCCTGGGGCTGGGGCCAAACCACTCTACTCACTCACACAGGTCCCACAGGTTTTTTCCACGGACCTTCCAATTTATCCTTAGCATTTTGAAGTTGTGAAGTCTGGAAACCACCATAGGTGCCTGAGAGTTAGTCCCCCGAGGCCTGCTCAGGTCCTGTCCTGTAGTGGCCCACCCTCTACTGTTCTCTGTTCCCAGTTTGGTGGGATAGACACTTCCCATCGACCTTCCAGACTGTCTTGGGCTGGAGATTTGCTTCACTCCATCATTCTTTGGGTTCTGCAATTCTAGGATTTGTTTGGAGTCATTTTTTTTATATGATTTTGGCTGGGTTTGGGGAGAGAACTCTAGATAGTTCCTACTTTTACTCTATTATCTTGGTTCCTCAAAAGTAATCCTTAAAAAGAATGTCATCCTATAAATTTGACCTTATTGTAATGAGGATTCTATACCACTTAATGTATGTATGTATCTATCTATCTATCTATCTATCTATCTATCTATCTATCTATCTATCTATCTATCTATGTATATATATACACATACATACATATGTGTATATATACACACACATATATGTACATATTTCTCTATTTTAAATATTCCACAAAGAATAATGTCTAAAAAATTGATATAAGATGGGTCATATTTCAGGGAGTCAGTTTAAGCCCTTTTGTTTCTTTCTAGCCTTAAACCTGTTATCATCTGTACTGAATAGAACAGACTATAGCTTCCAAATAATGCTATACTGATAAGATGACTTCACTGGGAGAAAAAAAAATACCTCAAACATTTTTTAATCTCACAGAAACCTTCTCCAATTATATCAGTATGCCATTTGGACTTAATAAGAACAATATTCTTAATACATGCCAAGAGAAAATAAGGACTGAAGACTTTGTCTTTAAATCCACATGAATTAAACCAATGAACCAAACTGTTAGTTGCAGATAACTTGTTCCTCTCTAGATAAGACACATTAAATATAAAGCTACTAAGGACAAAGTATTGCTAGCACAGGTCAAGAGACCTAATGGCACATTGAAGTCAGATTCTTTAGCAATTTCTAAATTACTATTTAGAGTAATTATCATCTACACAATGATAATTTTAACTTTCTCTTTTGGAAGAGTTAAATAAGAGACAATGAACTTAATAATAGCATTAATATAATGCTTTAAGCTTTGCTGGTGGCTTTGTAAATATTTTCTCATTTTATTCTCTCAACAATCCTGAAAAGTAGGTGCTATTATTATCCCCATTTTAGAAACTGGAACAAAAGGAAGTAGATAATGCTTCAATAACTTGCTAAGAATCACAGAACTAGTAAGTATATGAGGAGTCTGAACTCTTGTCTTCCTGATTCCAGATCCAGTGTTCTCTCCACTGTTCCATTTAACAGCTTCTATATTTGGACTTCAGGATTATCCAGACAAAATCCCACATATATTGACAACCCCCAAGGTCAAAAACTATGACAAAAAAGAGTAGTGCTTCCTCTTAAAAAAATTGATAGATATTCTAATAAAAGATGACATAAAACTTTAAAATTTGCAGAAAAATTATTTACACATAAGCTCACTGAGCAACTGACTACACACACACACACACACACACACACATAAACATTGTGTAATGCTCTTGATACTGGCTTATCTCCATAAAGAGCATATGAAATAGCAAAGATACAAAAGTAGAATAAAAAAAAACCATCCACAGACATAATTTTCATAATCCTGACAAAAAAGGAGCAACAATAGCAGAGTAGCATATTCTTGTCAATTTCCTTACAAAAATATAGGTCATGTTGTTTGAATAGAACTAGAAATTGTAGAAGACTAATCCTTATGAAACAAAGATTTTCCTGATACCAAAAACAAGAAGAATGAAAACAGAAACAGAAAATTATAAACCAATTTAATTAACGAATATTGATGCAAAAATCCTAATTTAAGTATGAGCTAAGAGATTACGATAATATATTACAAAGATTGTACATTATAACCAAGTGTGATTTATAACAAGAATGCAGGGATTAACATAAAGAATATTATTAACATAATTGATTGCATTAATAATAAAAGCAAAACAAAATCATATGTTATCAATAGATACAGAAAAAGCTTTTGATAAATTTATAAATCATTTCTATAAAAAACACTGCAAAATGTTGGTATAAATGAATTTTTCCTCAAATTAAAAGAAAAAGCACTTATCTTAGAGCACTTAACTGTTCATGGGTGGGCAGGACCAATAAAAGAAAGATGACAATTTTATCCAAATTAATTTATATATTCAAAATTGTCCCAATTAAAATATCAAAAAATGATTGGATTAGAAAAAATGATTTAGAAAAAGAAAAAGTGAAAAATATCAAATGAAGTAATGAAAAAATGTAAAGGAAAGAGATTTAGCAATACCAAATCTCAAATTCCATTATAAAGTAGTAATTATCAAAACTATCTGGTACTGGTTGAGAATAGAAACGTAAATCAATGGAATAAAGTAGAAATGCAATTTACAGCAAATTAATGTAATAACATTCTATTTGACAAATTTAAAGACTTAAAGTTTTAGGATAAGAATTAATTATATGGTGAAATTGTTGGGAAAACTGGAAAGAAGTATGCCTAAACAAGGTACAGATCATTAACCTGCAGCATTTATCAAGATAAAGTCAAAATGCTTACATAGCGGTAAAGAGATTTTACAAGAAAATGTGAAGAACGTGGAACATATTACTTATCAGACTTGTGAATAGGTGAACAATCTGAGAATAAATAAAAGATATAGGACAAAGTTGGGATAAAAAGGATAATTTTGAATATATTAAAATTTTTATACAAATGAAATGAACACAATATCAGAAAGAAAGCAGAAAATTTTGAGTGGAGGATTTATATACAGCTTCTCAAATAAAGGTGTCATATCATGTGATTTTTTTCAGTTTTGTTGTTGATATGATCAATAATGCTAATAGTTTTCCTAATATTGAACCAGCCCTGCATTCCTGATATGAATCCTATCTGATCATAATGTATTATTCTCATGACAAGATGCTGTATTCGTTGTGCTTAAATCTCATTTAATATTTTTGCATCTATATTCATTAGAAAAATTGGTCTATAATTTTCTTTCTCTGTTTTGTCTCTTCATGGTTTAGGTATCAAAACCATATTTGTATCATAAGAAGAATTTGGGAAGACTCCTTCCCCAATTTTCAAAAATAGTCTATATAGTATTGGAATTAGCTGTTCTTTAAATGTTTGATAAAATTCACTTGTAAATCCATCTGGCCCTGGAGATATTTTCCTAGGGAGTTCTTTGATGACTTGTTCAATTTCTTTTTCTGAGATGGAGTTGTTAAAGTATTCAACTTCTTCTGTTAATCTGGGAAATCTGTATTTTTTAAAATACTCATCCATCTCATTTAGATTTTCAAATTTGTTGGCATAAAGTTGGACAAAATGATTTCTAATTATTATTGCAATTTCCTCGTCACTGGAGATGAGTTCACCCATTTCATTTTTGATATTAATAATTTGATTTTCTTCTTTCTTTTTTTAAATCAATTCGACCAAAGGTTTATCAATTTTATTAGATTTTTCATAAAACCAACTATTGGTTTTATTTATTAATTCAAGAGTTTTCTTAATTTCAATTTTATTAATCTCTCCTCTGGTTTTCAGTATTTCTAATTTGATATTTACTTGGAGATTTTCAATTTGTTCTTTTTCTAGCTTTTTCGGCTGCATGCCCAGGTCAATGATCTCCTCTTTTTCTATTTTATTTATGTAGGCATTCAAAGATATAAAACTTCCCCTAAGAACTACTTTTGCAGTATCCCATAAGATTTGGTAGGTTGTTTCATTATTGTCATTCTCTTAAATGAAGTTGTTGATTATTTCTATGATTTCTTCTTTAACTGACTCCTTTAGCATTAGACTGCTTAGTTTCTAATTGATTTTTGGTTTATATTTCCATGGCCTTTTATTACATATAATTTTTATTTTATTATCATCTGAGAAGGATACACTGATTATCTCTGCCTTTCTGCACTGGATTGTGAGGTTTTTATGTTCTAGTACATGGTCAATTTTTGTATATGTACCATGTACTGTACAGAAAAAGTATACTCCTTTCTATTCCCATTCAATTTTCTCCTGAGATCTATCATATCTACCTTATCCAGAGTTTTTTTTTTACTTCCTTAACCTCTTTCTTGTTTATTTTGAGGTTAGATTCATCAAGTTCAGAGAGGGGGAGATTGAGGTCCCCCTCTAGCATAATTTTGCTGTGAATTTCTTTCTTCAACTCCCCCAACTTCTCTTCTAAGAATTTGGATGCTCTACCACTTCGAGCATACATGTTTAGTAATGATATTGTTTCATTTTATCTGGTGCCTTTTAGCAGGATATAGTTTCCTTCTTTATCTCTTTTGGTTAGATCTATTTCCGCTATTCCTTTGTGTGAGATTAGAATTGCTACTCCTGCTTTTCTTACATCAGATGGAGCACAATACATTCTGCTCCAACCTTTCATCTTTACCTTGTGTGTATCCTCCCATTTCAAATTGTTTCTTGCAAACAATATATTATTGGATTTTGGCTTTTAATCTATTGTGCTATCTGTCTCCATTTTATGGCAGAGTTCATTCCATTCACATTCACAATTATGATTACAATCTATGTATTTCCCTCCATCCTCTTTCCCACCATTTGTGCTTTTAGCTCTCCCATCTATCTTCCCCTCCTCAATAGTTTTCACTTTTCACCACCACATTCTGCAGCATTCCCTTCCTTCTTTTAGCTCCCCTCCCTTTTACTCCCCTTAACCCTTACTGCTTCTTCACTCTCTTTTAGCTTCCTCTTCCCTTTCTTCTCCCCTCCCCTCCTACTGCCTATAGAGCTAGTTAGAATTATATACTTAAGTTTATTGTTCCCTCCTTGAATCAAATCAGATGAGAGTACCTCTCAAACAATGCTCATCTCCCTCCCCTCTTTCCCTCTACCATAATTTTGTACTTCTTTCTGTAATGTAATTTACCATTTTCTGCTTCCTCCTTTTCACACCTCCTGTTACAATCCTTTTGCACACTTAAATCAAATTTTTAACGTGACTGTTTACTTTATACCAGTTCCCTCTATATATATCCCTTTTATGGTTCAAAATAGGTATACAATTTTAAAGATTAACAGGTATCTTCTTCCCTTATAGGGAGGTAGTTTGCCCAAATTGAGTAACAAGTTGTTTTTTTTCGTTTGTTTGTTTTTCCTTCCCATTTACCCTTTTATGCCTCTCTTGAGACTTGCATTTGAAGACCGAATTTTCTATTAAGTTCTGGCATTTTGGTCAGGAAGGTCTGGAAATCCCTTACTTCATTGAATGACCATCTCCTTGCCTGAAATGCTATGTTTAACTTTGCTGGGTAGTTGATCCTTGGTTGTAGTCCCATCTCTTTTCCCTTACAGAACTTCGGATTCCAATTTCTTTGATCTTTTTAATGTACAAGCTGCAAGGTCCTGTGTGACCCTGTCTGTTGCTCCTCGATATTTGAAGGGTTTATTTCTGGCTGCCTGTAGTATTTTCTCTTTCACTTGATAGTTCTGGAATTTGGCAATGATATTTCTTGGGGTTTTGAGTTCAGCATCCCTTTCAGGAGATGAACGGTGTATTCTTTCAATGATTATTTTGCCCTCTGGCAAAATTTGCTAGCACTTCTGGACAGTTTTCCTTGATTTCCTGGAACATATTGTCCAGACTCTTTTTTTCATCGTGGCTTTCTGGCAGGCCAATAATTCTTAAATTTTCTCTCCTGGATCTATTTTTCAGGTCAGTTGTTTTTCCAATTAGATATTTTACATTTTCTTCTATCTTTTCATTCTTTAGATTTTGTTTGACTGATTCTTACTGTCTCATAGAGTCTTTAGTTTCTACTTGCCCAATTCTAATCCTTATCAAATTGTTTTCTTCAGTTATCTTTTGCATCTCCTTTTCCATCTGTCCAGTTGCTCCTTTTAAGGAGCTATTTTCTCCAGTTAATTCTTGTATTTCCTTTTCTATTTGTTCAATTTTCCTTTTAAAAGAGTCTTTCTCATCAGTGAATGCTTTTTTTATACTTTTAAAATCATTGGTCAGTTTTTCTTCTATTTCCTTCTTCCACTGTTCCAGGAGAGCTGTTTGTGCATGTGAGCAATTCATAGTCCCTTCTGAAGTATCAGATGGAAGTACAATCTCACTACTGACCTCTTTGGTATTTCTGTTTTGGTCATTGTCCCCACAGAAAGATTCCATGGTTTTTTCACACTTGTTTTTCTTTTAATGATGATGATTGTGTGTTGTGGCTGCTGGTACATTCAGTTGGAAGCTGCAGAATCTGGTGTTGAGCTGACTTGTGTGAAAAAGCGAAGAGCATGGTCTTTTTATCTTTTTGTTTTGTGTTCCCCTGATCTGCCCTAAGGTTAGTTTGTTAAGTGTAGGGGAGGGGTGGTCTGGTCACGGGAGATAGCCTCAGCTGAACTGATGCAAAGGCAAGCTCAGGAGATGGTGATCCCAGATGCCCTAATGTCTTCCTGTTTTCCCTGTATTGCTGAGGCATGCTTAGATCCTAGTTAAAGGTGTCATATCTCAAATATAAAAATAATTTTGTCAAATTTATATGAATATTAGTCTTTCCCCAAATGATAAATGGTCAAAGAATATAAACAGGCGATTTTCCAATGAAGAAATCAAAACAATTTATAGTCATATAAAATATTCTAAGTGATCATTGATTAGATAAATGCAAATTAAACAGTCTTGAGATATCATTTTATACCCTACCAGATTGGCAAAAATGATAGAAGGGGAAAGTGACAAATGTTGGAGGGGTTGTGGAAAAAATGAGACACTAATTTATTGCTGGTGAAATTGTGGACAGATCCAACCATTTTGTAGAGCAATCTGGAATTCTGCCAAAAGATTTATTAAGCTACCTATAACCTTTGTCCCAACAATACCACTACTTGATTTATTTCCAAAGATAATTAGGGGAAAACAAAAAGAATCTGTATATTCTAAAAATGTTACAGTATGGATACCCATCAAGTGGGCATGGTTGAATAGGTTGTGGTATATGATTGTGATAGAATACTACTGTGATACAAGAAATGATGTGTTCATTGATTTTAGGGAAAAAAAACATGGAAAGATGAATCAAATAATGAAGAGTGAAATGAGCAGAAACAAGAGAACATTGTATACAGTAAGAGCAATGTTGTTTTAAGTATGACTGTGAGTGAATAAGTTATTTTGATTATTGTAAATAACCACATTAATTATAAATTACATAGGAAAAAGACACTATCTGCATCTAAAGACCTGATAAATAGAAGTATGTATAGAACAATTTTATGCACACACACACACTCACATTTCTGTACCTATTTGTAACTAATGGTAGCTCTATATATGGCAAGGAGGGTGAAGAGGGAAAAATAAATTTGCAAGATAATTTTGTTGTATATGTGAAAGGAATTGCAAGTTGTGCATAATAGAGTTTCAGTTTTTTGTGCAATCATTTTATTTTACTATGTTATGAAAATACTTGCATTATTCCATAAATTATTTCTTAATTTAAAAAGAGAATAGGAAAAAGGAAAGCTTACACTTATGAATAGGCTGGACTTATTAACTTACACAATTTTTGCCAAGAAAGGGTAGATACAAATCTAATCATTAAACATCTAGTAAAGACAAATTGACATTCAGTGAATAAGAATTTGTTGAGAAGCTACTATATGCCAGTCAGTGTGCTAAGTGCTAGTGATACAAAGAAAGGCAAAATATAGTTCATGCTGTCATGGAATTTATCATCTAATTGGAGACAATAAGAAAACAATTATGTGCAATGAATCTATATAAAAGATGAATTTGAAATAATCAAACAGAGGAAAGGTAGTAACTAGCATTAGCAGCGTTCAGGAAAGACTTCTTTCAGAAAGCAGGATTTTAGCTGGACTTGAAAGAAGCCAAAGAATCCAGGATGCAAAATTTAGAGAGAGAATTCCAGCTATGGGGAACAGCAAAGTGTCCAAGCTGGAGATGAAATGTCTCACATGAAGAAAAACAAGGAGTCAGTGACACTGATTGATGTAGGGGAGTAAAGTATAAGTAGATTTGAAAAGGAAGAAGAGAATTTGTTTTCAGGGGCTTTGGATGGAAAACAGGATATGATAATTCTCCAGAACTGTATGTGAGAAATACACTATGCTTCATAAGCTAACAGATGAACTCTAGAACTGGGACATTATCACATATAGAAATGTTTCTTCGATCATCTAAATAAAACATTGATTCATAGAAAATGTATGAAAAATACTTTTTAAAAGATGTTATCATGTTAAATATGTATTATCTCCAAACTATACGAAATGAAAAGCTTTCAAAATATAGAGACCTGGCAGAAGTCCTAGCTCCATGGGAAAAAGATGAGGTACATATCATCATCTAAATCATGTCTGCTACAAAAGTTGTACTAAATATTCATTGAGCTGTTATGAGGGTGTACTTGCATTCTTTTATTAAATTATAAAATTTCTTCCACTTATGCCATAGAAAAATATATTTTTCAAATGATAGTACAGGTTGAACAACTGTTTCTCAAGTACATTTAGGGAGCGGGGGAGATTATTGCTCAGGGAGAGGTTAAATAGATGACCTGCAAGGTCTCTTCTGATTCTGTGACTGTGCACATGTCAAACTTGAGGAAAATTTCCAGTGTAGGCAGTGTTCTGTTTTGATTCCTATTCTGTTCAATATTTCTGTCATTTAGTTAGGTTAAAGCATATCTAGTGTGTTTACCAAATATGTGAATTCTCCAAAGCTAATAGGCATAGCTAAAAGATAAGATGATTGAACTTTCAAACAGGTCACCCATTATACACTAGAATGATGGACTAGATCAAATAAGATGAAATTGAAAGAGATAAATATATTTTTCTTTGCTTAGGTTTAAAATATATGTTCCATATATTTAGGAGGCAGGAAATAACATCTAGAAAGAAAGTTCATATGAAAATTACCACATTGGATTTACTGAACTACATGCTCATTATGTCAATGATTTGCCCAAAATCCATTACCCTTTTTTTGAATGGAAATGAATCACAAGTATTTTGCATTGTTAACTCTTTACATGCTAAAATGATTTGAGTTGTTCAAATTTAAAAGAACAAGGATAGAAAAACACTATCCAAACACATCCAAAAGTGTAATGTGAATTAAATATCAACACTTAAAGCACAAAGCTACCTGATCACATTCCTAATCTTTTCTTTTTTTGTAAAGAAATTTCATTTATTTTATTTTACTAATTAATTTGTTTTCAGTTTTCAAAAATCACTTCCATGAGTTTTAATTCCCCTCCTCCTCAAGACAGCATGCAATCTTATATGTATTCTACCCATATATTCCTACTAAACATATTTTCACATTATTCATGTTGTATATAATTAAAACAAATGGGAGAAAACAGGAGAAAATCCAAACCAAACCAAAACACAACACAAGAGAAATCTTGCTTTATTC
Source organism: Bettongia penicillata ogilbyi (assembly GCA_023548195.1). NCBI lineage: Eukaryota > Metazoa > Chordata > Mammalia > Diprotodontia > Potoroidae > Bettongia > Bettongia penicillata. The sequence goes on from JAJHZJ010000309.1 coordinate 6,142,486, forward strand.
TGTGTTCCAATTCCATAGTTCATTCTCTGAATGTGGATGGCATTTTGCCTCAAGAGTCCTTTGGAAATGTTTTAGGCCCTTGCATTGCTGTGAAGGGATAAGTTTATCAGAAATAGTGCTCACACACTGTGGCTGTTAGTGTGTATAATGTTCTCCTGGTTCTGCTCATTTCACTCAGCATCAATTCATGTAACTCTTTCCAGATTTTTCTAAAGTCCACCTGTTCATTATTTCTTATAACACAACAGTATTCTGTTGCATTCATATACCCAACCTGTTCAATCATTCCCCAATTGATGTGCATTCCTTTGATTTTCCATTCTTGGCCACCGCAAAAAAAAACAAAAACAAAAAACCCAAAAATACCTTCTTACAATATTTTTGTATATGTGGAACCTTTTCCCATTTTTATGATCTCTTTGGGATACAGCCCTAGAAGCAATATTTGTGAGTCAACAGGTAATCACATTTTTATAACCCTTTGGGCATAGTTCCAAATCACTCTCCACAATGATTGGATTAGCTTACATCTCCAACAACAATGAATCAGTGGCCCAGCTCTCCCTCATCTTTTCCAACATTTATTATCTTCCTATTTTGTCCTGTTAGTCAATCTGATAGGTGTGATGTGGTACCTCACAGATGTTTTGATTTGCATCTCTCTAATCAATAGTGATTTAGAGTATTTTTTTCAAATGAATATAGATAGCTTTAATTTCTCCTTTGACCATTTATTAATTAAGGAATGATTGTATTCTTGTAAATTTGACTATTCATAATCTTTTCATGCTCTGGTAGTGCATCATTGTTTTAATTTAGAGTATTTCCTACAGTAAAAATTGGCCAATTTTTAAGTTCCCTTACACTGATCTTTAGGATATGTGAGCAAAATGCAATATTCTTTCCTCATATCTAAGGTATGTGTTTTTTATTGATGCTTTAAAGGGATGCAAGTAAACTAAAAGGGGAAGGCTAGATACTTACTCTTTATAAGAATTGTATTTTGGCAACTTGTTGGGAAACATTTTCAAAATTTAGTGCACAGAAATAACTGATTTATGACTAACAGGTGCCTAACTACTCTGGTTCTAGAAAAGTGCCAATTTTCATTGGAGAGTTAGTGCATTTCACCCACAGTAAACCAAAGAAACTGCATGGTGTTTGCTGGTTTTTGTTGTTTTTTTTTTTAAACTAAGGAAATTGATACTAGCAATTCTTCACATATTAGGTCTTACCCAAATTGTTAAATCTTTATATAAGACATATTTCATTGTACTTTCTCATCTTTAGTGATAGCATGTTTTCTTCATTTTGTTACTAATAATCAATTTGTCTGAAATGAATAATCCTTCATTATGATATTTTTTTAAAAAAATATATTGATTCACCATGGTTACCAAAAGCATGACAGCTATAAAAATGATTTTCATAAACATTACATTCAGGTTTATTTTTATTTTGCTGCTTTTAAAGACTTCATCTTTTTGAAAAAGGTGTCTTTTGTTCACATCATTAGTTTTATATGCAATACAGTTATCTGCTGGCATTTCAATATGTCAATAAGGTTGTCTAGTTATAATGAAATAAAAAGGCAAGTTTGACATGATTTCTATGCACACTAGAGCTATTTTATGTCCTCATGTCTTTTTTTAGTACACTTTCTTGAGTATCTTTACATGAAAAAAACTGACTGTACTTTAGAAGTAAATTAACTATTTGACAAGATGCTAAAAAGCTTGTGTTTTAGACTAATTTTGTTACAGTTTAGTTGTGGTGGTTAGATTGTTAAGAAATTCTTTTGAACCACTGAGGCTAAGTTCTATGTTACAGGCTGTTGCTGGTCAATGGCTTTGCATTTAGGAATGAGAATGATAAATCTCCTCACTGTGCCTCTACTCTTCACTAATAAATAAAAATATTTATGGGATTAATATGTAATTCAGATTACTGTCAGGAGATCGGAGTCTTGTAAAACAAGGGGCAACTTTTGTTTCTTGCTGCTCACGCAGATGAGTTGCTAGTAGGAATGAATTTTCTTTCAATTGTTTTAATCATGGCATCAGTTTCAGGTCAATTGATGTGTAGGGTTGTCCCCCAGACAGGGAATTAGCTCTCTCATTGTCACTCAGAGAGAAGGGAGAGAGGAGGACAGGGTCTCTTAAGTTGAAGGATAGATACAGCTTTCCCTTCTGAAGAATTTAAAGAGTTATCTATTACATTCAATTCAGAATGTCTCTGATTACTGAAGATGTCAATGCAGTTATTTCCATTGGGTTTTACTGGCTTTTGAAGGGAGATAACAGAAGAAATTATGAAATCTTCATATTAGTAGATATAACTTATCTATGGGTCACAGACACCCTCACTTGTTTAAAGTTTGTTTGGTTTTTTTTTTGGAGGGGGTTTGTTTTGTTAAAAACAAATATGTTATTTGGTAATATTTACTTCAATCATGTGCTATTTATTAAAAGTTTCAAAAGAGATGATTAAGCAGACACATGGAAAATCATTGGGAAAGTCTATTTCCAATGTGCATATGTAATTCTAACTAATGGTAAAGAGAGTTTGGCTTTTATTCTTAATATGAGATGCAAGTTAAATATGTTCATCTTCAGTGAAATAGAGATACCAGTTACATAAACTTCTGAAGGAACTTCTTAAAATGCAAAATCGTTTTTTCTAAGTACCTCTTCAACTTTTCATGAGTATATTTCACATACCAAAAAATCCAAATATGATAGTCCTGACTCATCCCTAATTCAGAGGGGATATGTTTGGACAAATAGAAGATATGCTTTACGCATATCTAAAGGATCCAGTTGAAAGCTTCAGAGACATTCCCCCCTTCCCAGATATCATCAGTCCATCTCGGGCATTACACTGCAACTCTGAATTCTTTACAGTCTGAAACTAATGAGAGTTTTATGGCATTTCTAACAAACCATCCAAATAAAACTAATTGTAAGATTATTCAGGAAACTGTCAGCTTTGTCTAGTCATCATAAATAATCTTAAATTTTCATGGAAAAGTTAGACAATTTTATTTTAGTTCATTGTAATGCCACTAATGTATATATTTATCTGCAATGAGTTCTGAATACATATTCCTTACTGAGACACTGGGACATGACATCTGATCAGTTGATAACTTCTCACAGTTGCTACCATTACATTATTTTATTTTTTTAATCTTTCAAACTGATAATTGATTATAATAGTTGATAATAAAATTGATAATTGATAATAAAAATTACATTACATACATTAACAAAAAGCAAAACTGCATTATCAGTACATGCAGTCCCAAGATCTTTCTTATCCATTACATAGGTTAATGGGGCAACTGGTATCAACAGGATTTTAACAGGGATAATAGAAAATAAGCAGATGAAACAATATTATATGCAACTGGTATCAATAGAACTCTACAACAATATAACAAGGATCACACAAAATAAGCATATAAAACAATATCCTAGAGTGGCACTTGCGTACATTCCTCCCTTAAATGAATGGGGTCCAAATTCTTGAGCTAAGGGGCAAAGATATCTTCTTTCATAGCTACTTCCTGGTGAGATTTGGTGTAGAACTATCCCGTCCCCAAGAGGTCACATTCGAGAGGTCAGTTCTTTAGCTGATATCTTCAGCTTGGTTGAAGCCAGATCCAGGTATGACACATCACAGTCATGGACAGGGGGTAATATATCCAGCTTAAGAAAACAGACATCTACAGGAGGAGAGTATTAGCCTGCAGAAAACAAATCTGACGAATAAGGTGAATAGAGAAAAGCCAAAAAAACAGGAGACAACAACCAGAAGCAGGGTAGATAAAGGATCAGTCAAGCTTCCAGAGTCTATGAGTCCACCATCATAGCTTCACTCACTGTTGTTTACTATTTTCTAATTTATAGTTTTGGGGTCATCATTCTGGTTAGAGGTATAGTTTCTTTAACCTGAGCTAGGGTCTGGCCAATTTCCTATTCTCCATGCAGATATGACTAACATGGATATAATGTTTCAGGAGAATCCATAAGTCAGTTCTTATTTCCTTGCTCAGCCTAAAATCAAGCCCCTTTTTTTCATACATTTTATATAGTTCATTAGTTGAAATGCCATCTATTTTTACACAATCTACCCCTGCTCTCAGGAGAGTAGTAAACAATGCTTTTTCTCATCAGTCTGTTCTGACTTTGAATCCTTGGGTTATTTACTCTTCTCTCTTGAGGTAATTTATATTTTCACTGATTCTCACCATCCAAGATACCAATGATTCTTCCATCCTTTGGGTGAACTGACTCAAAATATCTGTGACCTCCAGGTAAGTAAAATCCTCCATTATCTTCCCAAATACCGTGGAGACCACCTGATTCTCCTATGTGCTTCTGCCTGAGAAGACTCCCATACACCCTTCCTCTTGCTATTTTTTTTTCTTCTTTTTGTGAGCTAAACTAACAACAGATTTTTCTTCTACCACTTGAGACTTTCTAACTGGCACTTTTAAAGAAGAGTTTGAATGCTACAGGATAAAATAGCTTCTCAAGTGAACCAATCAACTCCTTTTCCACCTGAGCTTTCTCTTCCAGCAACTTGTCTCTGCTTTCCCACATAAAGCAATAACTTGTTAGCAGGGTCCAGCCTCTTCTTCATGCTACTGCCAGTTCTTTCCCCTATTCTATTGGTATTCTTTGAAAACATCTTTCTAAATCTCAGGGTCCTCCTTTCTGTAGCCTCGGTTCCCAGTTTTCACAGAGCCCTGTACTTTTAACTCATTTTATTTATAGGGAGGAATAAGGTAAATCTTCCCATCCTGGGATATCCATTTCTTCCTCTTTTTACTCTGCCTTTCTCCAAATAGAGGTCTGATATTTCACATGCTCATCACCATTTGTAGCACTAATGTGATATTCACAACAAGTATAGCGGCCATGAATATACCAGTGCAATTGGGAATTGTGAAATACAACAGATGGATGGGAAAGATCTGCCCATTAAGAAGCAAAATTACATTCACAATAAGCAAAAGCGCATTATCATTATATCACCCCTCTTCCCTATAACAGTTAGCACCCCAACATACACCAAGGGAGCTGCTACTACAGATTCTTAGGTCTGCATTTATAAAAGGAAAGGGAACTATTGAGGGGTCAACAATCACTTTACTCACACGCATGTATCATTCACTTAGTTCAGGGCAAAAAGTCATTACCCTGAACTTAAAAGAAAATGCAGAGAAATCAAAATCAATAGACATGCTTCCAAATGTTTGACAAATCAACAGAACAGATACAACTGTCATAACTCTCATGATTACCAGGGAGGGAAGCATGAACATATGTGTTTTCAAAGCCGGGGGTTCCTTAGGGGCTTCCCAGAGTCTCATCTGACCAAACAAACACTTCTATTTATTAAACCCCAAAGTAAAACCTCACTTTCAGAGTATTTATACATTTTTAGAGCCAGAAATATATAAATGTAAAAATTTATGTATTTCCCACAATCCTTGAGAACCAGTGCCTCCTTAACAAAAGGTGTAGGACTTCCTAGGAATCTTCCCAGGCCAATCAAAGGGTGAGAAAGATCTTTAATCACATTAAAAAAATTAATAATACAAATACATATACTGTTTCTAGTTAAAGAAACCCTTGTTTCTGTACTTTACTGCTAATAAAAATTCTTAATTGATAAAGGCAAGATTCAATTAGAGGCATTTGATTATAGTAAAAAAAAAATCAGCAAAAGATCCTACTTTGCTTGCCATACACTCCCTACCCTCCAAACACTTACCTGGCCCATTTCCACCAAATAACACACATAATTAACAACAGCAACATTAACAAAGGAACTACAGCAAAATAAAGAGTTAGGATTAAAAACTGAGATTACTATGTGCCTATTTGTGACTATAACTACTATTATGTAGTCCCTTTGCTTTAAATTAGGCCTTAGCAAAGTAAACAATGCCATCCATTATTGAAATTTCTTGTGTGCCACATAAAAAAATAGCGATGAATATGTTGTTTTTGTAAACTTAGTATTTTTCCTTAGTGGACTGGCTACTTCTCCTGGAATGAAAATGAAAACTGAAGTTCATTTCTGGTGCTGGAATGAAATACTTTTTGTTCACAATAATATTTCACATCATTAGATCAAGTGGTTTATGGAGGATTTAATCCCGCTGCAGCATGTGAGAAGAAGTAAACAAAATTGAGATGCCTGGCTCTGTCAGAATCAATAAAGGACTAGCTTTTCTCAGCTCTGTGCATTATGCATATGAACCAAGAGTCTCATTGCTCTTGGAGTTAAAGGCACATTTGTATTTTTCCCCCATTTTCACAGATGGTGTGGGGTTATTGCCACTCATCAAAATTTTAATCCCATTCTCATCTCAGGCAAAGGATTCTACCAAAGGCTCTTGTGTGCAAAATGATGGCCCTTGATAGGTCATTTCTTTTTAAATTCATATTGCTCAAGACATAAGCCAATAGCTTTAATGTGACTACTGGTTCATTTTCTGGCTGAAAACCTGGTGAACATGCTCCCTATTACCATGTTTTATCTTCTGTAGGGTTGCTACACTATGCATAAGGAATCTTTTCATTACTCATGATATGAATATTTACAAGCAATTATTATTTCATGCTCTCTTTCTTTTTGTACAATATATGTAATGATTTATTAATGATTGTACTATTTGTTATGCAGAATAAAATTTAGGTGAAATGGTGTGCATGGGAAGGGGAGTAAGCAATAAGGTCTGAGATAAGATGAAATCATGGCTTCTAAACGAATTGATGAAAAACATCACTATTTTTCCTCACTTAGAAATAAACTGGGATAAAGTTTGATAAACAAGATGTGGGGGAAATAGACATGAAGTAAATGTATGCAACTGATTTGATTTAAGCTCAATTTTTTGGTCTTCAATATATGTCTTAAATTACATATTGAGGAATATTTACTTCATATATTTAGATTAGAATACTTCATAATGGCACAAAAGACAACAGTACTTGTTAAGTGTCTACAGGGTACAAAGTATACTCCTTTTTGTTGAATTAGAATCAAAGCATAAAAATGCATTCCTGTCTCTGTGGAACTAAAAATCAGTTCAGGGGTACTTAACTTTTTCTTTACCATTAACCATCTGAGGAGTTTGGTGAAATCTATGAACTTATTTTGAGAATAATATTTTGAAATTTATAAAATGACATATATATTATAAATAAATTAAATGAAAATGAAGTAATCATAAACAAATAAAAATAATCCAGTAAAACAAACAGTTTCCTGGCCCCAGGTGAAGAACCTCCTTGATTAGAAGTTTTAAATAGCTACCATATAAAACAGAATAAGATATCTAGGTTGAATCATTCCTTTTAAAGTATTTTAAGAATATAATACATGGGAGCCAAGATGGTGGAGTAGAAAGACTCACATATGCTAGCTCGGAACACACAGCCCATAAATTACCGGTAAAAAGAACTCCCAACAAATTCTGGAGCAGTGGAAGCCACGCAGCAATGCAGTGGAGGAGACTTCCATTCCAGAGTGCCTTGAAAAATCGACCCCAAAGGTCCTTCAGGCACCGAGCCCAAAGCAGAGCCCAGCCATGCCCTGGCCATGCGGCCCCGAGAGGAGCCGATCCGAGCAGGCTTCAGGGACAGAACCTCCAGCGGCAGTGAAGGTCCCTCCACCCGTAGGCACTACAGGTCAGTGAGAAAGATTCTGGGCTGGCCGAGAGGGGAGCAGGGTGTCTCCATAACTCAGGCCCCCTTGGGAGGCAGTGGCAGAGACAGGGACAGCAGCAGACCCGGGCTCCCCAAGCAGACAGGATCTCTGCTTCATTAATGAAGTTCTCTGCATAAACCCCCTGAGGGAACTGACCCTGGGACGTGGCTCTGCTCCCCACTGAGCACCAGAACAGAAGCTCACATTGAATAGCAGCCCCTCCCACCACTGAAAGCCCTGAGGCTGGGAAGCAGCATTTGAATCTCAGAACCCAAGTACTAGCTGGGCAGATCTAGGTGGGGGTGGAGAGGAATCTCAGAAGTCAAGTAACTGGCTGGGAAAATGCCCAGAAAAGGGAAAAAAAATATGACCATAGAAGGTTACTTTCTTGGTGAACAGATGTTTCCCCCTTTCCTTTCTGATGAAGAAGAACAATGCTTACCATCAGGGAAAGACATAGAAGTCAAGGCTTCTGTATCCCAAACATCTGAAATACATATCCAATGGGCTCAAGCCATGGAAGAGCTCAAAAAGGATTTTGAAAATCAAGTTAGATAAGTGGAGGAAAAACTGGGAAGAGAAATGAGAGAGATGCAACAAAAGCATGAAAAATGAGTCAATACCTTGCTAAAGGAGACCTAAAAAAATGTTGAAGAAAATATCACCTTGAAAAATAGGCTCACTCAATTGGCAAAGGAGATTCAAAAAGCCAATGAGGAGAAAAATGCTTTCAAAAGCAGAATTAGCCAAATGAAAAAAGAGCTTCAAAAGCTCACTGAAGAAAATAGTTCTCTCAAAATTAGAATGGAACAGATGGAGGCTAATGACTTTCTGAGAAACCAAGAAATCACAAAACAAAACCAAAAGAATGAAAAAATGGAAGAGAATGTGAAATATCTCATTGGATAAGCAACTGACCTGGAAAATAGTTCCAGGAGAAACAATTTAAAAATTATGGGACTACCTGAAAGCCATGATCAAAAAAAAGAACCTAGACATCTTTCATGAAATTATCAAGGAACAGTGCCCTGAGATTCTAGAACCAGAGGGCAAAATAAGTATTCAAGGAAACCCCCAATCACTGCCTGAAAGAGATCCAAAAAGAGAAACTGCTAGGAACATTGTGGCCAAATTCCAGAATTCTCAGGTCAAGGAGAAAATATTGCAAGCAGCTAGAAAGAAACAATGCCAGTACTGTGGAAATACAATCAGGATAACACAAGATCTAGCAGCTTCTACATTAAGGGATCGAAGGGCGTGGAATAGGACATTCCAGAAGTCAAAGGAACTAGGAGTAAAACCAAGAATCACTTACCCAGCAAAACTGAGTATAATACTTAAGGGGAAAATATGGTCTTTCAATGAAACTGAGGACTTTCAAGCATTCTTGATGAAAAGACCAGAGCTGAAAGGAAAATTTGACTTCCAAACACAAGAATGAGAATAAGCATGAAAAAGTAAACAGCAAAGAGAAGTCATAAGGGACTTACCAAAGTTGAACTGTTTACATTCCTACATGGAAAGACAATATTTGTAACTCTTGAAACTTTTCAGTATCTGGGTAGTTGGTGGGACTACACACACACATACAGACACACACACACACACACATGCACATAAACACAGAGACAGAGAGCACAGAGTGAATTGAATAGGATGGGATCATATCTTAAAAGAAATTAAGGTAAACAGAGAGAGAAATGTAGTGGGAGGAAAGAGAGTGAAATGGAATGGGGAAAATTATCTCTCACAGAAGAGGCAAGCAGGAGACCTCTTAGTGGAGGGAAAAAGAGGAGACCTGACAAAAAACAACATGAAGTTTACTCTCATCACATTCGACTAAAGGAATGAATAAAATGCACACTCATTTTGGTATGAAAACCTATCTTACAATACAGGAAAGTGGGGGAGAAGGAGATAAGCAGGGTGGGGAGGGATGATGGAAGGGAGGGCAATGGGAGGAGGGAGCAATTTGAAGTCAACACTTGGGGAGGGACAGGATCTAAAGAGAGAATAGAAACAATGTGGGGCAGGATAGGATGGAGGGAAATATAGTTAGTCTTACACAACACGACTATTATGGAAGTCATTTGCAAAACTACACAGATATGGCCTATATTGAATTGCCTGCCTTCCTAAAGGGAATGGATGGGGAGGGAGGGATGGGGAGAAGTTGGAATTCAAAGTTTTAGGAACAACTGTTGAGTGTTGTTCTTGCTTCTAGGAAATAAGAAATACAGCTAATGGGGGATAGAAAGTCATCTGGTCCTACAGGACAAAAGAGAAGATGGGGACAAGAGAAGGGAGGGATGATAGAAGAGAGGGCAGATTGGTGATAGGGGAAATTAGAATGCTTGGTGTATTGGGGTGGGGGGAGGGGACAAATGGGGAGAACATTTGGAACCCAAAATTTTGTGAAATTGAATGTAAAAAGTTAAATAAATAAATTTATATTTTAAAAAAATTATGAGTTGAAGATTAAAAAACCCCACTCATAAACCCACACAACAAAAATATTCCCTTGTGTATGACCATCAATTAATTTTCTTCTTTGATCCCTGGTACAGAAGGAGAGACAAATCTCAAGATTCAGAACTACATTATGATTTCTCATTTTTCCCTGTGATTATGTCTCAGAATATTTCTCTCTATTCTCAGCTCCTCAGTTAAAAAAAAAAATTAGGTTGGCAGAAGAATATAGTTCAGATATCTTAATGCAAAAAAAAAAAATTAAAAAAAAATATAATACATGCATTGCACTCGATTAGGCTCAGAGGAAAGGCATATTATCCCTATTCTCTAGGATTTTATATTCTTTCTGAACTAGAAGATTGTATATTAATATATTTAAAATTTTGATAATGAATTTTAATAATGTATTACTTATTAATTTATAGAATTATTAAATGGAGCAGACATATGCAATATTTTGGGCACACATCAGGAAAGACAAGGATGGCAGTGAGGAGTAGGGCTTCAAACATACTTTAATAAGGCAAAGAGGGTACCTCAGCAAATGGCACAGAAAATACAGAGCTATTCAGAGCAAAGGAGAGGAAAGGATAGAAAGTCAGGTAACATGAGGAGGATGCTGGAGTGATGGATGAAGCACATCAGACAGAATGGGGGAGAGAATGGAGTAAGAGTGATATATAACTGTGGATTACAGTTGGAAGTATTTAGCAGCTTGGACCCTTAGGAGATGGGTAGAAAGTAGGGGCAGAGTTTGGGTTCTCATTTTCATATGGTTTTGGCTGGAGGGAAGACTATGATCCATAACACTTTGGAGTTAGTTCACAAATGTATCTGCATCGTCTCAAAGTTACCAACAACATTTGGTGTTCTACTGTAATGCCAATGAGATATTCACAGCACCTATGAATATGCCAGTACAGTTCTGAATTGCAAAATATAACACTCTTCACATGGACAACAGAATCAAAATACTTATTCAAACACCAGAAAGCTAAATTCCAACACCAGAAAGCCAAATCCATCATGCTAACCAAGAGGTCTGTACACATTATCAGGTCTTCCCACAAACACCTTCAAACAAAATGCCCATCTCTCACCCATAGTCAGCTGCCTGCTTCTTTTTTCTCTCCCAGATCTAGGGTGTGTTCAGGGAGGACCAGTACCAGTACTTTTGGTGTGATGGCTGCCAAGCCCTTTTCAGGGCTCTTCCACCTTTGGTGTCCACCTGTTCTGCCTAACTCTCACCTGTGGCTCCAAGAAGCTGCAGCATGCACAGCGTCCCCATCCTGGTAAACTGTTTTGGCAGATGGGTCAAACCCGGTTGAGGGTAACCAATGAGTTTCATTGCTGAGCTAGGGGGATGTCTACCCCAAGCATGTGAAGACTTCATTTGGTGGAATGGGCAGATAAGAACAATTTGTTCCAATAGCCATGAAGGCAGATGAAGCAGGCGATGTGGAGTGCTTAGAGCTTGGTTAGAGACTGAAGGCGTCAAGGTCATCCACTGCATCTTGTACAATCACCAGTTATTTTGACTCTGTCCTGCCCTTGGATTATGATGACTCTGGAGGAGAGAGTGAGGCTAATGACTTAGTGCAACTCTGCCTCACTTAAATCCAATTTACACACAAGTTAAAAGACATAACCCATACCATTTCACTATTATGCCTCAAAGTCCTGCGGCAATAGCAAGTGATGAAGCAGCAGGTGCAGATACACCGGGAGCTATAGTCACAACCCTGCACACAGGCAGCCCAGGCCATAGGGTCATTTTTCACTGGAAGCAGCAGTGGGACTCAGCAGCCACCTGGATGTCTGAGTAGCCTTTAAAGGATAACACTACTCACCTGCTGGTGTGAGGAAAGGTGCTAGAAAAGGTGCCCTAAACATTGCCTGCTTACCCAACCCTGGTCTGCTTACCACGGCAGGTGGGGAATACCACTATGTGGTTGAAACATAAAAAAATGTACAAAAACATCCGCAAAAGTGATTCCACTCACCATTGGCACATGGAACGTGTGCACAGTAATAGAGAACATAAAATCTAGTAGACCTGAAAGAAGAACTGCTCTTGTTGCAAGAGAACTCAACAGGTATTGCATTCAAATAGCAACCCTGAGTGCAACAAGGTTGGCAAATGAAGGCCAGCTTACTGAGGTTGGAACTGGATATTCCTTTTTCTGGAGTGGGTGCAGTAAAGGGGATCACCATGAAGCTGGCATGGGTTTTGCAATCAAAGCCAGCAAGCTGGCATGCCTGCCAAAGGGAGTTAATGAAAGGCTCATGACAATGCGATTGCCACTCACAGGAAAATGCCATGCCACCATCATCAGTGCTGATGCTCCCACCATGAGAAACCCTGATAAAGTCAAAGAAATGTTTTATGAAGACCTAGAGACCCTTGTCATCAATGTGCCAAAAGAGGACATGCATATAATTCTGGATGACTTTAACACTAGAGTAGACTCAGACTACTAGACTTGGCAGGGAGTCCTAGGGAGGAATGGAGTTGGAAATAGTAATAGTAATGGTCATTTACTGCTGAAGACTTGTGCATCACATGACCTTCTCATCACCATCACTGTCTTCTGCTTACCTAAACACAATAAAACTTCATGGATGCACCCTCGCAGCTAATAGAATATGTGATCGTAAGGAGAAGAGACAGACAAGATGTGAGAGTGGCAAAGGCAATGTGAGGTGCAGAGTGCTGGACTAATCATAGACTTATCCTTTCCAAGCTAAATATTCACATTCATCAAAAGCGCTGACACCAAGGCAAAATGACTATCAGAAGAATTAATGTCAACAAATTAGAGCTCTTCTCTGAACATGAACAATTTGCTGCTGACTTGGAGGGAAAGTTGAGCCAACACACAGTTGGCAACAGTGGAGCAGAAAAGAAGTGGGTAGCTTTCAGGGATTTGATGTACAGCACTGCATTTGCTCATCTGCCTCAGAACACTTGCAAACACCAAGACTGAAAATGATGGGGAAATTCAGAAGCTACTAAATGAGAAACAAGAGCTCCACAGGATTTACCAGCAGGATAGTTCATCCATCTCTAAGAAGGCAGCATTTAATTCTATCAAAAGCAAGGTACAAGCAAAGCAAAGCTTAGAGATATGCAAGATTCCTGGCTCAGTAAGAAGGCAGATGAAATTCAGTTTTATGCTGATAGTAACAACCCAAAGAGCTTTTATGATTCCCTGAAAGCTATTTATGGATCAAAAACCCATAGTGCATCACAAATAATCAGTACTGATGGAGCCACATTGATTAGTGATAAGGACATGATCCTAAAGAGATGGGCTGAACACTTTCATAGTGTTCTTAAGAGACTATCATCAATCAATGCTGAGGCCACTGACCATTTGCCTTAGATTGAAGTCAATCTCCCTTTAGCCGAACTTCCAACTGAAGAATAGGTTTTGAGGGTTTTTAGGCTCCTTTCATGTGGCAAAGCACCTGGTGCTGATTCTATTCCAGCTGAGATTTACAAGGTAGGGGGACCATTGGTCATACAAAAGTTGACTAAAATTTTCCAGGTTATATGGCAAGAAGAGATTATCTCCTAGGAGTTCAAAGATGCCTCCGTTGTCCATCTCTACAAGGGTAAAGGGAATAGATTTTCCTGCCACAATCATAGAGGGATCTCTCTCTTAGTAATTGCTGGCAAAATTCTTGCTGGAGTCCTCCTTAATAGGGTGATCCTTCACCTGGAAGATGGTCATATACCTGAGAGCCAGTGTGGCTTCAGAAAGGGTTGGGGAACAGTCGATATGGTGTTTGCTGTCCAATAACTCCAGGAGAAATACCAGGAGCAGAACAGAGGTCTTTACACAACATTTGTAGATCTGACCAAGGCCTTTGACATTGTTAGTCATGAGGGTTTATGGATTATGTCAAAATTTGGTTGCCCAGAGAAGTTTATCAATATTATATATCAACTTCATTATGGCATGTTTGCCCAGGTTCTGGATAATGGACAAAGCTCTCATGCCCTCCCACTCACCAGTGGAATGAAACAGGGCTGTGTGCTTGCTCCCATGTTTTTTACTATGATGTTTTCAGCCATGTTGACAAATGTTTTCAATGAGGATGAACACGGCATCAAGGTCAACTACCATCCGATGGTAAGTTCTTCAATTTGAAAAGGCTACAAACCAAGACCGAAGTGAAGGGAGTGTTGGTATATGATTTTCTGTTTGCAGATGATTGTGCACTCAATGCAGCCTCTGAAGCTGAGATGCAAGAAAGTATGGATCAATTCTCTGCTGCCTGTGCTAATTTTAGTCTAATAATTAACACCAAAAACACAGGTGCTCCATCAGGCACCACCACACCATCCATACATGGAACCATCAATTATAACAAATGGAGAAGTTTTGAATGCTGTGGATAAGTTCCCTTACCTTGATAGTATACTTTCCAGGGATGTACATTGATAATGAGGTTGATGAATGCATTGGCAGAGCCAGCTCAGTGTTTGGGAGGCTCTGAAGAAACGTTTGGGAGAGAAGAGGTATTAGACTGACCACCAAATTGAATGTCTATGCAGCCATTGTGCTGACCTTATTGTTGTATGCCTGTGAAACACAGATAGTCTACCAGCGCCATATCAGGAAACTGAATCATTTCCATTTGAACTGTCTTAGGAAGATTCTGAGGATCACCTGGCAGGATGTCACTAGACATTGAAGTCCTTGCTCAAGCTGAATTGCCAAGTATTCAAACTATGCTTCAGAGAGCACAACGCCAATGAACTGGCCACATTGTTGGAATGCCAAATGTACGCTTAGCAAAAAAGACTATTTTATGGAGAACTTACATGGGGCAGAAGATCACATGGTGGACAGAAGAAACGATACAAGGACACTCTCAAGGTCTCTCTCAAGAACTTTGGATTCGACTGCAACATGGGAGACATTGTCACAGGACTGTTCAGCATGGTGTACCCACATAAGAAAAGGTGTTGTGCTCTGAATTGAGACAGCACAAAGTAAACACAGGATGCACAAATTTGGGATATTTACCCCAAATGTACACATGGACTATCTGTGCACAACCTGTGGTAGAGCATTCTGAGCTCATGTTGATCTGATAAGTCACATTCAGATACACTGAAATTTCACTTTACAGTGGTGATGTCATTTTGGTCCTCTTCAAAGACAAAGGATAATAACCAACCAATGACTAGTCTGATCAACTTCCTCTCAGCTTTGCTGCAGTTCTGCCTGTTCCTGTTCCACCCTTGCTGCTCTATTCCTTCCTGTTCCACCCATTCAGCAAGCTCCTTAGTGACTTATGTTTCCATGTGATTTAAATAAGTCTCATAGACCTACTAATAAGACCTTGAAATTAAGCAAAAAAATACATTAACAATATGTCTGCTACTCTTACTTGGGATTTCTGGAGCTTATCTGAGGTTTACAGATCATGACAGTTAGCAAGATGGCACGGCCTAGCTAGTTTACCACGATTTAACACACATTCTCAGGATATAATTTTTAGCTAATATACGACAGTGTTTTCAAATTATGCTCCTTTGGTCTATGAGACACTCTATAAGTGACTTCTAGAGTCCTTTTGGCAATCTTATTTTCAGATATTGTTACTTTATACTGATTACTTATAAATTTATTTATTATACTAACTAGAGAAAGGGGAGGAGTTGTTGCCAGGGTAACCAGAATAAGATAAAATCTTAACACAAATATTATCTCCAATAAAAGAACAAATTCTAGCCTGAATTTATATTTAAAGGTTTTAATTGTATTATCATATAATAAGGAGAAAATATTAGAAGATAAGGCAAGGTAGACCCATTTGACATTTTACTGAAATCAGTTGATTGCTTAAATCATCCTAAGTGAATTTTAAGTTTGTACCTTATTCAACTAAGTCATTCTTTTTACATTCCCTATCTCAAACATACATACATACACACACATATAAATTTAGGAATTATAATATTCTGGAGATTTGCAGATTTAATCATGTCTTTATACTTAAACTGATAGAAATTTGTAGAATATATAAAACATTTTCTCCAAAAATGGAATATTCAGGTTCTAAGTAATTGCTTATCAATGGCCATTGTTAATCATAGTTTGGATGACCACTTGTCATGGCTGTTGTAAAGGGGATTTTTGATGTACTAGACCACTACTGAGGCATCTTTCAGTCTAAAGATTCTATGATTCTAACTTTTTTGTTTTTAACTCTGGAGATCCATATCTTTTATTAATTTTTACCATGTGGCCCCACTATTTGTATGTATTTCTATAAATACAACCTTTTATAGAGTGCTTCTTAAACTGTGTGTCGCAATCCCAATGGGATCATATTTGGCACAGTAAAAGGTTTTTGAACATACAATGATCAAAAATTAATTAAAAATCAAACTCATAATGAATCTGAGGTGGGTCTGGGAGCTCTTGCCCATGTTGCATCTTGTAACTTCACTGCAGCCTTGGTTTTGACCACAAATCATTTTCATTTGGCATTGGGTGTGCCCTCAGGCCGTGCAATGCCAACTAACACTGCCAAAAAGCAGAAAAGGGGTCTCAAGTGGGAAAAGTTTCAGAAGTCCTGGCGCAGGTCATAGTGGGGGATCCTGCCTTTGCTTGATGAGCCTCTTAGGCTTTGTCAAAATGATACAAAACTACTTTATTTTCTGTCTTTATATAGAAAAAATGATGCTATTTCCTTATTATCAGGAGAATATTCGTGTTTTCAGAAAAAAGAATTCCAAAAATGGAAATGAATTTTCACACATCAAATTGCACTCACTCCTCCAAAAGCATTATTTTAGTTATATAACATATTGGAGTTAGGAATGCAATCCATGAACATGAAACAGAGCAAAGCAAACTTTCATAGTTATTTTGAACATCTGACTTTGGACTCACAAGCACCACATTTTAAACAAATAAACTAACATGAAAGCAAAGGAAAAAGCTGATGAATAAAACAAAACAAAACAATTAATAGCTGCTTTATGTTCACAATATATATTGGAACTCCCTCACTGAGTTGACTGAATCAGTTCACCATTTTGTCAGCATGGAAACACAAACGTGGGCATCTTTCTTTAATGTAATAAAACTGGGGTTTTGATATTAACTACTGCATAACATTATTATTTTTTCATCAAGGATACTTCTACCCTACTCGTGTTACAAAGGATATAATTAAAATGCTCAAGAAAATCATGTAGCTGGAATGCACTTTTATAATGTTCTAGTTCATACCTCTCCCATTACAGATAAGAAAATATAGTATTAGGGAATTTAAGTGATCTACCTAAGGTCAAACTGTTGTATAGCAGAGCTATTTTTATTCTACTATCCTATAACCCATTAATTCAAATCATGAAAACAGAAGGGCAAAATGGTACTATTTTTGCACATACATCAGTCAGTTTTGAAGAGGGATATGAGAATTTTTCATTCCTATATCAGTAGACTAGGTGGAAATAATTCAGCGAGAAAATAAAATGAGAAAATTGAATCTCAAGAAGCCTAAACTGTATTTTGCTGAAAGGAATAATTATGTGGTTTGCTATTATAGGTCAAGACAGAGGTTTGAAAAGTTAGATTTTATATCAAATAATGAGCAAATGAAAATTGCTTCCCTTACAATATTTTCTTTTAATTATTCAAAACCTTCATCAAGAAAAACAACTTCAAGAATAAAAGAATAATTATTTCTAATTATGTCTTCTTAATATCCTTATATTAGTTTGGAACATAAGGAATTCACAATCTGTAAATCTCAGATAAGCTCCAGACATCCCAAGTAAGAGCAGCAGAACACCCAATATTGTTGACCTCTTTGAGATGTGGATACATGAATAAACCAGCTGCAAGGTGACATGGATGATATTCCGTCTGTCCCCAAGAGACCAAATTCTGCCCCTACCACCCACCATTCTTCTTGGAATTCATTGCACAAAATGGATTTTATGAATAGTCCAAGAAAGGGATTTTATTCTCGAAAATGGCAACTTTTTGTCACATTATCTTGACTTATTTTTTACAGATTCAGAACAGTTGTTTCAGTCATGTCCAACTCTGTGATCCCATTTAAGGCTTTTGTTGTTGTTCTGTTTTTTGTCAAAGTCACTGGAGTGTTTTGCCATTTCCTTCTCCAGCTCATTTTACAATTGAGGAACTCAGATAACAGCGTTAAGGGACTTGCCCAAGGTCACATATGTAGGAAGTATCTGAGGTAAGATTTAAACTCAGAAAGATGAATTTTCTTGATACCAAGCCTGGTACTCTAGCCACTGTGCTACCTAGTTGTTCCATCTTCTTGGTTAAGCTACTTGTTTTCTTTCATCTCTATAAAGAAAAATAATAAATGATTTACCTATGAGTTAGTAAGTGCCTGAGGCCAGGTTTGAAGTCAGGAAGATGAGTCTGCTTGACTTAAAACCTTTCACTATATCCACTGTAACAGCTAGGGTATTCAGAGGTATGTGACGTGTTTAAGAAAATTTAGCACCTCTCTTAAGAGGGCTTCTATGAGTTACTCATCCATCTGTGGTGTATACCAAGCACTCAGCTCTCACCTGTAACTCTAAGGAACTGTAGCATGTGCAGTGGCTAAAAGATGGTAAAACCATCTTGGCAGATGGGATAAACTCGCTTGAAGGTAACCAATGGGCTTCAATTCTGCTGGTGAATTGGGGGTGGGGGAGGCAGTTGTCTACTCCAAGCATATGAAGGCTTCCCCAGTCAATTGGTGAATGAGAACAATTTGTTCCAATGGCCATGAAGGAGGTTGAAACAGATGCTTTGCAATACGTAGAGTTTGTTCATACATTGAAGACAAAAGGATCATCCAGTGTATCTTGGGCTATCACTAGTTAGCTTGACTTTTGTCTTGGCACTGAACCCTGTTGACTCTAGAAGAGAGTGAGGCTGGTGACTTTTTGCAGCTCTGCCTCACTTAAATCCAAATGACACATTAGTCAAAACATTACCTAGCAATGTTGTTGGTCCTCTTTGAAAATGAAGGATGAAGAACCACAACACCCATGGGCAAGTTACCTATTTTATTTGAGCCTCAGCTTCTTTGTCCATAAAACAGGAATAGTGAGACTTTATTACATGGAAGGAAGTGTTTTATAAATTCTGAAGTCCTTTAGAAATCAGATTTTTAAAATTATTATTATACTAGCTCCATTATACTTAAAAAAATAAAATATTTAATAAATACTTAAAAGCATAACACATTGTTCAAAATTTTTCTGGAGCTTCCTGTCATCTCCTGAATAAAATTCAAACATCTTTTTTTTCTGACATAATTATACCTAGCCTATATATATATATATATATATATATATATATATATATATATATATATAATACTTTAAGATTTAAAAAATATTTTATATGTAGTATTTTGTATATAAACTGATTATATGTAGTATAAGGACTATATCATAGTCCTCATACCAATTCTGGGAAGTATCAGCTATTTTTGAAAATAGATTTTATTGTTCAGTGGAAGAAGATGGGAAAGGTAGAAGTAGGTTATGAAGGCCTTTTAATTTCCAAGAGAGGATGTTGAGTTTGTTTATGGAGCTGAAAGGAGGCCACTGCAGTTTAGAGAGTAGGGAGGTGACATTGTTGAACCTATTCTTTAGGAAATAGGACTTTGTTGGTCAAATGGAAGGTAGCTTCAAGTATAGAGAGATTTGTGGCAAGCAGACTAACTACCAATCTATTACAATAGTCTTTGCCAAGGTGGAAGTGGTGTTAGAGAGGGTTCTGTAATGATAGTTTGAATTGGAAAATCTTTCCTGTTCATTAATGAGCCCATTAAATCACCTGGAAGCCTAAGTCACATGTGGTGGGACAGTCACATGTGGTGGAACAGGAAGGATGGAGTAGAACCAGGAGGACATGAATGAGTGGGGTTACGGGAGAGAGGAGAGGACAGAGGCAGGTACATGTGGCAAGGCTCAGGCGTGTGAGTGTTTGCTTGTGAGAAGGCCCTGGCAGGGGGAAGGAGACTTGGAATGGGCTTTGCTCCTTGCAGTGATCATGTTTATTAACTTCTTGGTCACCGTGATGGATTTTGCTTTCTGCTTCTGGAATTTGGTTTTCCAGTGTCTAAATAAATGTTTTTCTTCTGTCATCTATATGGAGAGCCTTTTATATTTTGTGATTCAGAACTATGCTGACATATTCATAGTCACCACCAGTGCTATGAATATTGCCTTGGTGATACAGGGTCATATTTGAGAAATTTTATCAAGGAAAAATTGACAGACCTTAAGATAGATTAGAAATCATAATTGAGAGATAGTGAGACATTGAGAGTATGACACCAAGATTGTGATCCTATAGAACTGGGGTGGCAGTAGTAGCTTTAACAGTAAAAGGAAAGTTTGCAATTGAGAAGGGTTTAAGATAATTATGAGTTGAGTTTTGGAATATGTTGACTTTGAGATGTCTATAGGACATTAGTTTCAAAATATCTAATCAGTAACTAGAGATGTGACATTGGAGGGCAGCAGATAAATTATGGCTAGATAAGGAAGTCAACAGACAGGTTATGGTTGGAAAAGTAGAATTGAAATTCATCAGAATAGAAATGATAATTGATTTCATTTCAGATGAAATCACTAAGTAAAGGAGAAGAGAGTCCAGGTGGAGCTACGTAGGGCACCTCATTTTACTGGGTGTAATTTAGATGAATATCTGGCAAAAGAGACTAAAGAACAGTCAGATATATAGCAAGAGAACTAAGAGAGAATAGAACCCTGAATATCTAGAAAGAAAAATATAGCAAGAAGGAGAGTATCAGCAATGTGGAAGATTAAAGACTGGTCAAGAAAGATAAGGATTGAGAAAAGGATTGAGAATATAGCAATTAAGATATGATTAGCACAACAAAGTAGAGAAAAGCAGAAATGTTAAATGCACCCTATTCGGAGTACAATGCAATAATATTATATTCTAATGAAGGGCTATGGAAACATAGATTAAAAATTAATTCAAAACAAAATAATCTTAACCTAAGAATGAAAGAGTCAAAGAACAAACAATAGAAATAATAATTTCATTTAAAGAAACAAAAAATGATACAATATACCAAAATTTGTGAGTAGTCAAAATCATACTTAGAGGAAACTTTACATCAATAAAAAAGAGAAAGATTAAATCAGTGAATTGGCTAAGGAACTTTAAAAAATATAAAAAGGACAAATTAAAAATTCTTAGTTAAGCACTGAAATGGAAAACTTGAAAATTAAAAGAAAGATTAATAAAATTGAAGTAAAGAAAAAATTATTAAATTAATATAGAAAACTAGGAACTGATTTTATTAAAAAAATAAAAGAGACAAACCATTGACTAATTTGCTTCTAAACACACATATATACTGACCAGATTTATGGAAGAGCATTTAAAGAACCCTATCTTAGAAAAGAAAATTTAACAAACTATAAATGAGTTCCACGTAGGGAAAAATATGCCAGGACCAAATGGATTTATAAGTGAATTGTACCCAACATTTAAGAAACAATCCTCACACAATGTAAAATATTTGAAAATAACTGGTGGAGTTCTACCAAATTCTCTTTATAACACAAATGAGAGTTTGATATCTAAGCCAGGAGAGCAAACACAGAGAAAGAAAACTATAAAGCAATTTCCTTAATTAATGAATATTAACGCAAAATTATTAGATAAAATGCTAGTAAAGAGATTATAATATATATCACAAAGATTATGCACTTTGATTAGGTGGGATTTATATGAAGAATGCAAGGCTGGTTCAATATTAGTAAAACTATCAGAATGAATGAAAAAATCAATAATAGACACAGAAAAAGCCTTTGTCAAAATACATGTCTATTTCTATTAAAAACACTAGAAATCGGGGGCGGAGCCAAGATGGCAGAGTAGAAGGACGCACATTTACGAGCTCCGAGCCCACAACCCATGGAATTGAGGTAAAAGGAGATCCCCATAAATTCTGAATCTCTGCAGGGGGTGCATAAACATAGGGGAAGAGATTTCCGTTCCACTGAACCCTGGAGAGCCGCCCCGGGGTCCATCGCACCCCGGAAAGCGGACCCCACCCCCACCCCTGGCTGTGGACCCAGAGAAGCTGACCCGAGCAGGCTTCAGAGAGGAAAGCTACGGGGGAAGCTCCGGCAGCTGGGAAAGTCCCTCCGCCCACAGAAGCTACAGGTCAGTAAGAAAGAAGGCTGCGATAGGGGAGGGGAGCTGAGCGTCTCCGTGACTCAGGCCCCCTCGGGAGGAAGCGGCGGCGGCAGAGACGGGGGCAGGAAGCAGCGGAGGCAGAGGCGTGGGCAGGCGGCTGAGGCGGCAGCGGCCCGGGACTCAGGAATCCCCCAGCAGCAGGTAGGATCTTCAATACTGAAGGTCTTTCCAACCTGAGGGAGCTGAGCCGGGGAGACGGCCCTGCCCCCACCCTGCTCTACTGCTGAACGCCTCTGAATAAAACCCCCAAGGGAGCTGAACATAGGAGGCGGGGCCCCCCACCCCGCCCCCACCCGCTCCGTTCCTGAAAGTCTCTGCAGAAAGCCCCTGAGGGACCGAACTTAGGAGGCGGCCCTGCCCCCACCCCTGCGCCAGAACTAAAGCTTGCCTCCGGAAAGTGCATTTGAATCTCAGAGGCCAAGCACTAGCTGGGTGGATCCAGGCGGGGGTGGAAAGGAATCTCAGAAGTCAAGTAACTGGCTGGGAAAATGCCTAGAAAGGGGAAGAAAAATAAGACTTTAGAGAGTTTTTTCCAACAAATGCAAATGATCCCGACCTTCGGATCTGATGGCGAGGACGAGAACGTATTTTTCCCATCAGGGAAAGATGTGGAGGGCGGGGCCTCAGTACCCCAGACACCCCAGGGGGGTGTTGGGTGGGCTCAGGCCTTGGAAGAGCTTAAAAAGGATTTTGAAAAGCAAGTTAGACAGGTGGAGGAAAGACTGGGAAGAGAAATGACAAAGATGCAAGAAGAGTATGAAAAAAAGGTCAATATCTTGGTAAAGGAGACCCAAAAAAATGCTGAGGAAATTAACACCTTGAAAAATAGGCTCACTCAATTGGCAAAAGAGGTTCAAAAAGCCAATGAGGAGAAGAATGCATTCAAAAGCAGAATGAGCCAAATGGAAAAAGAGGCTCAAAAGCTCACTGAATTTAATAGTTCTCTCAAAATTAGAATGGAACAGATGGAGTCTAATGACTTTATGAGAAACCAAGAAATCACCAAACAAAACCAAAAGAACGAAAAAATGGAAGAGAATGTGAAATATCTCATGGGAAAAACAACTGACCTGGAAAATAGATCAAGGAGAGACAACTTAAAAATTATGGGACTACCTGAAAGGCATGATCAAAAAAAGAGCCTAGACATCGTCTTGCATGAAATTATCAAGGAAAACTGCCCTGACATTCTAGGACCAGAGGGCAAAATAAGTATTGAAAGAATCCATCGATCACCACCTGAAAGAGATCCAAAAAGAGAAACTCCTAGGAACATTGTGGCCAAATTCCAGAACTCCCAGCTCAAGGAAAAAATCTTGCAAGCAGCTAGAAAGAAACAATTCCAGTACTGTGGAAATACAATCAGGATAACCCAAGATCTAGCAGCTTCTACATTAAGGGATCGAAGGGCGTGGAATAGGATATTCCAGAAGGCAAAGGAACTAGGACTCAAACCAAGAATCACCTACCCAGCTAAACTGAGTATAATACTTCAAGGGAAAATATGGTCTTTCAATGAAACAGAGGACTTTCAATCATTCTTAATGAAAAGACCAGAGCTGAAAAGAAAATTTGACTTTCAAACACAAGAATGAGAAGAAGCATGAAAAAGTAAACAGCAAAGAGAAGTATTAAGGGACTTACCAGAAATGAACTGTTTACATTCATACAGGGAAAGACAATATTTCTAACTCTTAAAACTTTTCAGTATCTGGGTAGTTGCTGGGACCACACATACACATGTACACGCATGCACACACATACACACATGCATTCACATACAGAGACAGAGAGCACAGACTGAACTGAATAGGATGGGACCATACCTTAAAAGAAATTAAGGTAAATGGTGAGAGAGAAATGTAGTGAGAGGAAAGAGGGGGAAATGGAAGGGGGTAACTATATGTCATTTAAGAGGCAAGTAGGAGGGAAAAAGAGGAGAGCTGAGGAAAAAAAAAAAAAAACAAACAAGAAGTTTACCCTCATCACATTTGACTAAACAAAGGAGTGAAATGCACACTCATTTTGGTATGAAAACCTATCTTACAGTATAAGAAAGCGGGGGAGAAGGAGATATTGGGGGGGGGATGATGGAAGGGAGGGCAAAGGGAGGAGGGAGTAATTGAAAGTCAACACTTGGGGAGGGACAGGATCAAAAGACAGAAGAGAAACAATGAGGGGCAGGTTAGGAGGGACGGCAATTCAGTTAGTCTTACACAACACGACTATCAGGAAGGTCATTTGCAAAGCTACACAGATATGGCCTATAATGAAATGCCTGCCGTACCAAAGGGAATGGGTGGGGAGGGAGGGATGGGGAGAATTTGGAACTCAAAGTTTTAGGAACAATTGTTTAGTATTGTTGTTGCAACTAGGAAAGAAGACATACAGTTAATGAGGAATAGAAAGTCATCTGGACCTACAGGAGAAAAGAGATGGGAGGGATGGGAGGGATGACAGAAGAGAGGACAGATTGGAGATAGGGAAAATTAGATTGCTTGGGGTATTGGGGTGAGGGGAGGGGAGAAAAGGGGAGAAAATTTGGAACCCAAAAATTTGTGAAAATGAATGTAAAAAGCTAAATAAATAAATAAATTAAAAAAAAATAAAAACACTAGAAATCTTAGGAATGAATGGGACTTTTCTAAAAATGATGAGTTGCATCCATCTAAAACCAAGAGCAAATATTAATTATAAAGGGGATAAGCTTGAAGCATTCCCAATAAGATCAAGAGTGAAGTAAGGATGTCCATTATCATCACTGGTATTCAATATTAAATAAATTCTGGTTATAGCAAAAAGACAAGAAAAAGAATTGAAGAAATAAATATAGGCAACAAGGAAACAAAACCATCAGTCTTTGCAGCTGATATGATAATAAACTTAGAGAACCCTAGAGAATGAACTAAAAAACTTGCAAAACAACATTTTTAGCAAAGTTGCAGGATATAAAATAAACCTACATAAATCATCAGCATTTCTATGTACTACCAACAAAATCCAGAAATAAGAGAAATAAAAATAAAGTTCATTTAAAATAACCACAGACAATATAAAATAATTTGTAGTCTATGTGGCAAGATAAACTCAGGGAATGATATGAACATCATTGCACTATACTTTTTACATAAAGGAGAAATAGTAATTAATTGTTTATGGATAGGTCAGAGCAATATTAGAAAACAACAATCTTACTTCAGTTAATTTACTTATTCAATATTAAATGATTATCTTTATAGAGCTAAATAAAATAATGACAAAATTTAACTGGAAAAACAAAAGGGCAAGAATTCCAAAACAGTTCTTGAAAAATGAGGAGGAAGGTAGCCTGGCAGTATTTCAAACTGTATTACAAAATGGTAATCAACAAAACAATCTAGTACTGACTAAGAAGTAGAGCGGTGGATCAATGGAATATGTTAGGTACATATTACATACTAATAATTGACCATAGTAATCTAATGTTCTAAAAAACAAAGGTCCAAGTTTTGGGGGAAGTATTTACCGTTTGACAAAATATTATGAGAAAACTGTAAAGCAGTGTGGTAGAAACTAGGCATAGACAAGTATCTCAAACTACATGTCAAGTTGAGGCCGAAGTACATAATTGAGTTAGACATAAAGGGTGACATTTTAAGTAAATTAGAGGAGTATGGGAAAAGGTACTTGTCAGATCTCTGGAAAATGAAAGAGTTTGTGGTAAAAAAAGAAGTAAGAGGACCACAGGGGAAAATAGATAATTTTGATTATGTGAAATTAAAAAGTTTTGCACAAACAAAATGAATGCAGCCAAAACGAAATGGTAACAGGATATTGTAGAAAAATGTATAGCAAGTTTCTCTAATAAAGTTCTCATTTTTCAAATACATAGAGAACTGAGCCAAACTTTTAAAAATAAGAACCATTTATGAGTTGAAAAATGATATGAGGAAGCAGTTTCCAAAAGAAGAAATAAAACTATCAATAGTCACATAAAAATACTCTAAATCTACTACTGATTAAAAGAAACATAAATTTAAGAGAGCTCTGAGGTACCACCTTACACTTATCAGATAGACTAATATGACCTAAAAGGAAATTGACATGCTGAAGTAGAAAAACTGAGACACTAATCCCCTGTTGGTGGAATTGTAAACTATTCTAGCTATTCAGGAGAATATTTTGAAACTGCACCCAAAGAAGTATGTGTAAAACTGTGCAAAGTCTTTGACTCAGTAATATCACAACTAGACTTGTATCCTAAAGAGATCCAAGAAAAGGAAAAGGAAACTCTCTGTGTGAAAATGTTTATAGCACCTTTTTTTGTGGTATCAGAGATTTGGAAATCAAGGGGATGTTCATCAGTTGAAGTATGACTGAATATGTTGTGTGGCATATGATTATGATGAAAGACTTTTGTGCTATTGTGAAATTACAAGAAGGGTAGTTTCAGGAAAAAAAAAATCTGGGAAGATTTGTATGAACTGAAGCAAAGTGAAATGTGCAAAACCAGGAGAACATTGTATTCAGCAAAAGCAATATTGTAAGGATGATCAACTGTGAAAGACTTTGCTACTCTAATCAAGACAATTCCAAAAAACTCATAATGAAAAATGTGGTCTAATCTCCAGGGAGAAAACTGATTATCTAAATTCAGATTCAGGCATTCTTTTTTTTTTTAACTTTATTTTCTTCTTTTTTTTGTGGTCTGTTTTTCTTTCGGCAACATGGCAACATAGAGACATGCTTTGCACTGCATCATAGGCACAATCAATATCAAATTTCTTGTCTTTTCAAGAAGGGTAGAAGGGCAAGAGGGAGGGAGAAAATTTATAACTAAAAATGTTAAAAATGAATATATTTTTACATTTAATTGGAGGATATTTAACAAAATAAAATATATTTAAATAAAAAGTGATTCTTGGTAATTTGGAGAGAGTAGTTTAGGTAGAATAATTCTGTCAGAAGCCAGAATATAGAGAATTAAGAATACACTGAAAGAGCTAGTAGAGGTGCCTATTATAGGGAGAATTCTTAAGGAAGTGACCACCACAAAGGGCAGAAAAAATATGGAATTACAGAACAATATGTAATGTTGATAAAATGAGTAGGTGAGGAATTTTTGAGGACATGTTTGTAGACAATAGAAAAGCAGCCAGTAGAATAGGTGAGATTGAAGCTCAGAGACAGAGTGGGGAAGATAGAATGGAAAATCTGGAGACAGGAGAGACTGTAATTACTTGTGTAGGTAGAGAAGTTTGCCATGGCAAGAGAATGTTTTTCTGAGTGAGGCTGGATTGAAGGAGGAGAGAGTCACAAAGAGCATATGCATGAGATGAGATGAGGAAGAAGAGAGAAGAAAGAGTTCTTATGAAATAGCTTCATTTTTTTTCAGTGAAATGAGATACAAGGAAGTGAGGTAAAGTCAACATGCATTCATTAAGCACCTTCTTTGTCTGAAGCAATGTGCTAAGCACAGGAGACAAAGGCAAAACAAAAGAGCAAAACAGTCCCTACTGTTTAGAATTTCACAGTTAATATAGGTGACAACATGCAAAAAACTATTTGAGATAAATTTTATGTAATTAATATAGCAGATATTAATATTTAGGGGAATCAGAAAAGATTTCTTGCAGAAGATGGGATTTTAGCTTGAACTTGCAGGAAACTTATTAAGTGAAGCTTGAGAAGGAGAGCATTTCCTGGCACGGGGAAGAGACAAGTGAGCTGGTTAAACAGTAGAAATTTCTATTGTTAATATCTAGCAGATCAATTATTTTTATACACTGTGAACTCCTTGAGAGCAGAGACTCTTTTCCTTCTTTTTTGTATCCCCAGGGTTTAGCACAGTGGCTAGTATGTGATACATGTTTAGAGACTGACCATAACAGTCCTCAGCAGGTAGTCATTAAGTACCAGCACTACAGGTCTCTTTCATCTTACCCTTATTGGATAATACATCACCAGGTGGGAACCATTTATCTCTGCTATCATTCTTTAAAGTACAAGTTGCTTCTTCTCATTTCTTTTCAGGATGAATTTATTACTTATCTACCCTGGTTTTCTCTATGTCACATTCTTCCAATTCTTCCACTTTAACTTAAAGTTCAGAATTAAAGTAGCTTAATTATTCACTATCTTTTTTCTTTGATAGTGGAACACTTATTCCACCCCCAGTCCTCTTTTTTAAAAAGAGTGGGAAGTGTTCCCTAAACCTCTTTATGTTCTTTTCCACTGGGGATTTCAGTGTGTTCTTTGAACTTGGTGAACTCAGTCTCCCAGGAAGTCATTTTAACCAAGCAATGCACATTTATTAAGCACCAAGTATGTGCCAGGCACTATGCTAAACTAGGAATACAAGCTTTCCCTAAAGAAGTTTACAATCTTCTGGGGAAAGGCAATATATAAAAGGAAGGTAAAAAGCTAGAGTGGGGGATGGGAAATAGGGAAAATGTAATGAAGTTTAAAGGAGTTTATCCTGGTAGGGTCAGAAATAACTGGTCTGGGGATAGTGTTTAATGAAGGTTTGGGGAGGAGCTCTCCATTCCCCTCTCCAATCAGAGAGGGCCCAGAGGCAGATAGTAAAGATGAGATATGAGATCCAAGGTGGAGTCTTGCAGGATAGAGAGATTTCTTGGACAAAACAGAAAGTCCAAAGGAGTGCAGTTGGGTGAGAAATGAAGGAAAATCTTTTTGGGTCATATGTCTTCCGCAAACATAAGTGCAAGTTACTTGAGGTAGGTGTGACCGTGGGTGTATGTGTGTTGGTGTCTGTGTGTTTGCACATATGTGTTTATATTGACAGTGCCTGGCATTTACAGGTTTTTACTAAATGCTTGTATAATGAATTAGCTGGTGGAGATAATAAGAAAACTTGCTTCATAGGGTTATGAGACTCAAATGAAATAATATGTGTAAATGCTTTGTAAACAAAATACTAAATAAATCTAGCTATAAATTATATGTAAGAGACTCAGCAAAGACCACACTAAAATCTACTGTATATGTTGAGGAAAGTTTAAAAGGAAGAAGATACAGTGAAGTACTGGTGCATCTCATTTCTATCCTTTCCTTTAATGATTTGTTATGGACTTAACCATAGGTCTAATTAACAGCTTTGTATTAAGCTTAGATTAGCTTAGATATTTCAGTTATCTGAATTTGGTTTGTGAGGCATGATGGTCCCAACAAAACTTCATCTGTCCTTATTCCTTAACACTCCCTTATGCAATTGTGGTATGCATCTGTGAAAGAAGGCACTGGGAAAATAAAAGTAATTAACCTCAATTTTGACAGCAAACATGGCTAGAACACTTATATTCTTTAAGTAAGAGCTTCTTCTACATCTCCACTTTTGAGAACTGAAGAACTATTTTGTGACTATGATAAAAGAATAATTTGGACTAAAAATGTATATTAAATAAATTCTAGAGTCTTGCTAAAGTTTATCTTGAAGGAGTAGAACAATATCAGAAATTCCTTCTATTTAAAAACTAAGTAAGGAAACAAGGAAATGCTTTGCCAATGTTATTTTATACAAACCTTTTAAACAACATGTTTTTAAAAAATATTTCTGAAAAGTGAATGTAACAATTAACTACTTTTTAATTTTGATTAATTCATCACTTTTTTAGGTAAGTACATAGAGCAAAAGGCAGATAGATGGTGGTCAAATCAAATCAACAAGCATTTATTCATCTATGCCACTATTTGCCAGCACTGTGCTAATCCATGGGCATAAAAAGGGATGGAGATTAGTCTATGTCCTAAAGGACCTCACACTCTAAAGGGAGAGACAATATACAAGCAATTATGAATAAAGGAGATAGAGTGGAAGGTAGAGTGGAGGTTGTCAAAGGATCTGGCAAGGAAAGATAATGTCATAGGGTCAGAGAAGCTAATCGCAACTCATCTATTCAGGTCTATTCAGTTTGTCTCTGCCTCACCCAAAACAGAAAGAGCATTAGTTGGACTCTTACTGTATACTCCCTTGAAAGAAAAATCTACTCGTAGCCATAAGGTGGTTGTGAGGGACTGGAGGTTAGGGAATTTCCAGATAATGTGATCAAAAATGCTATTATTGATGACTGGGTAGCAGATAGATTCTAAATGTCCTGTGCAACTAATGCCTACCCAGAAATGAGGGACTGATTGCCTTGTGCAATAGAAGATGGTGGTAGAGTAGGATTTGGGAAGGGAGTTATGATTCAAATAGGGAGAGAGGGATGGGACTCATCTTTCAAGTCTCCAATTGGTTGATCACTAATCCCTTGGATACTTGGAGACCTGGTCTTGACAATAAATTCTAACTCTTAAAAGCCATCTACAAAGTCTTAGACTAGTTATCTGCATTATTAGTGTATAGTAGTCCTAAAATAATTCAATTGCATATCCATCAAGTATTGAAGAAATAGATTATAATATTAGAGATTTTCAGATATGATTAAGTGTTCTGTGCTATGGTGACTCATTTGTGTTTTTGTTTATGTGTATGCTATAAATACTCAATCTGCACTGTCCGCAAATAGTGTCAGTTCTTAACATGAGGTTGGCAAAGAGAATTTTGTTTTTCTGTTTTATTTTATTTCATTTTGCCATGTAGGGAAAAAGGAGATAAAAATGTATGTAAAAAAGTACCATTGTACATATCCTTTGCTGAAATTATTTAAAAGTTTGTTCCTGAGCTGTTTTGGTTATTAAAGTGTTTAATCAGATTTCTTTCATCCCTATCCTGATTGGAAAAATTGTGGGAAATTTAATGGATATATTTTTAATCATCAGCTATTATTTCTAGTGTATTTGGATAGAAGATTGTAGAGTGGATTAATTTCTTTTGAATTTCTTAAAGCATTTTGGAAATTATAACAGGCAAATAAGGAAATTTAATTTGACAAGTAGTCAGTTTCTTTATATGCTTTTGCAAAGCCTTTCTTTTAGTTACAAAACTCTAGAGTTTGATCACAATATGTCTGAGTGAATTGAATTGACATATTTCTATGAATGTATCCAGATGCTTCCATTTATTTATATATATTTATCTTAATCATTTCCTTACTCTTTTTCCCTTACCCTTTTATGGATTATCTCATTGTTCTTAGATTATCTCTCTCAGTTCTGTCCTGGAATTCTGTCACCTTTGCCAATGAAATTCTTAATCACTTTTCAGCTATTTTCCATTTATCTTACTTTTTAAAATTTTCTATGACTTCTTCTGATTTGCTGTTAATCTAAAGATTTTATTTCCTATACATTTGGTTATGCCATTCAGACTTTTACAACTTTTTTCCATGTTGTTTACTTTTGTCAACAAGGTACTTTCTTCCTTTTCCTCCTCTTCCTTCTCTTCTCCCTTCTCCTGCTTCTTCCTTCTCTCCTCCTTCTTTCCCTCCTTCTATTATAATAATTGTAATTATTATTGACTATCTTACCAAACAAATGACTCAAAAGGAATTTGCAGTTTACTAAAAACCCAGTATCTTTTCATCTTAAATAGTTCCCAGGAACTACCAATTGGACAGTACCATGATATTCTTCCCTGGTTTGGCTACCACAAAAACTGGAGGTCATATACCGAGGAAAAGAAATTTGTAATAAAATTTATATAATGATACAAATTTCCATCTATAAATTATTTTACATTTTTCAGATAATATTTATAATAATTTGTTAGTAACTATAATTTTTTTTTTTTATACTGAAAGTACTTTGGAAACAGCATACTGGCTTGGAGTTAAAGAACTGGTATCAATATCATATTTCTGGAATTTATCATT
This sequence comes from Bettongia penicillata ogilbyi, assembly GCA_023548195.1. NCBI lineage: Eukaryota > Metazoa > Chordata > Mammalia > Diprotodontia > Potoroidae > Bettongia > Bettongia penicillata. The sequence goes on from JAJHZJ010000309.1 coordinate 6,174,689, forward strand.
TGTGTGACCATGGGTAATTCAACTAACCTCTGTTAGCCATAGTTTTCTCATTTATAAAATGGGAGTACAAACACTTGCATCACTTCCCTAGTAAGACCATTGTGAAGAATATTTAAAAAAATAATGTACAAGTATGATTTACATGTGCTGTTTTCAACATGAGACCCCAACTTTGGTTCATGCGTGGTGCTGCTAGAGGTCTACAATTTGATTGCCTTTTCCTTGGAATAGTTCGGTGTCTGGGTTTCTTCAGATCGATTTATTTCATTGTCTGGAGTAAACAGATATTTGAGTCCATCTTCTCAATTTCCCTTTGTAGAGATCTAAATCTAGTCTTACAATTTCTTGTTATTCCTCATAAATAATACTCCATCCTCCATCTCCATCCTTTTATTTGACTGTTCTTCCATTCCTGAAATGTGCTCCCTCCATACCTTTGCCTCTGAGACGATCCCTTGGTTTCTCCCTATATTCAGTTCAAACACCACTTTCTATGAATCTTTTCCTGAGCAACACAGTTGCTTATGCCTTCATCCCCAAAGTTAACTTTAGTCTGTTTTGCATTTATTTTCGCTATATCTATATCTATGTTTTCTCCAACTTCATAATATAAGCTTTTTGAGGGTGGAGAATGCTACAAATTTGTCTTCATATTCCCAGAATTTAGAACAGTGCCTGGAAGAAAGAAGGTGTTTAATAAATGCCCGCCCACTGATTGATTGCTAAGTACATTTACTCTTTAGGTTTAAAATCCCCACTTGTACCACACTGAAAAGGTAGGTATCACAAAGAAAATGCTTAATAATGGCAATGACAACAGCAAGTTAAGAGGCTTGACTGATATATTTAGTTTTCCATAGTCACAAAGGCTGCTCATCATGAAACTCTTTTCTTTTGTCAGATAAAGATCAGTATCAGTTATGACAATTTCTAATGTTTATGAGCATATGTCACCCTTAAGGAAGAAAAGTTAAGCTAATGGTCTATTGTCAACTATAATCAATTGTGTATTTCAACCAAGTTCTTCTTAATCTTTTATAGATGTCATTTTATGCCAAATTTTAATGTTAATATTAATAAAGTATTCCCCACAGCATCTATTTTTCTGTTTTGTACTAAAGGCAAAAAATGAGCTCTCTTCATCTCTGTCTCTCTCTGCATATGTCTCTGTCTCTGTATATCTGACTCTATATGTCTCTATTCTCTCTGTCTCTCCATCTCTAGGATAGAATGTCTCCATGGCATAGGCTTCAATCTAAATATTATGGTCTATGTAACAGCTAAAACTATTACAATTCATTGTGTAAATGCGTATGTATAACCAAAAATAGCCAGGTGAAAAGTGAATCAATGCTTTGCATTGTCAATATAATCTATTTAGTCATAGAAATACAGTCTCAGTAAGCTGAGAAGGATTTCAGAGACCATTTGCCCCTGAGAAAGTCACAGGTTCAGAGAGCTGAAAGGAATTTTAGAAAACTTACTCACACTATAATACTTGTTTGCAATATTCTACTAATATACACAGTCCCTATTTGAAGATATATAATTCAGAAGACCAGAGTACATCCCAAAGCAACTATTCTACTTTGAAACACCTAGAATTACTTGGGAAAAGCAATTTTTTTCAAATATTTCATTTTTTTAAAAGTAGTGGTCATGTGTGTGTGTGTGTTTGTGTGTGTGTGTGTGTGTGTGTGTATGTGTGTGCCTTTACTTAAACTCAGAATATCTGACCATGACTAGATGAAATTATATTAAACTGGTGTTCCCAATTTTAGTGATTTGTTCTGATGAATGCTATATTTTTGCTATATACATGTATTCCTTTTTTGTTACATTTTTATTTCTGTAATTTTTAGGAATTTATATTGCTCTAAGGAAATATAAAAAAAAGTTGTAGATCTTAGAGCATACTTTAATGACTGTGATATTTTAGGAACTATTAATGTGTAGAAATCAATTGTCTCAAGGATTATTCAAGCCCACAATGAAACAATTTAAGTTATAGTAAAGTGAAAGGGCAAGTATAAGACAAAACAATGACAGCAAACATTGTTGCAAAATCATTATTCAAAAAATAGGCAAATATCATCAGAGAGACATGGTAACCAGAGTATTGTCATTAATTTCTCTGCAGGATGATATGGGTTTTAATTTAGGAAGATAACAAGAAAGTTAAAAATAAACATAAAAGTATATATTTATTGAAGAATATATTTATTGAAGAAAAATATCTATTTGTATATCAATAGATCAAATAACTTGCAATCATTTAATAAGTTCTTACAATGTGCTACAGACATAATTCTGGATCACAAAGAGACTGAACTATAATAAGGAAACACAAATCACTTAGATAGTGAGATAGATAAAGAAATTTAAATAGATATAGATAGATACATATATCTATATACATATACAATGTACATGTATGTATGTATGTATTTACATATACAAGTATCTGTAGCATGATACATAGTGAATTAATAGAAATGAAAACAAGAAGCTAAATAAGATATTTTAGGAAGTAGAACAATAGCAATTGAGTGAAATTAAGAATGGTTTCATATAGAAGATGTTGTTTGAACTTCATCTTAAAGAAAAGGATTCATTATGAGTCAAAGGCAAGAGGGTACAGTATATTCCAAATGTGTTGGATGGCCAGTGAAAAGGCATGGTAACTGAAAATGGAATATCTTCTGTAAAGAATGTAAAAACAAATTGACTAGATCATAGAGTAAAGGAACAGATATCCAACAAGTCAAGAAAGATACATGATGGCATTATTTCTTGGTTCAATTTTTATATCAGTTCAGTTCTAAATCCCCTCCCTCCAGCCCTCTGCCCTACCCCCTTTTGAAAAAGGAAGATACTTTTAAAAAATACATTTAGTGAAACAAAACAATTTCCTAGAAGTGGATAATATGTTTCAACATGACAGAGTTCCTAGGTCTTTCAAAATTGTTTATCTTACTATATTGCTCTTATTCTATAAATTTTTCTTCTTGTCTGTTCGTTTCACTCTGGGGCAGTTCACTGAAGTGAACTTTTATGAAACCAGTGTCTTCATTATTTTATATAACATAACTTACTTGGTTATTTTCTATTTGTTGGACATTCCCATTGTTTCCAATATTTTTGCCACCACCAAAAGAGCTGATATAAATATTGTTTTAATAAATATGGGTCCTTTTCCTCTCTCTTTTACCTCTTTGGGGTATACACATAGTTGTGGTATCATTGATTCAAAGGGCAAGCTCAATTTAGTAGCTTTTGGGATATAATTCTAAATTGCTTTTCAGAATGTTTGGACCAGTTATCAACTCCACCAATACTTCATTAAAATATCTACTTTTCCAACCTGATAGGGTGACATAGTATTTCTCTCATATTAATGTACACTTCTCTAATTATTAATGATTTAGATTTTTTAAAAATATAGCCATTGGATCAGGAGCCAAGATGGTGGAGTAGAAAGACACACATACTCTAGCTCTTCCCCCACAGCCCATAAAATACCTGTAAAAATGACTCTCAACAGCTTCTAGAGCAGCAGAAGCCACAGAATGACAGAGTGAAAGAGATTTCCAGACCAAGGTAGCCTGGAAGGTCCACAGGAAAGGTCTATCACACAGGGCACAGAGCAGAGTGCAGCCCAGTCTTGGCCCTGTGGCACTTGGAGGAACAGTACCAGAACAGGCCTTGGGGAATGTAATCCCTAGCAGCAGCAGGGCAGTTCTCAGATTCCTCAACCCACAAATGCCAAAGGTAGCTTCAAAGGTCAGTGAGAAAGCTTTTTCATCTGAGAAGGGAGCAAGGTCTTCCCATAATCCTGGCCCCAGGCAGTAGTGGCAGCAGCAACAGTGGCAGTTACAGCAGTATCCATTTGTGGAGCTCTTAACCAAAAGCTGCTGGGGGGAATTGAGCAACTGATCTGGGTCTCAGCCCTGAGCAAGGTCCTGGGGCATGGCAGAATTGAAGGCATGTGTGGAGTAGGAATTCTACTACTCACAGATTCTGGGCAGAAAAGTTTTTTGTTGCTCCCAGACCAGTACACAGGTCAGGAGAGGAGTAAATTCCTTTCCCTTGATTGTGTCACCTTAGAGGAACTGAGAACTTACAGGTTCCCAAAGTATACCCTCCTCTTGACAAAGGACTCAAAAAACAAATAACTGACAGGAAAAATACCAAAAAAGGAAAATAAGACTACAGAAGGTTACTTTTTCATATTTTCATCCATGCTGGTAGATGACAAAGAACATTGCTTACCATCAGAGATCTCAAAAATAAATATGCAATGATCTTGGGCCATGGAAAAGCTCAAAAGGAATTTTGGAAATCAAGAAGAGAGGTGAAGGAAAAATTGGGAAGAGAATTGATGGCAATGCAAGAAAATCATGAAAAGCAAGTCAACAACTTGCTAACAGAGACACAAAAAATGCTGAAGAAAATAACACCTTTAAAAATAGGCTAACCAAAATGGCAAAAGAGGTCCAAAAAGCCAATGAGGAGAAGAATGCTTTAAAAACCAGAATTAGCCAAATGAAAGAGGAGATTCTGAAGGTCACTGAAGAAAATCGTTATTTACCAATGAGAATTGAGCAGATGGAAGCTAATGACTTTATCAGAAACCAAGAAATTACAAAACAAAGCTGGAAGAATGAAAAAAAAAATGGAAGATAATGTGAAATATTTCATTGGAAAAACAACTGACCCAGAAAATAGATCCAGGAGAGACAATTTAAAAATAATGGAACTACTTGAAAGCCATGATCAAAAAAAGAACCTGGACATTATCTTTCATGTAATTATCAAGGAAAACAGCCCTAATATTCTGGAACTAGATGGCAAAATAAATTCTGAAAAAACCTTCCAATCAACCCTCCTGAAAGAGACCCAAAAAGAGAAACTCTTAGGATTATTGTAGTCAAATTTCAGAGTTCCCAGGTCAAGAAGAAAATATTGCAAGCAGTTAGGAAGAAACAATTTGAGTATTGTGAAAATACAATCAGGATAACATAGGATCTAGCAGCTTCTACATTAAGGGATCAAAGGATTTGTAATATGATATTCCAGAAGCCAAAGGAACTGGGATTAAAACCAAGAATCACCTACCCATCAAAATTGAGTATGATACTTCAAAAGAAAAAATGGTCCTTCAATGATATAGAGGACTTTCAAGCATTCTTTATGAAAAGACCAGAACTGAAGAGAAAATTTGACTTTCCAGCACAAGAATCAAGAGAAGCATGAAAAGATAAACAGAAAAGAGAAATCATAAAGGATTTTCTACAGTTGAACTGCTTACATTCGTACATGGAAAAACAATAGTTGTAACTCTTGAGAATTTTCTCAGTATTTTTGTAGTTGAAGGGATTACACACACACATGCTCACACACACACACGCACACACACATAAACAGAGAGCACAGGTTGAATTGAATAAGAAGGGATGATATCTAAAAAATAAAATTGAGGAGTGAAGAGGAATATATTGGGAGGAGAAAGGGAGAAATAGAATGGGGTAAATTATCACTCATAAAAGAGGCAAGAAGAAGGTTTTTCAATTGAAGAGAAAAAGGAAGAGATGAGAGGGAAAAGTGAAGCTTACTCTCTTCACATTTGACTGAAGAGGGAAAAACATGCTCACTCAATTTGGTATAAAAATCTATCTTACACTACAGGAAAGTAGGGGAGAAGAGGACAAGTGAGGTGAGGGGGATGATAGAAGGGAGGGCAAATGTGAGAAGAGAGTGATTAGAAGTAAATACTTGGGAAGGGACAAGGTCAAATGAGAGAATAGAATAAATGGGGAACAACATAAGATGGAGGGAAATATAGTTAGTCTGACACAGCATGACTATTATGGAAGTCTTTTTGCAAAACCACATATATACAACCTATACTGAATTGCTTGCCTTCTCAGTAGGGATGAGTGGGGAGGAAGGAAGGGAGAGAAGTTGGAATTCAAAGTATTAGAAACAAATGTTGAGAATTGTTTTTGCATTCAACTGGGAAATAAGAAGTACAGGTAGTGAGGTACAGAAATCTATCTTACCCTACAAGAAAAGAGAGAAGATGAGAATAAGGGAAGGATTGAGGTGTGATAGATGGGAGAGCATATTGAAGGAAAGAGTAATCAGAATGCAAGGTGTTATGGGGTGGGAGGAGGGGAGAGATGAGAAAAATGTTTGGAACTCAAATTTTGTGGAAATGAATGTCAAAAATTAAAAATAAATAAATAAATATTAAGAAAATAGAAAAGAAAACATAGCCATTGATAGCTCAAATTTCTTTATTTGAAAATGGCCTATTCATACCCTTTGTCAATTTATAATATGAGGGATGGCTATTTTCTTTTATTAATTTAACACAGATGTCTACATATTTTACAAATGAAATATTTTTCAGGGAAACATTGCAAATATTTTCTCCCTATGTCCTGAATTCAAATTCAGTTTCAGATACTTAGTAGCTAAGAGATCTTGGGTAAGTCTTTTAATCTGTTTTTGCCCCATTTTCCTTAATTGTGAATGGACGTTATATCATCTGCCTTGAAGGTTTCTTGTCAGGATCAAATTCAGTGATATTTGTAAAATACCTAGCACAGTACATGATACATGGTAGGTGGTAAACTTATAGCTACTTCCTATAAATGTCCTTTGCCCTTCTAGTTTTGGTGACATTTGGTTTGTTCATGGAAAAATCCTTTAATTTTATAGAAATAGAATTATCCTTTGCATCTCCCATAAAACAACCCCTTGTTTAGTCACAAACACTTTCACTATCCATTGCTCTAATTAATAATTTCTTCCATTTTTCCCTATTTTATTTTTCATGTCATGGTTTATTCTGTAGTGCCAATGTAAAATTCACAGTGCATACAGCAGCCATGAATATCCCAGTGCAATTATAAATCATGAAATGCAACTGACTCTCCACATGGAAGATAAAACCAAAACATTTATTCAGACACCAGAAAGTTAAATCCATCATAGTTATAAAGACATCTATACACAATTACAATACAGAAGGCAACACTAGCCCCAAAGATTCCCCTTGCAAAGCTTCGTACAAAACAGCTTCCTTAAACAAATTACAAGCAGGTTCCCTTAAATAAAATCACAAATAAGCTCTCTCACTCATGATAGCCAGCTGCCTGCTTGCCTGAATCCTTCAGTTCTGACTGCTTTCACCAATTTCTTTTTTTTAGCTAAGCTTTAGCTCTGCCTTTTTCTGTCCCACCCTTTCTGCTCCACCCCTCCTGCTGTACCCCTTCCTATTCTATGTGATTTAGACTCATGTAATTCGGGCTTCCATGTGACCTAAGTAGGTCACATAAGCCTATTAATGAATGGGAAAGAACTTCCCATTTAAAGCACCATTACATGTGGTCCCAAGATCTTTCACATTCATTACATAGGTTTGGTGGGGCAACTGGCATCAATAGAACTTTGACAGAGTTAGCAGAAAATAAACATATAAAACAATATCTTAGGCAACTGGTGTCAACAGAATTTTGCAACAATATAACAGGGATCATACAAAAAAAGCACATAAAACAATATCTTAGGGTGGGGCTCTTGAGCACCAGCACCACATCATTCCCCCTTGAACAAATGGGGCCCAAAATCTTGGGGTAAGGAGCAAAGGTTTATTCTTCTATAGCTGCTTTCTGCTGAGATTGGATTAAGAACACTCCCTGCCCCAAGAGGTCTCATTATAAAGGTCTGCTCTTTAACTGGCATCCATAACTTGGACAATGCCAGGTTCAGGGGGGCACATCACAGTCATTGAAAGGGGGCAACATCCAGTTTAAGTCATCAGGCATCTTCAGGTGGAGGGTACTTAGCCTGTAGAAAACAAATCTGACAAGCAAGATGAACAGACAAAAAGTTCAAAAGAAACATGGAGACAATAATCAGAAGCAAGGTCCATGTTTCTGGAGTCCATGCACTCACAATTATAGCCTCATTCACTATTTTTTACTGTTTTCTAATTTATAGTTTTAGAGTCATCATTCTTGCAAGAGGTATGCTTTCTTTAATCCGAGCTGGAACCCGGCCAATTTCCTATTGTCCCACATACGTGAAATACTTGGATACAATGTTTCAAGAAGATCTCTAGGGGCAGGTCTTATTTCCCTGCTCAGTCTAATATCAAGCTGCTTTCCTCAATATATTTTATATAGTTCATTAGTTGGAAGATCACCTATTCCAAAATCTATCCTTGCTCTCAATAGAGCAGTAAACAATTTTTTTTTCTTGTCACTCTGCTCTGACTGAATTCTCTGGCTATTTACTCCTCTCTTGAGAAAATTTATCTTTTTCACTGATTCTCACCATCCAAGATACCAATGATTCTCCCATCCTTTGGGTGAACTAACTCAAAATTGTAAAATGCTGCTGAGTAAAATCTTCAATTAAATCCCCCACCCCATTCTGGCAGGTATTTGGGCCCCAATCAAGTCTGTGCAACGGCTATATTCAACTTCCTTTTGCTAATTTTATGCTTGTTTTTATGAGATAAACTAAAAACATAGTTTTCCTCGGCCACCTGAGACACTCTAGCTTGTTCTTCTGAAAGAGAATTTGAACACTACAAGCCTTAAAAGCTTCTCATGCAAACCAGCTAACTCCCATTACATCTGAACTTTCTCTTCCAGCAGCTTCTCTGCTTTTACACATAAAGCAACAACTTGTTAGCAATTCCAAGACTCTTCTACATACCCCTGGCAGTTCTTTCCCCTATTCTAATGGTATTCCTTGCAAATATCTTTCTAAATCTCTGGGTCCTCCCTTCTATAGCCTCGTTTCCCAGCTTTCACGGAGTCCTGTGCTTTTAACCCATTTTATTGCTAGGGAGGTATAAGGTAAATCCTCCCATCCTGGGATATCCATTTCTTCCTCTTTCTACTCTGCCCTTCTGCCTCCAAATAGAGGTCTGATATTTCACAATTTCATGCTCATTACCATTTGTAGCAACAATGTGATATTCATAATACCTATAGTGGCCAAGAATATGCCAGTGCGATTTGGAATTGTGGAATACAACAGAGTCTTCACAAGGAAGACAGAATCAAAACATTTATTCAAACATCAGAAAGCCAAATCCATTATAGTAACAAAGACATCTATACACAATAACAATGCAAAGGGCAACACCAGCCCCAAGCCTCCCAATGCTAGGCTTCCCATAAACCAGTTTCCTTAAAAAAATTTCAAGCAGGCTCTCTTAAACAAAATCACAAACAGGCTCTTTCACTCATGTTAGCCAAATGCCAGCTTGCCTGCAGTGTTCAGCTCTTACTACTCTCACCATTGTTTTTTCTCTGCTCTGTTCTACTTCTGCATCTTCCTGTATCACCTTTCCTGCTCCACCCATCATGCTGCACCACTTCTTGTTATATATAACAGACTTATGCAACTCAGTCCAGATGACCTAGGCAGGTCACATGGGCTTATTAATGAATGGGACAAATCTTCCTATTTAAATTACTATTACATATGCCTAAATATATTTACCCATCTGTGACTTTTCTTGGTATATGGTATGGGGGAAAATGGTCTATATCTAGTTTCTGACAAACTATTTTCTATTCTTTTCTTTTTTAAATCAAGTAATGAGTTTTATCCCAATAGTTGGAATTTGAGGGTTTGTAAAACACTAGATAATTGTGTTCATTTATTTCTATATATTGTACACTTATTCTATTTCACTGGTTGACCTCTGTTTTTGTCCCAGCACTAAATCATTTTAGTGATTATAGCTTTGTAATATATTTTAAGATCTGGTACTCCAAGGACTTTTCCCTCTTACTTTTTCATTAATTCTATTACATTTCTGAATTTTTCTTCCTCCAGATAATTCTTTTATTATTTGTCAGTTCTATAAATTAATGTTTTGGTAATTTGATTAGTATAGCACTGAATATGTAAATCACCTTATATAGTACTATCCCTTTTATTTTATTGACTTGGCCTACTCACAATTTGTGTTTCTTTGTTTAGTTGATTTATTTGTGTAAAGAATGCTTTTATAATTGTGTTTATAAAGTTCCTATGTGTATTTTGGTAGATTGACTCCCAAGTATTTTGTACTTCATGTAATTGTGTTAAGTGGAATTTCTCTTTCTATTTGCTCCTGCTGGATGTTATTGGTTAATATACAAAAATTAGAATGATTTGTGTGAAGCTATTTTATGTCCTGAGATGTTGTTAAGGTTAATAATTATTTTTCTCTATTTTTTAGTTGACTTTCAATTTATTTATTTATTTTTAGTTTTCAACATTCATTTCCACAAGATTTTGAGTTCCAAATTTTCTTCCCATCTCTCCCCTCCACCCACCCCAAGAAAAGGTGCATTCTGATTACCCCTTCCCCCATCTGCCCTCACTTATATCATGCCCCTCCCTTCCATTATCCCCATTTCCTCTATTTTCTTGTCAAGCAAGGGAGATTTGTATACCCCATTAGCTGTATATTTTGTTTGGTTGACTTTTCAGGCTTCTTCATGTAAACTCTTATATGATCCTCAAAAGGAAATTTCAAAAAGTGGTATTGTTTCTTGTGTTATTGGTATAACTATCATTTCTAGTAAAATACTAAATGTTAATTGTGAAAATGATCATTTTTGCTTTTCTTCTGGTCTATTGGAAAGAATTCTAGCTTATCCCCAATTCTAATTCTTCATTTTAGGTGAATGCAAATCACCTAATTTGGGGGAAAATTTATTCTTATGCTTTATATGTTTTTGACAGGAATGGTGTTACATTTTGTCTCAAGATTTTTCTGAATCTTTTGAAATAACTGTATGATCCTTTTGTTTTGTTATTAACTTTATCAATTGTATTTGTAATTTTCCTAATAAATACTGAACCAATCCACTCCCAGTATACATCCAGCAGAGTCATAATGTATGATTTTTAAAATACACTGGTATAGTCTCATTGTTAATGGTTTATTTAAACATTTTATTTCAAAATTCATTAGGGCAATTGGTACATTGCTTTCATTCTTTGAGACTCTCTAGATATCAGGAGAACATTTGTATCAAGGAAGGAATTTTGGAGGACTACTTTATCATTTTTTGAGTAGTTTATATATTATTGGAATTAATTTTTTAATATTTGACAGAATATACTCAAAAGTCTTCCTGGTTTGGGGGTTACTTTAAAGCTTGTTCAATTTATTTTTTCTAAGATAGATTTATTTAAATATTCTATCTCCTATTCCATTAATCTGAGAAATTTATTTTTCAAAATAGCCATCCATTTCATTAAATTGTCCTTCTACTGGCATATTATGATAGGTTGTGAAGGACTTTTTGAAAAATTAAACAAAATTTTACTTAGACACAATAGAAATTCAAAATTATTGAATAATGACATCACATAATCACTTACACAGTCAAAGAAATTTAATTTGATACTATTGCAGAGAATGGAATGGAGTGGTAAAAGATTTAAGGGAGGAAGGCTCATTACAAGGTTATCAAAATTGTATATTCCAGGGGTGATGAGGGACTAAATCTAAATAGTAGCTAAGAATAAATGGAAGGGATCAAATGCAAGATATATAGAGATCACAACAGCAAGATATGGTAAATTATTGGATTTGTGGATTTAAAGAGATTAATGAGTTGAATGTTATGCTGATTTTATGTATTTGGGAGACTGAAAAGATGGTAGTGCCTTTGACAAAAAAAAGAGAACTTAGAAAAACAATTGAGTTTAGGAGAAAACATGGGTTTAGTTTTGTCCATGTTGAGTTTGAAATGTCTTCAGGATATCAATTTGAAATGTCTAATAAGCAGCAAATCAAAAAGTTCATGATAGAGAACATAGCTACACATAGACACATAAAATTTTCACCTGATGTTTTTATCCCTACTGAGAATATTGATAAAATCTGATAAATAAATTGATATATGTTGCTTTTGAATTGCCGATTTCCCAAAAAAGATCGAGTAGGAAAAGACAACCTTTTAACATACCACACCTCACATACAAAATTAAGAAATTGCTTCAAAATGGAGAGATACACATGCTTCAATGACCTATCTATTAGCTATAATCAAGAATAGACATCAAAAAAGGACTGTTATCAAAGGCACACAATGTCCACTATGTGTGGTTTCATGATGAATAAATATACCAAAATCATGTGAACTGAATGGCAAATTATTTTAAAGGCTAGTTCAACAAAAGAAGGGCATATTTCATATTAAATATACTTTAAAGTTATAAAATTTGGCAGATTTATTGTCTGGCAGTACATTT